>JAODJW010000035.1:20472564-20509427 GCA_026777045.1 Hyperopisus bebe | reverse complement strand
CCTCCTTCCCCCCCCCCCCCCCCCCACGCTCCCCACAGCCCTGTCTGAGGTCCGCCTGGGCCTGGGCTGAAACTCTGGCCTCCCTACGTCTTCATCAGAGAAATGGAACAAACCGACCTAAAAGGGTGTAGCAGGTACACAAACGGTTCAGTGCAAACCTCAATTTTGGGTTCACAGTTTGATGCACTTTTGGTACAGCAGGGAAAGCAGATTTTGCTATGGAATTATTTATTATTAAATCTGCAAACACAAATACAGTTAGAAACAGATGCTATGCAAAGGGAATGCATCTATCCATGTCCTAGTAACAAAAAGAGGCATTTACCACTCTTTATTTATAAAAATAAATGTTAAATAAATATATTGCCAGCCAGACGCCCATGTGCAGCAAAGGCCAGGTCGGTCTTCGGGCTAAGGTTGGTCCAGCAATCGTCATGAGAGCAGAAAGACACACGGAACATACCGGAACAGCTCTGACCTCAGAGGGTCCAAACGGAGGACGGTGCCGCGGAAGTGTATCCTATCACCAGGGTGTGGTGTTTACTTCAAGACCGGAGCGACGGCATCAAAACAACAAGACGTCTGAGCAACACACATCACACACACACGTCCCATAAAAACCCAGCAGAACACAGGCAGCGACACCCAAATCACAGAGAATTACGCCCCTACTGAAGCCTCCATATCCGCCAGGAGCCGACGATCTGTAATCACATCGGGGTGACCGCGGCGCGAGGAGCCAACCGCCACCCTTTATTACTGCAGTAATTACGACAGGGTCCGCCTTGCCCACAGCGCACTTTCCGGTACCTTCTGTGAGGTACCCGTAAGTCTCTGTGAGGGTGACTCCATTTTGGTCTCTCATAATGTCACCCAAAGCTTCCCAAAGCGTCCCATATTAGACCTGAGAGATTTAGTGTTTATAAGACAAGGAGACACAGCTTGCCCACACGTAGCCTCAGCTTCAGAGCCCAGACCCATCTCTCTTTAAAACGCGATGATGTGAAATTCAAACTCTCCATGGGTTACCCTCTGATTTTTTTTCCTTTACTGTGCGTTTCTCTCCATCTCACCATGTCTTTCTCATCAGATGTAAAGTTCAGGAGTGGTAACCACTTTCCCACAAGGGAACGGTCTCTCCCACCACAGGGCTGAGAAACCAGCCCCCAAACAGCCCGCTGCATCCCAACATTAAACAAAACCTAAGAGAAAAAATTTGAAATTGTGAAAAAAAAAAAAAGGAGACAGAGGGGGACGGATTTTCTAATCCGGCCTTTATTGAGGTTCCTGGTTTCAGCCTCGAAACCTTTTTTATGCGTGCGAAGGCTTCCCTGTAATTCCCTGACCACCATCACCGGACCGGCTTGTAATAAAAAGACTCTATTTCTGGACTCTCTGTAATAATGGCCTCTTTCCCTTTCTTGTCAGATTAATGCACTTCTGTTACATGTTCCCCCCGTCAAAGACATGGAACAGGTTGCGGATGATCCGCTCCGACAAGACCCGTGGGACGCGGGGCCTGTCGACAGCCGCCTGCGTCTGCTCCCCAGACTCATGGCCCCAAAGGCCTGCCCTCCATGCCTCCCCCCCCCCAACCTCCCCCCGGGCCAGTGCCAGAGGCCTATGAAAAAAAAACCATATTCCCAGGAAACGTGGAGCATCGTAGACGCCAGAACAGGTGAGTGCAGAGGTCACAGACATTAACCTTCTTCTACAAAGATCTACAGAGCTCACAGTTGAAATCATTAATCGCTTATAAATCTGGATTTTATACTCAGTTTGGAGTAGTTACCTCACTTAAGGGCATAAGAGAAATATTCCCTCCTGGGACTTTCTCATTTATTAAATAAGAAGGATGCAGGTGGACACCATTCAGCTATCAGAGTGACAGGGAGTGTGTAACTGTGGCTATAGATTGCCAGTTGAGCCCTGGGACAGGGGGATAACCCACCCCCTAAATTTCACAGGGCATCATGAAACGCCCTCGGGTCTGTCAGCACCAGCCACAGGGCACAGTGAGGCCAGGCTGAGGCCAGAACAGGGTCAGCAGAGAGGCAGCCAGGACATTCCACAGTCTGGTGTAGGGTCCATTCCTGCAGACAGGACACAGCTCCACTCATGAGGCACGTTCCAGACGTCAGCCAATCAGACACTGCCAAACAGAGTGCAGACATCAACCTCCAATCAGACACTGCCAAACAGAGTGCAGACATCAACCTCCAGTCAGATACTGTCAAACCCAGTGCAGACATCAACCTCCAGTCAGATACTGCCAGAGTACAGACATCAACCTCCAATCAGAATACTGCCAAACAGAGTGCAGACATCATCCTCCAATCAGATACTGCCAAACAGAGTGCAGACATCAACCAACAATCAGACACGGCCAACCAGAGTGCAGAAATCAAAGTCTTTCATTCGCATAAATTTAGTCGTGGATCTCCTCCACTCTGTCACCTTCTATCTCACGCTCTCTCCAAAGCAAACACTATTTCTGAAAAAAAGTGCTTGTTTACATGGCTTCAGTTAAATAAAGTTAGCGATGAATTAATGAATTATTAATACTATAGAAGAGCATGTAAATCTGAAAAGCTGTATGTCTGCGTTTAAAGTTTAAAAGGGTTTTTTTCATATTAAAATGAAGAAGCACTTGGTGAGTCTGCAGGCTGGCTGTCACACGCACCGTCAGGCCCGGCCCCGGTGGAGCATGGCGTGGACGTCCCTGGCCTCACCAACAGCCTTCCTCTGCGCCTTGCTTTAATTTACCCTTAATTGGAACCGGGGCTCTGGCCTCCCCCTCCCGGCACACATTCCGGCGGTCGGAGCGATTAAAGTTAGCGCAGCGCGCGGTTGGCCTCCCTAATACAGCGGCAGCTGATTTGCTCTAAAAAGGAGGGAAAAAAGTGAAAAACACACTCTTGTTGCATGACAGAATCCCTCCCAACCAAGACTTGTCCTTTAATACCGAGGGCCTTTCAAGTGGCTTCCCCACGATTGCACGTTGGGTAACCCTAACCGCACTGCAGAGACAGTGCTAATTATACACTGAGCGCGCGTGTGTGTGCGTCTGTATGCGAGCCTGCGGAAGGCGAGGGCCGCGCCGTGGACGTGGGGACAGGGCCGACGGGCCCTGGTGTGTCCGGAACTGCTGAGGGTAGCAGAGAAGGGGTCCCTTGAGCTCCGGGGGGGGGGGGCTAGGAGAGATATAAACAGTGTTTAGTTGGAAGTGAGGGTCTGAGGTGGGCTCCGCCACCGAGGAGCCCTGGTGGAGGGACCCAGGAAAGAGGGTCACCCTGGAACTGAGGACCTACTGACACGTAACAAAGGTCGCCGCTGTTTTCCTCCTGGAGTCCCGAAGCATTTTCAGTTTGCCTTTTAGTGACTCCACATGGGGCCGATGATGGCCTAATCTCCCTCCTCACCCCTAAAAAAAGGAATGGTAACAAAAAAACTCACCCTGGGCTCATGCAATACCTAGATGGCGCGGAGACCTCCGGACCCACGGCACTCTGTGGGGCGGCCTGAGCGCGGAGAGCAGCAGCGCACAGAGAAATGGCGGCTCTGCGCCTTGTACCTAAAAGCACCAGGCGGTCAGACGAAATAATAATAATAATTACACCAAACCAAAAATTCCCTTTTCCATGGCTCTGTCCTCATTGGACTTAGCGTTTGGCACTCGCGCTTGTACACGTGGAGATTACACTAGGTAATACCCAAAATACATCTGTCGCATTTTTTAAAGATGCATCGCCGGGGTAACGCCCAATGCTCGGTCTGCGGCCATGCGGCGCTCTTCCTTCCTTACCATGCGGCTGATGCAGTAAGAACATGCGCGTCATCTGTGGTGTCCAGGTGATACTGGAACGTCAGTGAATAGCCGTTCAAACCCCCCCTCCCTCCCAGTCTTTTTTTGGCTCTGCTCCTTACTCACAACCTTCTCCCCTTTCAAAATTTCTCCTTTTCTCCATTATTGCCCGTCTCGTTCCCCCTCGTCTCCTGCATTCTTTGACACAGTGGTGCACTCACATAAAATCAGCCAACACCCCAACTGCCAGATGTGCCCCTGGAAAAAGAAGGGGTTAAATCTGTTTGACTGTTTAACAATAGCTGCCTTGGTTAAACAGGAAGCGGGCCACTCCCTCTGGTACCACTCCTCATGTCCTCTTTGGGTCGAGCAGGAATCAGCTTTAACATAGACTGAAAAAAAGCAAATTGATTAAATCAGGCTCTGGCAGACCCAATACGGTACCACAGCCGTGGCAATTTTAGAACTAAACAAGGACTGAAAATATGATGGCTGGCTTGGCACCTGTCGACCTAACGTAAACCAAAATTCGGAGCGCTTCCCCATCAGGCAGGCATACAAAACCCTCTTCATGCCTGTAATTAAAAGGAATTGCGGCCGTTACGTTAATCATACTGCTGATTGTCTGCCAAAGTGGTTAGGGTTTGCTCCCCTGCACCAGGCTGCACCAGGAAGTCCTTCCCGAGCGTTGGACCCACAGCAGTCGACAGCACCTGGTGAGGGACGTCGAAAGCGCATGTTCCCCCAGAAAGGCCTCTGGGTGCTGGGTCTCTCAGTCTATCTCAGCAGACTGCAGATCATATGGGGACGCTGCGCCAGGCCTCCGTGGGATCATGCAGCAGGGCCCCACCTGGGCATCGGCTTGTCTGGTCAGGTGGCTACGCCCTCACCTGCTCTTCCAGGTGTCAGGTGATCATAGAAGGACGCCTGCCCCTGGGCGCTGGGGGTGGAGTCGATTTTAGAGGCCCAGCCTTTCATTTTAAGCAAATCGAAATATGATCTTACATCAGTTTGCATCGCTGGATGTTTATGAAGAGTTTCGACTGGACTCAACAATGTTCAGGTAACGAGTGAGGGTCCTTAGCACGCTGCATCTTAACGGAAGCCTTCACCACACTGTTCACCATGACGGCTCGTTTGAAAACGCAGCCGGAATTCGGGTTAAAGACAAAACCGTAACCTGACACTGGAAGGACTCAGCTTAAGTAACTTTCCAAGGGTACAACATCAAGGCCCTTCTTGGGATTTGAGCCAGTCCCTACCTGCCGCCCGCTTTGTTGGAGTGTAACCGTATAACTTTTATTAGTCCAAAAAAAAATACCCAGTGTGATTTCTTGCGATGCAGCGTGCAGAGGGGATGTCGCATTTCTTGCGACAGTGAGGCAGAGGGGACAAAGCAGAAGACAATAAGGGAAATGAGCTTTATTGTTCATAAGGGAGGGCGAGGAGTTTGGCCTGAGCTCACTGCCATGGACCACGGCTCAAATAGAGGTCACCGCCCAGGTCGCTGCCGGCCCGAGAAAAAAGGAACGGAACTGGACAGCAGCACGAACCGCAGCATGTTTCATGAGAACCGAAAACGAGCTGAATTTCGGGTCCTGAGATTCGAGGTTAGAGGGCCCCGATCTCACATCTAAACATATAGAACTAAGCAGCACCCCCTACAGGAAGCTATGAGGAGAGTGTCTGAATGCCATTCTTACCCATCTACAGCCCCAAAGATTAAGGATGAAGTCGTCATCTTCTTCTCCAACCTTCTCATCACCTGCTATGGTGCATGGCCACTCCACCCTGGCTACAACTATTCACTTCTCAAGCCCCAGGGTGGGTAGATGGGGAGTGGGCGCCCCTGCCCCGCCCCCGTTCGCCCGACGCCCGCCGGGCCCGATCCGGTCTGCCATGAAAGGCCCAGCAGCCACAGCGATGTGAAAAAACGAGGAGTCTAAATTAAGTGCCCTCTCATTCCCAGCATTTCATGGTTTGGTTAAAAGCTGGGCAGCAGATGATTCACGTTTTATAAGACTGTGCCCTGTGGCGGGCCGTTCCACTCCTCACTGCCCCGTCTGGCCTCCCACCCCTCTGCCCCCCCCCCCCACTCAATGAGCCCACTGGGGTGACTGGAGGCAATTCAGGTCCCCCAATAAACATAACATCTTATCAGCTGGTTTCGAATGTTCTTCTGGATAGCTAAACCAGTCAGTATTGCTTACCACTAGATCCACTGGTCTGCTTCTGGAATGGATCCCTACCCCACACCCATGGATCTACTGGTGAGTAATGCAGACCAGTTTAGTTGCCCAAAAGCCCTCTGGAAGCCCCCCTGACCCAATTACACTGGTCACCGCTAAAACGCAGTTTTGGATTTGTATCGACACTGAACAGCCTTCACATACCAAGGTCATTTCCATTCTCCCACCTCATATGGCGTCTCACACCCGGGGTCAGAGAGCATGGTGTGAACCTGCCCACATGATTCGGGCTGGCCGGGCGTCTGCCTGGGCTGCGCGGGCGTCTGCCTGGGCTGCGCGGGCGTCTGCCTGGGCTGCGCTGGCTGCTGCGCGGTGCTCTGAGAGGCAGCCCAGTGACCTCCTGGCTGTTCTCCCAGCTCAGGCACAGCAGATGAAAACACGGGACAAAAATACAGGCTCCCCAGCCCAAAGGGCCCATTACACCCCTGCAGCAAGATGTCTGAGGGTTTCGGAAAAAAAGAAATACACAAAAATGGCCAAAAAGACTGAGGGGAGGAGGGTAAAAAAAAAAAAAACGGAAGGAAGACAGGAATGACGTTTCTCTAAATGAGTCCGACAGCGCGCGCGGTCTCGACCACCGTTGTTTATCATTTCCTCGCCATGGCCACCATAGGCCTGGCGGCCGGGGCCAGGAAAAGCAGGGGGACGCAAGGGCCCAGAGGTGCTCACGTGGTGGACCAGCGGATTGGCACACGGTGCTGGGGCTGCCTACACTGCCCCTTCTGGTAATTCATATACCTATGAAAACTAAAGAAGTTTCAGCTGGTAGTGACTGCTGTTGTCCATGCCTGTGGACGACATGATCTGCACGTCAACAAGTGAAATATCTAGACTTCCTTGAACTGCAAACCTTTGGAACAACAGGTGTACAATAAGGATGAGTTTAGGCTATGAGAGCTCCCTCTACTGGCCCAGTGCTGCATAGCACTGCATGTGTTCTATGGGTTCCAGATTTCGGGGAAACTCAGATGATGACCTAGTCACTCGTCCCTGAACTTTTCTTCTATTGAATGCAACTCACAGTTTGGGTTCAAACCCCCCCACTGGGCTCTATGGGACATGATGGAGTTTGGACAAGCTAGGTGCCTCGTAAATATTGTGTAACCAGGGGTGGGAATTTCAGGTTATCAGAGTAATTGCTCAGAGGACAAAGGACAAACAGAAAGAAGAAAGAAGGACTAAAAGAAGAAAAAACAAACACAGAAATGTAGCCACCGCTTTCTGGCACGTCGCTGTCTTGGCACAATGGACGGTAACGGCTATGCAGAGCTGCTGGATTCTCCTATCAGAGCTGAGACAGGAAATGCTGTCTCCTATTTCCTGCGTTCATCTGCATATCAGTGCCAATGCTAATCACCCTTCACCTCCACCTCACTGCTTCAGTGGTTCTAGATTTCACTGTCAGTCAGGTTTAATGAGAACCCCAGTGTTTATCGGCACCCCCCAGGATCCTGCAACACCCCAACGTTAAACCCTCCTCCCCAATGATGCATCTGCATGCTAGCACAAGTCTGCCAGCTGATTTGGAGTTACAGACACACACGCACGGCCACAGATGCTTAAAGGGACTTTTGCAATCCCTCAGTTGGCTGTACGGTTCATGTGGTGAACCTGTCACCTGGTGGGCTAGCAGACAGCCAGTCCCGACAGAGCCACGGGGTCCCGCGTGACCCGGCAGACTGTGGCCCAGCGTGCTGGCATGATGGACACAGTCGCCCGACCCAGCCGGTGCAGGAGAGGAGTGGGCGTGGCCAGCTGGCGGTTTGGAGGAGGAATGGGAAGCATGCTACCACTGTGGTGCTGGTTGGACCTGTGGGCTCTCGGTTTTCTAAGCCACTGCTGTCCAGACCACATCTCTCCATCCCTCCATCCATCTCTCTCTCTTTCCTCCTTCCTTTCTCTCTCACTAACCATTTCAACTATAAAATGTTCCCTAAGTAAGCCCTACTCCACCCTTCCCAACAGCATGCATCGATGCAACACCCCCATCTACTCCCACACCACGGCAAATAAAAAAGGCAGTAAAGCCTCCTCTTCTGCAGCTCTGTCCGGAATAAACACGCGGCTTTCTCTCCCTGCTCACTGGCACTGCCAGAGTCAGCCGGTAACTGGCTTTTGCTTCAAGCCCTTTGCTGAAGATGACGATCTGTAAAAAGGTGATGGAAAATAAGGAAGGTGTAAGAAAGTCTGTCGTCTGCTGTCTGTTCAGGGCCGTCCCCGGTGCCCCGTTTGTCCTCTGCTCCTTAGTGCACCTTCCTGAGTCGGGCGCCAGATGGTGGGAGTTTTCAAAACAAATTACTGTCCGAATATAAATGCTCCTGAGATTGATTAGACCTGACATCCTGTGCAAGGTATAATGTATTATAATATATTAATGCAACCTCTGACCGTGTCTGTTTTATAAATGCTGTCTCAGGCTGAAAAATAAACAAGCCAATAAAAGAATCCTCTTCAGCCTCTAAAAAATGTAACTCTCAAGGCAAAGCACTACACTGAAACAATACTAGGCAAACAAACATTTACCAACTCAAGGACCATTAGTTCATGGTAAATTACCCTGAATACCAGTACTCCAGAAGGGGGGTGAACTACAAACTGACAGCCTTGACGAGGGGTCTTTGGGTGATGCTATCGGCTGATTTTTGGACTTGATAAAGGTAGGGGACGTGTGAAGTGACTCTTCTTGTGTGCAAGCACATGGGTGCGTGTTCCAGAACTCCTACACAAAAACAAATGTTCACTTTAGAGGGAAAAAAAGATAGCAGGAGGTTTGAGCACATCCTGACTCACCCACCTTTTAATCGCCCCATACCGTGATTTCTGGATGCCACTGATCACCGCTAAAACGCAGTTTTGGATTTTTATCGACACTGAACGGCCTTCACAGATAACAGGCAGCGCTCACTTTCCTGTCTGCTCGAGTGTTTCATGAGTGTTGGTTTTACTTAAGATAGTTTTTGTGGTTAAATACGGGTGTTTTCTGCACTTTGTGTTCTTGCGGCCGAATATGCGCCGCTATCCCTGTTTACCGAATGACGCCCATATACTGAATGCAGGCAGGGCGGTCCCACTTAAAATTCCTCCCACTTGTATACAGTGAGCAATTAGCCATTATGAGTGAAAATCACTGTGAGGTAAAGGTTATCCTGCTTAAACTGAATTGGGATACCAAGCTTAGGACAGTCGTGTCCAGTCAGAGGGCTGCTTTACCAATAACAACAGAAACACTAGGCTGAGTTCTGGAAATATGGTTTCCATGTTGAAAATCAGTCAGCCAGCTGGCATTTTGGTGGAGTTGTCAGATGACTGAGATTTCACAGCCCACTTGAATATGACAAACTGCCTGTGACTGTGATAGGGGTTACAGGGTACTATAAAATACCCAAAATCAACAACTGTTCGGCTTTGTAATTTATCTCCCTAATAGATATTAAGTGGGGTGCTGGTGGGCTACGTTTCAATATATTGACATGATCAAAATCACAGGGAAAACAAAAAAAATGACTATCTTGTAAACTGATTCCCAGGCCAGAGTGGGAACTCCTTTAGTCCTTTAGCACCACCTGCTGTTCATAAACAGGAAGACAGCAAGATGCTAAGAGAGAGCCCTTGATATGGATCTAGGAAGCATTAGAAAACACTGGTGAAGTGTCGCCTGAGAAAACACCAACTGAAATTTCCTGAAAGAGCCAATCTTATGCAGGATTCAGACTTCAGCTACATTAACTATTTTATGGTATGGATTATGTTATATAAAACTATACAGCAAGGGTGGCCAATCTTATCCAGAAACGGACATTGTGTATGCGGTAGAGATGGCCAGCTGAAGCTTCATGAACCATTTGCTGTATTTTCTGACCCCACTAGATGGTGCTCTCTATTCAAAAAGGGCTCAACGCATACCCCAAAGCAAGCCAAGAGCACCATCTAGTGGGGGGTCAAAAAAAAACAGAAAATGAAGTTTCATTTGGCCATCACTAGCATGCAGTGTTTTGCTGCAACTCCCTAGTTAGATTACTAATAAGACGACTGATTGGCTGAAGAGTCCTCACACCTAGGTTTGAACAGCTGACCTACAGGTTATCCTAAAAACCTGCATACACAACGGCCCTTTGAGGATAAGATTGTCCACCTCGGTGCTACAGGAATGTTTAAGTAATAACCAAAATATGACCTTTATTCTTTACAGTATCAAATTTAATCAACAATTTAAAAATTACTCCATTAAGTGTTAACAGTTATAAATATTAATAATTTAACAAAATAATAATAATAAATAACAGATGAGCACCGCATGGAGGAAACTGTTTATAGCAGTGTTTCCCACAGGGCCCCACAGACAGTCCAAGGTTTTGTCATTCAACAATTTGTGGTTTAGGTGGAGTGGATATTCAAAAAAATCCCATGTTATGAGCCAGCATGTGTGCGATTGTTCGCAAGGCACCATGCATTTTTGTTGCGACTTTGTAATACATAGGTCATTAAAACACGCCCATACGTAACTTACTAAAGTTACTGTAATTATTTATTGTGGACACTAGGTGGCAATATTAGTTTTCTAATGAGGCCCTCTATTAGTAATGCTACAAAATACAGACGTACAGGCAGCATATTACCCCATCTCTGTGCTGCCTTTGATTGGCTTAAAGTCCCCCGAAACCTTGACGGGATAATCAATTAGAAGATGGATGGATGGCCAGGTATTAACGTAGATTATACACACTTCTGATATATTATTGGCATGAATAGAAGACAGATGACAACGTTTGCTCCTTCCTGCTGTACTGTTTCAGTATGAGATTCAAAGAAACATCGTTGTAAATTTGCAGTAATAAACGTGAGTAAAAATCACGTGAACACCAAGATTATTTGATTGATCATAACTAATTAAATTGTGCTCCAAATTGCAATTTTCCGTAATATTTAACTGTGAAGTACAGTGGTGGAAACAGCGAGTTTCACTGTGATTTGACACATGTAAAACAGGTTCCAATTTTAAATGTCTATACCATGTATACCAGCACGGTTTGCAGGACGTCTGGCCGTTTTTGTTTTAAAATGGGAATAGTAAAATTATAAAATATATTTTTAAAATAATAATTCCATAAAAATCACTGCCAGAAACATTCTAACCCAGGCTAGACTGATCCTGCGTTCAATTAACTCTCTCTGTGTCGGAACTCGGATGAAGACGTCATGAAATACGTCACTACAGTAGGGTTTGAATATCGTCCCCGTGTGATGACGACATCGAAGTCACTATTTTGCCCACAACACTGACGACAGTGTTTCTTTATTTGATCACATTGTGATTGTATTTATGTGTAACTATTTGACCCACATTCTACCCATTGCAGAAACTGTAGAAAGGGCTCAGTGTGATATGTTTCTTATCTTGCCCCAATTTAAACTGACGGTTAACTTGCCTTCTGTCCGCATTTATTGACGCAACATGGCGATCGGCGTGTTTCCCCAACCATGCTCAAAGAGAGTAGGGTCACAATAACCCGGTGATGCAACGAGGCGTTCAGTTAATTTGCACAAATCCAGGTTAATTAAAAAATATATTTTCAAGCACATTTGATATTCCGCAGCCGATTTTGTTCAAGGCAAAATTTCTGGGTTGCGCTTTATAACGGTTCGGTCAGTTTGGCTTCGTTTCTATCTCTCTGTGGGAAATAAGGTGTGAACAGGTACCTGAACCGTGAGGGTTGCCAGTTGTGTGAAACTAATTTGTTCGTTTATTTTTAAAGATGACGGCGCGTCAGTGCTGATCCGGATAAGCAGTCCGGTGACCCCGCCCAGGCGTCCTCCGGCGCTCCTCCAGCGCCTTTTGTCCCTTCTTTCGGAGGGAGACTGCGTGCGTCTCAGGAATTAAAGCGCCTTTCTCTTATTTCCAACCGGTACGTACAAATCTGTTGGTTGCGTGCGGGAGCCTTTAATTAAATATCGTATAGCTGTTACTGTGAGTGCATGGGTATGGATGCAAATAGGAGGATCTGAGGCGAGAGAGAGCCAAAGTCCGGGACTGCCTGCTCCAGCGTGGCTGTACCTTGCTGGTTTGGCTCTGTGCTGCTGCGATTGCTCCGGGTTTCCCGGCATTGGGGATCCGCAGCGTTACGGGATATCGGGGGCATTAACAATAGACCAGAAGTGCCTTAAAGGTACTTTCCGGAAGCGGACGCAGAGTAACGGGTAGGAAAGATTTCACGTGACGCTCCATCTGAAATTTGCATTTAATGAGCTTTTTAAACGTGCCCTTTGACTACCTGTTCTTTTTCCAGTTTAAACAGTTGGGTTCAATTAATTGGATTAGAGACACTGTTTGCTACGGGGTTTTCATTACCGATTTTGTTCCCGTTCAATTGCCATATAGGGATTAGGCTCCCATGCATGACATCGATTCCATCACTCCTGTCTATCAGTAAATAAATTGCATAACATTATATCAATAGCGCATTTTCGGCGTTTTGAAGTCTGTAATAACGATTCGTTCATTTTATAAATCGTGTGCGATAGGGGTAAGGAAGGATTGGCGTAAACACACCTCCCTTGTATCTCCATCCATCTTCCGGCGCTTGACTGATTTGTTTCATTGTTTTACACTGGGCTCCCTTCAACGCCGTGCTGCTTACGGATTTATCTTGGGTTACGTTGGTTCGGACCTCGCTAACCTTAAGCGATTCCCCCCAGCCTGTTTACATGAGGCTGGGTTAGTCACGCAGTCCGCACCCTGGTTAACCACCATCTGCAGGTTAACCACCATCTGCAAGTTAAGGGCGAAGAGAGGTGATCGCGTGACCCGGCACGAGTGACTGGATAAATAAACCTGCGGAAATTCAAGGTCTCACGCCACTTATTTCTCCCGATTCATGCTGGTTCATTAAGTAATGCGAACATAGTTATTGGAGGTGTGAATGCGCCTGGCGGGGCGGGAAGGAGGGTTTCTGAGGGATCTCTCTGCGTTTGGGATTGCTGTCTTCACACCTTGGTGCCGTTTATGTAAGGACGCTTTTTTCAGATGAACCTTGCATAGGTAAAGCACCTGACTGGTGATTGTTACCTTTGCTCCGCAGGCTTGTGCGGTGTCTCATTTACTATACCGTCCAGACATTATGCCGTGATGCACAGTGTTTTGACGGTATTTCCAAAAGTAACGCTGTTCCGATATTTTGAAATCTTGGTAGCCTATGACACATTTATCCAAATGACCTCTTATGTCGGTAAGATGCCAGAATAGCGCAGTATGTGCCAAACTTCTCGTTTTCTCTCGCTGTGTGACGGTTTGTTCCTTCATTAGCAGTTGTTGGATTAAAACTCACTGTGTCGGTATGTATTAATGCTTTTTCCTTCTACTCAATAGATTGTGCTCAAAAATTGAAAAAGGACCTAATAGAAAGAAAGGTAATAAATAATGGCAATAAAATTAACAATGATGTGAGATGAAAGGAAAGGAAGGCCTTCGTTTTTGTCTGTTCATCTGAAGTCCCCTGACGTACCCACCATCTAGCAGAGACGACGACTGGTATTCGGGTAACAGAGGAGGTGCAGCGTGGTCAGGCTAGCAGTCTGTTAGTGCTGGGAGCTTCCCCTTAAGCACCATGGTGACCTGTGATCGTCACATCCCCTCTCACTCCACATCTCTCTGTATTCCAGGTGATGTGAGCAACCTCTCAGCTTCTGTCTTTCCTGGATCCACGCTACTTCAGCCCCCCCCCCCCCCCATGGGCTGGGCAGGGCAGGATGTAATACTTCAGAGGAGCTCCCCTCTTCATTTACCCCGATCCAGGTGTGAGTGTTGGGGGGGGGCGCAGGATGTTTGAGGTGAAGCCCATGAGTTTGGAGAAGGACTCCAGTGCTGGCAAGGGTGAGTGTCTACATTCTGCAGCCTTTGGAGGATGAACACAGGGACAGGGGGACCTCACACGCACCTCCTGTCTGAGCACAGGGACAGGGGGACGTCACGCGCACCTCCAGCCAGAGCACAGGGACAGGGGGACGTCACGCGCACCTCCAGTCTGCCTCCTGTTAAATTAAAAGCCCTCACATCACACTGATAACCTTGTTTAACCTTGTTCAAGACCAGAGGCCCAAATAGAGGTTTCTTCATTGTTCCATTGCTCATGTCTGCCTGAAGATGGGAGGTGTTTGTAGGTCCTTGACCCAGTGAGTCACATGACCAGTCATCCGGCAGACGGGACATGTCCTCTGGTCATGTGGCATTGTTACACGGAGGTCAGATTTGTCACAGGGTGGCTGCTTACGTTTGTGGGTATCTTGTGTAACGCCACACAGGCTGCCGTGCTGAAATCGATAGTGTATGCATGCATACACACACGCGCGCATGTCGCATGAACTGCACTGTTGCGACATGCATTCTTCCCAGTGACCCCGCCGTCGATGTGTTTCCTCAGGTAGCGAGCACGGAGCAAACCCCACCCAGTTTGAGTCTCTGGGGACAGGCTGCCCGTCTCTGTACCTCTATGACAGCCATGAGTGGGTGCTCTCATCCAGCTGCTCGCCGGAGGAGCCCGTGGCCCTCTCGCCCCTGCTGGCCGAGGAGACCCTGCGCTACATGAGTGAGTTTCCTGCCTGCTACGGAGGGGGCGGGGGCTCGCTGATGGGCATCGTTGGAGACGCCGCTGCCGTGGTTCCTGTTTTCAGAAGTGTGAGACGGTTCACGGCGTGCCATGACGATGAACGCGTGTGCTTTTCCATTTAATGGCGGTAACCATGAAGATCTTGTGGTCACGTGTCCATAGTACCTTGAGTGCAATGGTGTCCGCGACTGAAATGAAATGTATTCATTTTGCTGTTATCTGATGATTTAGCCAAGAATGTCACTTGACCTGTCTGTAGATTCTGGGATTGACTTCCTGTTTGCTTGCATGGCACCGTGTGCCATTGTGTCCTTAGATGCCCTTTGCTCTGTCGATGAGCTACCGTTGTTGCTGATTGGCCAGACAGTTTTAGGTGTGTGTGTTTGTGCGTGCGTGCGTACATGCTTGCTGCAGAGACGCCTGCGTGTGTATATGCATGTTCCTGCTTTAGCGATGCACGTGAGTGTGTCTGTGTATCTTGTTTAGAGATGCGTACGCTTGTGTGTCTGTGTGCGCGCGCGTGCCTCTCCCTGCATTAGAGAGAGCCATGCGTGTGGTACAAGGTAACGAAGCAAGGGAGGTGGCGGAGGACGGTGTAGAGGTGGAGGGAGTGCAAAGCGGCGCAGCAGGGGGCTAGTGGGGGACATGCCGCTGTTCGGCACCAACGCAGACAGCAAGGACGAGCTTTACTGAGCTCCGGCGTGCAAGGTGGGTGTTGCATGCGTGCGCAAGCGGGCATGTCCGTAAATCTCTGCCTTGCAAGGTCGCTGTGAGTAGCGTCGTGGGAAATGCACATGCATCCACCTTGGGTGGGGGGGTTAGTTTACCGGCCATTTCCAAGAATAGCGGCAGTTTGTGTTCCAGAGCGTGGTTACGGGCCACACGAATGCTAGCAAAGTACCGTCATGGAGTGCAGGTGACCCCGCCCCCATCGCCATGGCAGCAAACCTGTCATATACGCTGCCCCACTTCTGCTTTCTATAAATACCAGCCAGCATGGTCGTGTAGCGGGAGTCTCAGCTCATGTTTGGGGGCGGGGGGCGGGGCAGAGGACAGGGAGTCGAGGAGCTTTGGACGCCGACGCTGGTTGATTGGTTCATGGCAGTCAACCATCCGTCACCTGTACTACCGTTACGATTCAGACGCCATAACTGACTGGTTACCCTTCATGGAAAAACAAACGTATTGCAGTAGCGTGTTGCATCCGTTTGCTGTAATGCAGCTCCGCTTGTTTTAATTGTGTAGTGGCTCATAAATTCTGCTATTGTTGTGTCGCATACTCGTCTGTGTTGGATTAACTGCAGTAATGAGAGCCGTTCCCTGTAGTCAAGCAGAAATTCCTCGTGACCACAGGTCACCTTCAGTGACACTGGGGACATTGGACAATGTTGAATAGTTTTCATTGTTAAAAACGTGGTGACATTTAGGGCCTGTCATTTCCTGCGGAGAGAAAAAGCTCCCAAAGAAATGACGAGGGCTGGGAGTGTGTCATTTGGCATAACTGGTAAGAAATAAGTTTTAAAGTGACATTTAATCTGCGGTGAAGGTAATTTGGCTGTATTGTTCGTGCTTGAGTGTGGAAAGCGTGTCTGGTCAACTCTGCTTTGGAGAGGCCCTTGGCCCCCGCGGGTGAGGCAGACGCTGAGTCTCCTCATACACATGAATACCAACCCTGAAGGCTTGCAGTCAAAACACGCTGAAAATGCTGCTTTGCTGGTTTTGTGAGTGGAGTGGAGAGGGTGGGGTGGGGTAGGGAGGGGCCCACGTTATTCATAATGTAATGGGTGGTGTTGATGGTGGAGACCGACTGGGAGTGCCGCACATTGACCAGTGAAAGTGTGAGTGAGTTCCTTGGTGGGATGTTCGTGTGATTCTTAAACCGGTTGCCTTTCAGACTATCTTCTGTAGGCTGTGAATGGCTGGATTGACATGATGGGGTCTGCGTGTCACGGAGGACAGACAGACTAAGGGCCTGTTCCTCTTTTCGCGTAGGTGCTCTCGGTGAGAGAGGAACCACTGGCACAAGGTTCGGTTGAGGTCTTGGGCGGTAATGCATCACTAGACCCCTGCATTAACGGCCCTTTCCCTTGCACTTCTCTCTTCCCTCCTGCCCTCTTTCTTCCTACCTCTCGCTCTCTTGCTCTCTCTCTTCCTCGTTCACTCCAGCCTTCCTCGCTCTGGAACCTTCCAGCCTCTCCCACCCTGGCTCCCACAGCCTCTCTCAAGGTAACGTCTGTTTTCCTGTCGCCTCTCCGCACTCTTCCCTTTTCTTGGTCTTTCTCTCCTTTTTCCCCCCCCCCCTCACTCTCGTTCCTTGGCTCTCCCTCACGCGCCCACAGTGCCATTCTCTCACCATCTCGTCACACTGGGGGGATGGGTACTGTAGAAGCTGCTGTAATCCCGCTGTAGGACTGTAGGGGGAGCCTGTGTAGACGTGCTCTCACTAGTGTGCCTGTAGTAAGAGGGGTAGCTTAGTGCTGAGCTTGGGCCTATAGGCTTGCAGGGTGGGTTTGGACCCCAGGCTGACTGTGTCTCCTTGTTTCTCACTCCCTAGTCCTCAGCAGCGAGAGGGTGGAGCAGATGACCAAGACCTACAATGACATTGACATGGTTACTCACCTGCTTGCGGAGGTACCACTCAGCACTTCTTCTCCGCGTTTCGATCCCCTTATGGATGACCTCCCCAGACGCGAGGCTGTGACCGTGGTGGTCTGCGGCTAATCATACGTCTTCGTTTCCCCGCCAGAGGGACCGCGACCTGGAGTTGGCCGCTCGCATCGGCCAGTCACTGCTGCAGAGGAACCACGTGCTGCAGGAGCGAAACGAGGCTGTGGACGAGCAACTGGCGCAGGCCCTGGACCAGGTGGGTGTTCTGCACACTCCGCCCAGCAGGAGGCGCTCACGAACATGTCTGACCCCCAACGCCCCCACCACCCACAGATTCAGCAGCTGCAGCACGAGCTGGGCAAGAAGGATGAGCTGCTGCGTATGGTGGCCAGCGCCTCGGAGGAGAGCGAGAGCGACTCCAGCTGCTCCACGCCGCTGCGTCGCAGCCACATCCCGGCCATATCGCCCTCCCTAAGCCAGCTGGAGGCCCTGCAGAGAAAGCTGCAGGAGCTGGAGGAAGAAAACACAGAGCTGCGGTCTGAGGTACGTCTCCGAGGGCCGCGCCTCTCTTAGGCTTCAAGGCTGCAAGCTGAGCCCCCAACTGAGCCGTTTAATCAACAAAACAAAACTTTCGATTGATTTGTTAAAAAGTTTTTGAGAAATGAAAATGCCGTCAAGGCCCAAGCGGCATTAAAAACTAAGTGGAAAATTACGTAATTTATAATTAAACGTAAAATGGAATAGGAAATAATATGCTAAAATAAAAAACATATGGATACATATATACATACATACATACTTTGGCTATAAATAACTGTCCCCCCCCCCCCACTCAGGCCTGCCTCCTGAAGTCTGAGACAATCACATACGAGGAGAAGGAGCAGAAGCTGGTCAACGATTGCGTCAAGGAGCTCCGTGAGTTCCGCTGCCTCTTTCCGAAGCAGACCAGTGACCTGGGCGCACATTTGGAATGAGGGAGGGGGGTCATGATGTTTCTCGTTTACCCGAGGGTAGGCGAGTCCAACAGCCAGATGATGACGCTGACAGACGAGCTGTCCCAGAAGAACGAGCAGGTCCTGCGTCACCAGGAAGAGATCTCTCAGCTGCTGTCCCAGATTGTGGAGCTGCAGCACAGGGTGAAGGAGGTGAGGATTTTCTGGGCCGGTGAGCGGCGCCCTCTGCAGGCAGCGAAGCAGAACCAAACCGCGGAAGGAAAGGGCAGACATAGCCGGTCAGAAAGAAGATGATGGAGGGTGAAACTGGAAAATAAAGAAATAAAAAATGACACCAGTGATCTCAGTACTGGTCTCTAAAGGGATGTGATCTCACGCTCTACTGGTGTGGCAGAATGTGATCTTGTGCATGACTTGCCCGGATGCAGGTGTGTCCAGGTCCAGAATCTCTTCATATGCAGCTTTCACACTCATCCTATTCCTGAAGCACAGGGATGTCAGACAACCCACAGACAGGCCTATGCTCTACCTAAGTTTCAGAGCTTTCCTCCTAGCAACAATATATCTGGCTGTATAGATAAGTCAAGCTGAGCTGCTCTGGATGACGGCTTAGCCAGGTAAACAACATCGCCATGATGACAGTGACGTTATTGTTTTCGCAGCTGGCCTTGGAGAAGGAGGAGCTGCGCATTCACCTGCAGGCCTCCAAAGACGCCCAAAGGCAGCTGACTGCGGAGGTGAGTCAGGCCCCACCCTCGGCCATCACCAAGACCAGGCTAACCAGCGCCCCCCTGGTGGGTTTCACGGCCTTCCTGTCTGCCTTGTTGTCCTGCAGCTGAAGGAGGTGCAGGACAGGAATGTTGAGTGCGTGGGCATGCTGCAGGAGTCCCAGGAGGAGGTGCGGGAGCTGCGCAACAAGAGCGCGCAGTCAGCGGGAGTGCGCAGGCACCTGCCCTACACGCTCTTCCCCGCAGTGAGTCCAGGGATCCCAGTCCAGTCGCGCTGGGGGGGGGTCACACACCCCGGGGCACCGCTAACGGCCGTCCTTGGGTCTGTCCCTCAGGACTCCCTGGCTGCTGAGATTGAGGGGTCCATGAACAGGGAGCTGAGCATGGAGGATGAGAGTGTGCTTCAGGACCAGAGGTGGGCACTGGCTACCTGAGGACGGCTTTCAAATGACCATAAAAGATGAGATTTCTTTTTAAACTTAAAGCTTTGATCAAGTGGGTGTACTGGTATAGTCTATGCCAAAAAGTAAACTGTGCAGCTTCTCCGGAACTTTCTCCAAGGCTCATCTCTGCCCCCCCCCCCCGATACAGGAGCTCCCAGAGGCGTGTCTTCCAGACCGTGCGCTCTGTGAATGAGTCAGTGCAGCGGCTCTCTCAGCCCATCCCTGGTTCCTCACGCAGTTCTGTAGTCATGACTGCCCAGCCCTTCTGCTCCACCCTGCCTCCAGCAGAGGGCGACAGCAAGTGAGACTCGTCTCTGTTACTCCAGAGCATATTTTGATCTAGTTTGAGTCTTGGTCTTTTGATGACGTGTATATTTTTAATATATTATTTTGTTACATTTATGCCTCACATTGAGTCGACTGCATTTTTTCCACTCAATTTCGGTGTCAAGTGACGATGACAATAAACGTTTATCTTATCTATCCTTCTCCCTGATGAAAATGCACTTTAGTTTGTCATTTCTTAAAGGAAAATCACAGGATATTTGCTCGACTAAATCTACAGTACATGCAGTCAATGAAACTAACAGGTTTAGTCATAGTCTAATACTTTATTATCACTTTCCTTTGAAAGACTCCATCCTCTACTATTTTCCAAATGAACATCTGTAAAGTTATGCCCTGGCATTGGGTCTTTAAGGACGCAGATTGCAAAGGTTGTAATACGAAACATTGTAGAAATCCTAAAATAGCTTTTATTTGAACATCGCAATAAAATTCACCCAAGCCTAGCACAGGCATAAAGAGTTTAGAGACGGATAGAGTTGCACGGTTTATGCAAGGCAGTGGATCTACATTGTCCAATCATGTGCAACTATATTCAGCACTAACTAAAGATAACTTCTGGTTGAATCCATTTCAGATTAATTTCTTTCTGACATTACTGTCTAATTTTTATTCATTGAAAAAAACATTTTGCCATAGGGTAATCTTGACAAATAATTTTCATTGTCACCAAAACTAAAACACTTTCTCACTGATTGATGCCCCCACTAAGATGGGCTCTTCCATGTGCTAATTTAGGTTCGTTAAACTCGTACACCCAGTAAATTGAATTTCACTGCCAGGTTTATTACATAACAATCAAAGTCAGGCCATGGTTAATGTGCGATAGATTTCCAAATCATTTGCTTTGTCATTCCACTTGGGATTGTCCTGGACTTTGAACATCCAGCCTTTTATGCAGACACATTCTCAAATGCTCCAACCCTTTGGACATTTCACATTTTTTAAAATGTTTGTCCAAAGAATTTTTGACCAACTACATTTAGCTTAAGTAGCTTGAAAGCAAGGATATCGGGCTGCAGTTGAAGCAGTAGCCTTTGTGTCAGCAAGCACCTGTTTTGCAGAAGTAATATTTGTGATGGTAATTGTGTGTCTGTGTGTGGCAGGGGGCGGACGCAAACGGACCCCCCCGGATCCCCTGCCGTCGAGGACGACCTCTCCTCCGCGCTGCACCGCCTCTCTCTGCGACGGCAGAACTTCCTGTGCGAGCGTCGTTTCTTTCAGGCCGAGCAGAACGTGAAGCCGTCGGCCCCCAACGCGGCCGCCCAGGGGGGCAAAGGCAGCGGCTCCCCCAGTCGCAGCACCCTCTCTGCCCCCAACCTGCTGGAGATGTCTGTCACTCCCAGCTGCTTCAAGACCTTCCTGCCGGAGAAGCTGCAGATCGTCAAGCCGATGGAAGGTACCGTGCAAAGCATCATGGGATAGCGGACAGTGTGGCCGACATCAGGGACTGATGTGAAAGATTTTTTCGAAGTCTGCAGTAAAAATATTTTGACGTGTTAGGAATAACCCATTGCTGTATGGGTATTCAGAATGAGCCTCTGTGCCCGTGATCAGAAGGTTGCTGGTTCGAGCCCGGCCTCGGCAGAATAGTTACTTGTCTGAGGGCCCTTGAGCGAGGCCCTTAAACCCCAGCTGCAGGGGCCCTACTACAAATGGCTGCCCTTCACTGTCCAAGCTTGCTCTCACCTGCATATGTGTCTGTGTGTCATGGAGAGCCAGATGGGGTAGGCGAAAAGAGAATTTCCGTAGTGGAATTGATAAAGTATCATTATTATGAACAGTTGCATCGTCATGGTAACCTGTCAAGCTTTTCCTGAGGCCCCTGTTTGTTAGTGAAAACTGTAACGCACAGCGACCTTTGACCCACAGGCTCGCTGACTCTGCACCACTGGCAGCAGCTGGCCCAGCCTCACCTGGCCACCATCTTGGACCCACACCCGGGTGTGGTCACCAAAGGGTTCCGGCCCCTACCGCAGGACGCCGTGTATCACCTGACCGATCCGGAGGAGGACGACGACGAGTCTAGGGCGACGTCCGCGTCAGACGGCCATTGTGGTGACGAGGAGAAGAGGAAGGGTGAAGAAGATGAGGAAGAGGAAGGCGGGATCACCTTTCGGGTTCAGCATGCATCCACGCCGGAGGAGAAGACGAGAAAGCGACAGGAGAGGCCTGTGGTTTTGCCCATCCAATCAGTGCTTTCCCCTCATGACTCGCCTCGCCGTCCTGTACCTCCCAGTCACCCCGACCCCTGCTCTCCCTCTGCACCCCTCGATCCCACAAATAAGCTTCTCAGCGCCTCAGCGTCCTCTTCAGGTGAGTTTGGGAATAACATGCAGGCCTCTGTACCCACGCTTTGTAGACGTGACGTTTTCACAGAATGCGATGGCTGTACCCCTTCAGACCACAACCCAGGGAAGTGTCTGAGCTCCACCTGCTCCACCTACACCTTCACGACCTGCCGGATTCTGCACCCCAGTGACGTCACCCAGGTCACGGCGAGGTACAGCCAGACACTCCGCTGTTTAGTGTTTATCGCCGGCATGTCCCGGATGTTCGGCTTGTGTGAATGTGGCTTGTGACTGGCTGCACCCCCCTTCCTCTGCCCGTCCACCAGCTCTGTAGGAGGCCTCCAAGCGTCCACCCTAGGGAACATGCCCAGCTCCCTCCGCACGGGCCCCAGCACGCCCGTCACGCCCTGCCGCCTCAGCCTGGGCGACTCCTTCCCCCCTCGGCGCCCGTCGGGTCCCCGTGGCCTGGCCAAACTGCTGCTGGAGAAGGGCATCTCCGCCCAGGTGTCGGCCAGGAGCCATCCGCTGAGACCCAAGCCCCCCCGGCGGCCGGCCACGCCCCCCGGCTCGCCACGCCCTGCCCTGTCGCCCACCCTGCCGTCATTTGAGGCCCCCGGTGCCACCGGCTCTGAGAACTTCCTGGCATCGCGTCCCGCTGAGCTCTTCCTGCAGGATGTGTACGGGCTGAAGCCGGGCCGGGCCGGCGTGGGGCTTCTGCAGCGGCTCCGTCGGCTGGGGCTCGCCACGGTGCTGCCGGCGGATGCCGTAGCGTCAGATGGGCACCGAAATCAGGACGCCGCAACCATCCTGGCCACCAGCAGGGGGAGCCTTCTGGACGGCCTTCGGCGAAACCAGAGTCTTCCGGCTATGATGAGCGGCCGAGCTCCATGTGTTACTAGCCCGGTACAGCTGCCCCGAGCCATGCCCTCGGATCCCACCACTCTCACCCTACCCATAACCCCCTGGGGCAGCCTGAAGGAGCCAGACCTCATGCATTCTTCAGAGGCTCCACTTCCTCCATCTGCCCCCAAATCCTAAGGTCCAGACACAACTGAGATGGGGGGGGTGGGGCAGGGAAATTGCCTTATATGCTTCACCCCTTTTTCCAGGAACCAAATCATGTGTCATGCATTAGTGATAAAGAAAACACATCCATCCATTGTTTTGGTTAAATATGGGCGTTAAGCTCTGGGGACTTTCGCTGTCTGAACACGGTGAGAGCTGCAACTCGGAGGGTAACGGCGCAGCCAGCGTTAAGGGGGACCGGCTGTCCTCACCTCGGCATTCCCCCGGAGCTCGGAAGGTCAGGAACGTAGATGCGAATCGTGCAAGTCGGCGTCGGTGCGAGGAAGTTGGGCGGAGGGTAGCAGGATGGAAGGAGACGACGGCGTAAGAGAAGCGGAAGGATGATGAGGCAGAGTGCAGGGATGGTTTGTGATGTTTGAGGAGAGACTGGATTCTGGGAAAGAAAAGCGGGAACTTCTTGCAGAGGGTTTTGATGAAGCCTTTAAGGTGTCTACCTCCAAGGAAGGGTTTTTACGCATTGTAGCGGTAGTGACATTTATAACCATTTAAGTGTTACGATTAGATACAGCCAGCAGCAGCCTTTTAGTGACATACCTAGCTATAGTTTGCCGCGTCGGATGAAGGCCGATCATGCACAATTTGAAAAATGAAGTGTTTTGCTTTCGTTGACACCCGGGAGAGCTCAGTAGATAATCTGAGCAGGGATACGTAGCGCATATCAGAGGTCCGTAACTCCACATTGTGGGTTTCAGGCACCTCTGTTAGTGCCCAACTTGCACTTGAAATGAGATTATGGTAAAGCAAGAACCAGGGTAATGTTTAGATCTATGGGTTTGGAGTCAACGGCCTTGAGGGCGGGCAGAGCTCTGCTTGAATTAAAGCAGGTTGGAGATTGAAAGGGGAAGCACAGGAGGTGGGGTGGTGGGGTAAGAACATTAGCACATTCGAAGTGCTGTACAGAGGTTCTGATCCGATATTCAGTGTGACTCCCTGAGGTGTCGACTGACTGTCGGGGTTCAAATCAAAGATGCACAGGTGGAGGACGGGTAATATGGTGCAGTTAATTGGTTACCACAGGTATCGATAACAGGATATGGGTAGCATTTGTGACCCCTGACCCCATTGTGACTTCTGTGTGACCCTGATTCCAGGCTGCTTGTTTAGCTAATTTACAGCACTTTTATTAATTTTAACTAATAAATATTATTGAAACAGATGGCTTAGTATTTATTATTAACAGTAATACGTTGCTAAATTATCATTTAATGGAAAACCTGACTAACTAGATCATTTGTTTTGTTCTGAGTTAAGGATTTTGTGGTCCATTTTCTTTGTTTTTGCCTTATTGTATAAATCGTTGAGCGAATATGAGATTATCTGTAAATATTTGTAAACAAATCTGTCCTGTTTCTGAACTGCTTTTGTGCTAATGCTGCCTGCAGTGGTGGGGGGGGTAAACGTTGCTTGTTTTAACCTTGGGACAACAGGCAGGGGGCGCTGAAGAGGCTTAGTTAAGGACATAGATTTTCCCTTAACATCTCTTACCGACGCTAGCGGCAGAGAACTAGTCAGTTTATGAAAAGATCCATCGCCATTGGCTGTTGGCAGAGTTTCCCCTGGGGCACTGAAAGCGAATCAGGATGCAGGTTTCCCGGCATCATGCCGTCCACAGCACTACATGCCCCAGTATGATACGCAAGTGTTAAGATGGGTTGATCACCTGCAAGTGAGGGGAATGCACATATGACCTCTTTCAACGCGCGCCCCCCCCCCCCCCCCTTCGAAACTGAGAAGTCACTAATGGTGATGTTTTTCTTTTTTCTCCAATAAAGCAGATTTTAAGAATGACAAATGACTGCTGAGTTTTTAAGGTCCTGAATGTTCATTTGAGTTGTGACCCTAAAACAGGGGGCACCTACTATTTATTTCCCAAAAGTGAAAATCCATCTGCAGCAGCCTCCCCCCCCCAAACAAAAAAAAAAACCTGAGTGGAATGACCCATATTTAACATCTTGTTGGGTAATCAGTTGAGTCTATGCTTTTTTGGGCCGAGGAGGACGGTACTGCTTACTGTCTGTATAGCACAGAGGTTGATCACCATGATAAACAGAAATACACATGTGTAAGTAAGAGCAGGGTTTGGGGTCAGTGAACAGGGTCGACAAGTGCCCAGAATCCTACCCCAATGAGATACACACCACCCCCCAATAAATATAGACCAGAGGTGGGAAGTTCCGGTCCAGGTTTTCTTTCAATCAACTAGTTTAATATAAAGAGTCACCTAGTACTTAGCTAGCTCTGATAAAGACCAAACATAATCTCAAATGTTTCCACATGAAACTGTAAGTGCATAAGTCAGTGGTTTTTAAGCGGCAGGAAGAAGTTAGTCGAGTGGTGGTTTAAAACCAAAAGCAGCACAGAATGCAGAACAATATGCAGATCTCCTTCCTGGAACCTTAGTCTCGGCAATTCTGGCGAGGTACAGCAGGCCGCGACGGGAGACTCCTTATCTGACGGGAGTGGCCACACTGAAGAGCTTGTAGGAAATGAAATTAACACGGGTAAGTAAACACCCTCCCACAGTCTGGCCCACATTAAATATCTTATTTTAAACAATAACATCTGTCTTTTATTATTATTATTATTATTATTATTATTATTATTATTATTTATTACTCGCCTATGTTTTAATTCTACACTCTTCTGCACCTACGGCTGAGTTCCTTATTTTCCCATTTACCGCCGCCCTACGTGCATGCAAAAGGCATCGAAACGTATTGTGTACTCGTGAGTGTATTATTTCAAGAGTTGTAGTCCAGTAATTGTGTAAATAAATTAGAATGAGATTAAATTGTTTAATTTTACACCAACTAATTTACTTTTATCGGGTCCTGGGTTGGCTTAATTCCTTTCCCCGGCTCTGTGCTTGTGGGGTTTGCACGCCCCACCTCAACAGATAAGTATTTGAAAAATGAAAGTCGAACGCCTATAAAATATATTTTTTAAAATGAGTCGTTTAGATTCAGTTTTAATTTCAAGGAGTACTCAATAAAGAGTTTCATATATGCATACATATTACAGCTATTATAGGCTATACCGAGGCTCAAAAGTTTCATGACATTTTACACTCGCGGAAGTTGCTGCTTATTTGCTATTTAATGCAGACGCGTTTACGTCACGATCTGATACGAGCATGTCGTCAAGAATCCCCCTCCAAAAATCCTGGGCAGTATGCAACATGGGATAGTTTGTTTCGCTGTATTATTGGAGAACGCATTATTATCTGGTTAGATCACGCTATATAGTGTAGTAATAAAACCTGTTGAACAGGAAGGGAAATCGGTAGGAGTGCGAAATCAGGTTTAAATTTAAGTGCAGTCCATTTGATCCTGTTACGTTGATCTCCGTTTTGACGTTTAAAATAATCTCGTAACGCGAAGCAAACTCGGAACAAGTTTTTACGGTTTGATAGCGTAGGTTTCTACTGCTCCACGCTGAGACTAAGTCACTGTATAACCCAGCAGTCGGTGGGGCGCTTCGTTCGGTAACATGGTCAGAGAGGTGCTTCAGAAGATCGATCAGGAGCTCGGCGCGGAAGACATCGCCGCACTCAAATTCCTATGCAGGGACCGCATTCCCTTAAAGAAACTAGAGGGTGTGAAGGAGGGACTCGACCTATTCCAGATACTAGAAGACGAAGCATTGCTGGAAGACAACGGTCTCTATCTAAAGGAGTTGCTGGATACAATCAGACGCAATGATCTGGGGAACAAACTGGAAAAGAGCTGCAGCCGAGTAGCACTTCAGCCTGAGAATGAAACGCAAGTTGCCAAGATCACTTCTTATCGGTGAGAATGAACTCCCCTGTTTCATACACGGTTTGTAAGCGTTTGTGTGAACTATTTCTTTAAATTATATTTTAATGTTTAATGTTCCTAATTAACATCAGGAAGATGCTTTATGTACTGTCTGAAAATGTGACCGAGGACTGTCTCAAAAAGATGAAGTACCTGGTGAGAATGCCCCGTGGCCAAAAGCAGCGGTGCAAGGTGAGTAAAGCTCAGGCCCGCTGAGGCTGGGTTTGGGCTGTTTTAGTGGTGCCACGTATTCGAAAATTTTAATGGAAACACTTTACTTGCTGGGCCACGAATACTTATAGTAATAACTCGGTTACTACTGAAGTACAAATCATGAACAAATACAGTACATGCTACTTGAGATAAAAGATGTGTTACGATTCATTAATGGTGAACAAACATGAGATCAGTGTTCCACTTGTTATTCATTACTTGTTCCTTCAGTAGTTCACATATTACAATTAATGAATGATGAATAAACATATCATCAGTGTGGTGTGTAACTAAGACTTAGTTTGTGGTTAATAAATACATAAGTAATAGTATAATACTATAATATTTGTGCCCTGTCGAGTACAGTGTTAACATTTTAATTAAAATGTGTCTGATTATGCTTGTTTCTGTGGGACTCCCGCTCACTTGGTGACCTGTTCTGCCTGCCGCAGACCTTCCTGGAGCTGCTGGTGGAAATGGAGAAAATGAACCTGTTGGGTGAGGGTAATCTCACAGAGCTAGAGAGAGTTTGCTCACTATGCAGCAAGCAGTTGTCTCAAAAATTGGAAAATTATATTGCAGGTGAGAGGGAGACCTGTTTTTGTAGCTATGTGCTGCCTAATAATTACGCCACTTCATCCGCTTGGCCCGGGGGTAATTTCATATTAATTCAAGTAACTCCCAAAAATGGTTTTGTGTCGCCGTTTAAATTTTTAAATATTTTTTTTGGTGAAATTTGTCAAGTAAATTGCACGTACCTACCAGAGCTCAGTATTATTTGTTATTTAAACAACAAATTCCCTTTCTGATGTAGCACCCTTTCTAAACCTGGGAAGCTAAAAAACCGGTCATAGCATGTTCTTATGAGCTGTAACTTTACAATTATAAATAAAGATCAAGATCAAGATATTTATTTGTCACATGTGTAGTCATACAAGTACAACACACAGTGAAATGTGACCTAAGCCGCATTATGAACAGTAAGTAAATTTTAAGTTAAAGAAAAAATAAAAAAAATCTGGTATATTCTGAAACACAAGTAAATAAAGAAATGAGTGCAAGTAAATGTAAGTATAAATGTAAGGGCAATTTTAAATTTTAAAACATATGAATATGAAATTCCTAAAACACAAATCCAAGGTAAATAACTTAAACTTAAACAAGGATCACCACAAGTAAGAGATAAAATGTATGCTGAAAAAATTGTTTTTTATGTTTTTATATAAATGTAGCAGTAATATCGAACATTGTGCAAGAGTGTTAAAGTGCATTGTGCCATAATAGCACCGCGATATAAAAAAGAGTGACCAGAGTGATGTAAACAGTGTAATGTAAACAGAGTGCCAGAGTAATGTAAACAGTAGTAGCAGTAGCAGTAGATAAACGGCATAGTTAAAGCTTATTGGAAAGATCCAAAAACACAGGCCTATTTTTTTCATGGTGTGGATGAAAAGCATGGAATGTGCTGGTGGTGTGATCAAGATGATCACTGGTGCTACTCTACGTGTGCTCTACTGGCTCAGTTCACATTTCTACGTGTGCTCTACCGGCTAACAATGTGACTTCAAACTCTCCTTTGGCTTTATTCTTAAGGTCTCCCTTATTCAATTGAAGGTTAAAGAATAAAGTGATTGAAAATGTAACACAATAAAATTCATGCATGGTATATATGCACCACCCAGTGGCAGAACATGAAAGCTGGCAGAGCACATTCTAAAGGAGTACTGAGTCACTAATTGAGCAGAAACTTGGTTAGGGGTGTGGATCTCCCATCTCTCAGTAGAAATAAAAGGGTGTGATGTGGCCCTGCAAATTTGACCAGTGGTATGCGTGGACTTGCAAGACAAATAAATAAATAATAATAATGACAATAATAATCACAATTATGTGGGACATGGCCATTAACCTCAGACTCTTAATATGACTTAAAACCCGTTTATACTCTCTAGTCTTTAAGATGGGATTTAAAAACATGAACAGCAGAGGGTGCAGATCTGATGGCTTGGGGGAGACTGTTCCACAATTCGAGGGGCTGTGACCCAGAACGCATGGTCATCTTCTCGTTTCTGTTTGGAGCGAGGGATCATTAGAGAACCGATTTCTAAGGACCTGAGGGACCTATACACTATATCTAAGGGACAAACATGCAGGAGAATCTTAAAATCAGTCCTAATGTGGACTGAGAACCAGTGATGAGAGGCCAGGGTAATCGTTATGGGATCACTTTTTTTTGGAGCCAATGAGAAGCCTCGCGGCAATGTTCTGAACAACTGTTTGATTCCGGTATATAGGGAGTTGCAATAATCAAGCCTTGAGGAGATGAATGCATGGATGATAATTCAAGGTGACTTGAAGAGAGGAATTAAAGGTTTAATTTCTGAAGTGGTTCTGCGCTGGCAGAAACTGGATTTGACAACTGCATTAACATGTTTGTCAAACTTGAGATCAAACACTTTAAGCTTCACATCAGGTACACTTTTTTAATGAAATAAATGGATTAGAAGGGACAGTGATTAGTGTGTAGTTTTTTATTTTGTAAGTTCAGGGCCTCGTAACTTCAACCCCCTTTTGAATCACAACATGTTTGATATTTTTCATATGAAGGCAGATAAACAGTACTTTACCATGTGAAATTTTTTTATCCCTCTCCCCACATATCTTTCTTGAGGCTCAAAAATAGATTTTAAAGATAAATAAATGAAAGAGCTCAGGGCGAATGTCATCCATTCCTGGAGCCTTTACCACCAAAGAGTTTTTTGACTACTTCAGTGGCCTCAGCCCTAGAGATAAGCAGGTCCCCCTCCAAGTCCTCCAGCTCTATTTCCCCCAAGGAAGGTGCATCAGTAAGATTCAGGAAATATTCCTTCTACCGCCTGACATTATCCCCAGTTGAGATGAACAGTTCTCGATCCCCGCTGTAACAGCATGGGTGAGGCCCTGCTTCCCCCACAAGTCGCCTGACGGTTTGCTAGAACCTTTTTTGAGACCATCCAGAAGTCCCTCTCCAGGTTCACCAAACTCCTCCCACACCCGAGTTTTTGCCTCTGCAATCGCCAAAGCCGCTTTCCGCTTAGCCGGCCAATACCTGTCAGCTGCTTCAGGAGTCCCACAAGCTAACCAATCTTAGAAGGCCTCCTCCTTCAGCCAAACACCACCGGGTTTAGAGATTGCCACCACGACAGGCACCAACAACTTTACGGCCGCAGTAAACAACACTTGGAGCCCTTCCGCCAACTCAAAGTCAAAGGGAAGTGATCGTCTTGTCCACCGGGGTAAATTCCAATGCACCGGCAGCAAACTGGCGGGCTATAAGTAAGCCTACCCCTGCCTGGCACCTCTCCCCATGGGCAACTGCAGAGTGGAATAGAGTCCAGCCCCTCTCCAAGTGTTTGGGTCCAGATCCCAAGGTGAACCCAACTATATCTAGTCAGTATCGCTCGACCTCCCGCTCCTCTCCCACCAGAGAGCCGGTTTTGATAATCGACGATGGGTCTGTCAAGGCCCCAGCCTTCGACTGCCACTGGATCTACACTGCACCCAACCCCCACAGCTCCTCCTGCAGGTGGTGAGCCCATAGGGGGACAAACCCATGTTACCTCTTTGAGCTATGACCGGTTGAGCCCCATGGGTGGAAGCCCGCCACCAGGTGCTCGTATGTGAGCTCCCGTCATCGACTTGGCTCCAGGGCAAGGCCCTGGTCTCCCCTATCCGGACAGGGTAACATCCTTCGTCATTTTCTTCTTCATAGGGTCCATGTGAACTATACTTAGGTCAGCTGCTCACCTAGGACTGATTGTCCTTGGGAGACCCTACCAGGGGCAGAAGCCCCCGACATCACAGGTCCTAGGATCATAGGGGCACACAAACCCCTCCACCACAATGAAGTGGCCATTCATGGAGGGGGAGATGAACTCTGACCCCGAAAAAAGAAACTTAGACAAATGCAAAAATTTTTGTCCATATCATGAGAAAGGACTCTGCCTGAGCTTTATACAGAGCTATCGCCATGACCTGAAAATGTAATACTAAAACAGTTACAGCTCATACAAAACACCCTGCAATACCTTTTTTGGGCTACTGGTGGTGTAGAAAAGACACTATATCTAAGGGAAATTTAAAAAAAAAACAAAAAACAATTCTGAGTTCTGGATGGTATGTGTGATTCACTTGCCAAATTTCATCCGAATCAAAAATGGTGACACAAAGGCCATCTGTTGAACTGAATAACCCACTGAAGTAGAGGTAATTTAAATATAAATTAAAATGTATTCATTTAAATTAACATACAAATATGCTGACATTTTCTTCATTCTCTTCACAAAGTAGTGTTTGGCGTTGATGTCTGTTTTCTATATGACCGTTTTGCTGATCTGTTCTTCTCTGCCGATACCAGTGTTTTCTCCTGCTTCACACGTTTGCTGACCTTTTACTGTGGTATTCTGAAACTCCTGACTAATTCCCAAACATCTAATTTTTTTTTACTTGTTCTTTTTTCAGGTAAAAATGGGCAGGAAGTGTCTCCGAGCGTAGGGCCACCGAACTCCACTAATGAGGTGAGCTGATTTACAAATAAATTGCATAATATTCATGTCAACGGTACTGCAGGACTCCTGCTGCAGACATAGTTCAGTTTGAGAGGGAGGCGTGACTGTGTGTCTTAATACCATAGAATGAAGTTTATGACATGAGTCATCGACCACGTGGATTCTGTCTCATCATAAACAACCACAACTTTGAGGAGGCCAGGAACAATAGTTTTGTTCTGAAAGATCGTCGAGGGACAGAGCATGATGAACGTGAGGGTCTATCTTGTTCTTTTATATATGCGTATATCTGGTTTTCAAAAAGGCAAAGGAATCCTTGACAGATGGGCCAATATTAAGAATTTAGTGATCAGTGGTCATTGTGAACACACCCCAGCACACAGTGCGCAACAACGAAATTTGTCCTCTGCATTTGACCCATATGTGACTTTCGTGACATAGCAGGGGGCAGCTAATTCAGCGCCCGGGGGCAGTACCTTGCTCAGGGTACCTCATTGGTGACTTGGTGGTGGGGGAATCGAACCTGCAATCTTTCAATTACAAGGGCGCTTCTCTAACCACCAAGCCACATTAAGAAGAACATTCAGAATGAGCATGTGTTTCGTAACATTCTAACATAATTTAACAGCTAACATATACATCAATAACAAACATAGAGTGATATGGTTAGACTGTTATATATTTGTTATTAATGTATGTTAAAGCTGTTACGTTGTATTAGGAGGTTAAGGTATATATACATGCGGCTTATAAATGTTCTATGAATGCATTATGAAGGTGCAATGAATGTTCTACGAATGAATTATAAAGGCATTATGAAGGCGCAGTTAATGTAAAGTGTTACCAAATAGATAATATTATATCATAGACGTTTTTGTGTTTGTATTGACGCAGAATAATTCACAGAGGGTCTCTTGTGTGCTCTGTTTTGTTAACCACGCCATGTTTGTTCGCTTCTCTCTGCGATCTCAGGCAGCCTGAGTGAGATCTTCAACAAACTGCACTTTAAAGTCGAAGTACGAAGAGACCAGGCCCAGGCTGCAATTCTGGAGCTATTGAAGGAGTTTGGGCAGCTGGACCACAGAGAGATGGACGCCTTCGTGTGCTGCGTGCTGTCCCACGGGGAGCTGGGCGCGGTGTACGGCACGGACGGCCAGCTGGTCACCATCCGCAGTATCACACGGCATTTCACTAGCAGCCAGTGTCCATCCCTGGCCACGAAACCCAAGCTATTCTTCATTCAGGCGTGCCAGGGCAAGAAGAAGCAGCGGGCCGTCAGTATCCAGGCGGACGGGATGGAGGACGACTGCGAAGCAGACGAAAGCGGCATCATCCCAGACGCCATTCCTGACACCATCCCCGATGAGTCAGACCTCCTCCTGAGCATGGCCACGGTGGAAGAATTCATATCCTTCCGCAGTATTTCCCAAGGCTCTATCTTCATTCAGGAGCTCTGCCGTCAGCTTTGGACAGGTTGTGTCAGGTTAGAGCACGGAGCGAAGCCGGCCAATCAGAGCTAACCAGCGGCTCCTCTGGTTGGGGTTGAAAAGACGACTGTGTTACGACGTTTTGATGTTGAGCCAATGGGACGTTTTTGTCTCTGTGTTATGGCAGGAATGAAGACATCCTGACCATTCTGACCCGGGTGAATCGTGCTGTGAGCAGTGGAGACTATCAACGGGGGAAACAGATGCCGGAGCCCAGGTACACGCTGACGAAGAAGCTGATCCTTCCATTCAACTGAGGGACTGCTTGCCTTGTGTGGCTTCACCAGCACCGACTCCCTCATCATCCTCCAACGCTTGGGAATGCTAAGTAAAGTGGATGTATGGTTTTAGGAGAAAGAAGGCTTTGAAATCCGTGGTGGGTAGGGCTTGCTGTACCCTTTGTATCCCTTCCTGATGTAACCCAAAAGGAGCCAGTAAAATTACCGGTGGAAAGAGGGTTAATTCAGGTGCTGATTGGCAGCACACAATATTCCCTTTGCATTATGGGGATTTGAAGCTTCAGGTCTCCGTGACTACCATTGCCCGAAACAATAGTGTCTGTATCATGCATTGGCAAGCCTGCTTCTTCAAAGTAAACAACCTTTTGAACAATGTGCTTATTCTGGTTAGACATGATTAGACAAGCTTCAGCTTGACTTGGCTTCTGGGTGAAATAATTTACTTTTCAAATCAGCTGTTGTATAAATTTGTATGTAGGGTGCCATTTTTATGTAATGCTTGGTCAGTAGATTAATTTCATTTATAGCTTTATGAATAATATTCATACTTTAACATTCATAAAAGAGTAGCACTGAGGTTTTCCCTGATTTAAGGGAATGTGTAATGGAAGAATAAAGATTTTACAAAGACTTCAAATGCCTAAGAACCACACTGAGGAAGAAGCATTAAATGAACAAGTATTTATTTCATAAAAATGAAACTTTACATACGTGTGCTCATTGTTACTCACTAAAGACAGCAATAAAGCCCTGAACCTGAACCATACTAACTTTATAAAAAGCACTTTATAAACCAAAGTATTTTGTACTGTGAAAAAAAGCAATAAAAGTGGCAGAAATGTAGTATGTACTTGGTGTTCTTTGTTGAGAATGCTGGGGGTCATTGGTAAGGAGTCCCCTGGACCCCGCGGTCTTTTTCAGGCACCCTGAACACCAGCCTCTTCCTCAGGGTGTATTTTGGCTCTGGCATCTGTTTGGCCAGGCAAACTTCCCCTTTGTGCTTCGTTTTCGCCTCCATGCTGCTCACCTCCTCGTTGACTCTGGTGAGGATGGTAAGGATATCCTCACCCCTGGACAGAATGGAATATAGAACAGGAATGTTTACTGGGATCAGGCTAGAATTAATTCCATCCACCTTGCATATCTGTTGACCCAGTGCTGGACCATTGTAAACATGGAGTTTTTACCAGGAAGGACAGGACATGAGGCAGGGGATATCCCGAAAGGTATCCCAGGACATCCAATCTCACCCACAGTTAAGGGTGTAGGAGAGAGTTTATATTGGGGAATAATATAAACGTAAAATTGTATTTGGTAACATTTAACTTGAGGGGGCACAAGTAACTTGGTGAATCAGTCACTATTCAAGTCATGAACAAATATATACAGTGGGATCTGCTTATAGTGATCACGGTTATAGTGATCAACCGCTTATATGGGTCAAAAAGCTTTGGACAGGGTCATTCCTGTACAAATACTGTATGTGTGTGTGTGTATATATATATATATATATATATGAGGCAGTGCTCATATATATGAGCATTCAATTGAATGAGGTGTGTCCAAACTTTTGGCCTGTACTGTATGTGTGTGTGTGTGTGTGTGTGTGTGTGTGTATATATATATATATATATATGTATTAGTCTGTTTTCAGTGCTTTCAGGGTCTTTTTATACATGATAACATATGGAAAAAAATTAAACTGCAGTAATTATTATTTTTTACTTTACTTTGATAGCCCTACTTTGCCTTGCTGTAGCCCATCGGGCTAGCTACCTGAGGCTAAGGCTGCACACATAGAAAACACGACACGTAAAAGAAAGTCATTTTCTCCCAATGACAAATATAGAATCATCAAAGATTATGATGAACTGCCAAAAAGGAGTCAATAAGATGCAGCAGTGAAACCACAATCAGCTATATTTTACACACAGTACTGTATTATAGTGTATTTGAGTTATACAGTTCAGTGATTTAATTTGTACAGTACTGTGATTTGAAAAGCATTTGAAAGAGCTGTACTTTATTTTGAAAGAGTGAAATTCAGTAAATAGCTACACTGTCCGTTCTATTACCTTATATTCATGTAATAAATATACAAATTTCAATTAGTTGGAAATCTGCCTGAGACATAAAGAAAAACAAAATAATTCAGTTATAATGATCACATGCTTATGGTTAGGAATTTCACCCAGACAGACATGATCACTATAAGCGGATTCCACTTTAAATGCATGAAATACATAAACCATTAACTAACACTTAGTTTCTGGCTAATTAATACATTAAGTATGAGTGCACTACTACATCTATTACATTATTTGTGCCCTCTCAAGCTGTGTTACTGTCTGTTAATTTTTTTTTTTTTTGGGGGGGGGGTGGCAAATGAAGCCAAGTGAAATATTGGTGTACACCACCCCCCAGTTTCAATTCCTCTGGATACAGTTAAGTATTAAGGGTTATATAGATGCACATTAATCTGAACTGCCTTTTTATAGGACCGGGAGAAAGGCTGAATAAACGCAGCTAAACATGTAATCTCACACAGCTGGGGGGTGGGAATCAAACCCCTAACCCACAGGTATAAGGCCAGATTGCCACCCACTATGCTACCCCTCAGCAAGACAATGCAGGGCTGAAATACTCTCTACTTCACAACATAAACACCGTTTAATGTCTGGATACCTGTGACTGTATCTGAGTCTTGTTTTATAAAGAAATAAAACATAGAAGTAATAAGTTTGCATAACTCAGGCTTAATATAATTCATAAAACAGTCTTTCAAATTTTGCTGTAATATGTGCACAACATTTTTTATATTTTTTATATTATGGGTTTTCATGCGAAATGTCAACATTCTATTGGCAACCCAACCTAAGCAGTAAGTGCAGAGTTTTGAGTGGTGATGAGTGTGAGGACCGGGCGAGTAAGCGGGGCTGACCTTGGGCACCCCTGCTCCAGCATCCCGCACAGAGTCTGCATGTACCAGCTCCCATTCCTGGGGTCTCTTAGAGAGACGCACTCCTGTACGGTGGCCATGCCGACGAGGAAGTCAGCGTCACATGGGATGGTGCCGCCTGCATCTCCGGCAGACTCGGTCTCAAGATCCATGAGGTCCTCGTCACATCCTGCTGACACGGCTTCCTGCATGTACGACCCCTGGCAGGCTTGGATGAAGAACACCTTAGGCTTCCCCTTTAGAGCGTGGCAGCTCGCCGCCCTGAACGGCTGCAAGATCTCACTGAGGCCGAGCACCTTGCCGTCCCGGCCGTAAACGCCCTGCTGGGTCCCGTGACTCAGAACACAGCACACGAAGCACTGCCCATTAGCCTGCTGTCCAAAGTCCCTTAGACGGAGCCGCATCTCCTCCGCTGATTGGTCCTTAACTATTTTCACCTTAAAACCCAACCATCCAAACACTTTATACAACCGATCTGTCGAATGACAAAAAGGAAAGAAAAAAGGTTACTCTCTTT
>JAODJW010000035.1:20412494-20435496 GCA_026777045.1 Hyperopisus bebe | reverse complement strand
GGGGGGGGTGTTTGCATAGATCACATTTAAGATCCAAATTGTCCCCAAAGTGTAGTAAAACCTGAAATTTTCCTACTTTTGGGGACATCCTTTGAGGTCCCCATTCGGATAACCTCAGTTTTATAAAAAATCTGTGAATGCAATCAAAAAAAGTAAAAATGCCAAAAGTCTTGTATTTGGATTGGTTACTTATGGTTAAAGTTAGGGATGGGTAGAGGTTAAGGGTGTCGTGATTGGGATTAGGGTTTTTCCCATAGAAATGAATGGACGGTCCGCAAAGATAGACAAGTTAAATAGGTACACCAACTTGTGTGTGTGCATGTGTGTGTTGGTTTAGCTGAAAGAAAAGAGATTAAAAAGAGTGTGAAATGTACTCTAAGCTCACAGAGTCCCCTGGGATTTGGGTGACACTGACTTGTTTTTTTAAGTTCCTTAAAAGTCGCATTTATCTAAAGCAACTCACATAGAAGATATTTTTCCAGAGCAATCCAGGCTAAGTGCATCATCCCAGGGTGGAACAGGAGGAGCTGAGGACGGCGTCAGCCATACATCTGGTTCTTTAACAGACAGGCTACTTGCTATGCGATGGTTTGAACTGCTGGAGCCAACCCAGATAAAAGCACATTCCCTCCCTGGGGACAGAATTCACGGTCGTCGATTCTGGAGATCCGATACACGGGTAACACAGCGAGCAGTGGACACTGCTCTCTTCCAGGAAGACAGTGCTGATGTGAGCTAGAAGCCATTTGAAACTCAGCTGCACTGACATACCGCATTTCATTAAACATTAAATTACCAGCATTCATATGCAGAAACAGGAAATCGGCAACATTAACACATAAACAGGAAACAGCCCACATACACACATACAAATGCATAGCCACCTCCTACCCCTATGGCACCGATCTAGTAAGGTATACATGCCGGTCTGTCATCTTTACTCTTTCGGGAAGCACATCTCCTTCTAATCACAAGGATCAGTCTACACTGCGTAAAAGGAAGCCACCGTTACGCAATGAGAAGGAGAAGTCTACATTTTGTAACAGGATGCTGCCTTTATTGTCTGACAGGAAGCAGTCAGCACTGTGTAACAGGAAGCCATCTTTACTCTCTGACAGGAAGCAGACTACACTGTGTAACAAGAGGCTTCCTTTATCCTCTGACAGGAAGCAGGTAACACTGCCTATCAGGAAACTGTCTTTACTCTTTGACAGGAAGCAGTGTACACTGCCTTAACAGGAGACCATCCTTATACTCATGGACCATGGCTTGATCCCATTTGCCCCACTAGGTACACATTTACACACTACCACACTTGGGAGACACGTTCACACACTTAGTGCAAGAATCCAAGGGTGTCCCATTCCTCAAATAAGCCAACTTTATCCACACTTTGACGGATAAGCAAAGGCAGCAGTCTTTGGCTCAGTATATAGACCACAATGCACCACATCAGTCACAACTAACATTTACATAAAACATGAGGAAGTCCGCCGGCTTACCAGAGCCCAACATGCCTCCAAAGAACTTTCAATGCAAGTGTGCACAGCCGCATAACAAATGCTTACATAGCCTACTCTACAGTGAAGGCCAACTCCAAATGCAACCAATACAAATGACAGCATAGTTGCAGTGTGTTTCTTGTTCACCTCTTCAAATATCAAGTGTGTTCCATTGTTTTCAATAATTGCCCATACACTTGGGCTCTTTACATACACTTGCACACTTTGCGTCTTATGTCAACATACGTGTCTAGGGACTAGTGTCTTAGTGTGCTTGCACTTAAGTGGGGTAAATGGGATAAATCCTCTGACACAAAGCAGTCTACACTGCCTTATCAGGAAGCCATCTGTACTTTCTGACGTGAAGTAGTCTACATAAGATAGACATTATAAGAAGCCATCCAAACTTTGCAAAAAGTGATCTATATCATCTATACCATCCAATATAAATAAGTCTACACCATTGTCACTGTAAAACATGTAAAACTTGTTTTAGAGTAAAAGATTTAGAACAAATAGGAAAACATGCAGAAAAGTGATCTACATCGTCTATACCATCCAATATAAAGAAGTCTACACCGTTGTCAACCTGTCTATGCTGATCCTTTCATGAACAGGGTAGGCAGAGTGTCAGCATGGTTGCATGTAAATGCATACGAGGTTTGTGCGTGTACATGGGGATCCACGAGGATGATGGCCAGGGTAAGAGTGTGTATATCCATGTCTTGCTGATATCTCAGATCTCCAACGGTGTCCAGATGCTGCTCAGGCTGAATCCCAGCTGAGAAATACCCTGGTTACACAGTAATTAAGGCACATCTTTCGTCTGGAATGACTGTGATTAAGGCATCCCATGACTGAGCTAATGTCAACTATTACAGCAAGCTCGTCAACCCCTATAACTGCCGTCTCCCCCACTTTCCAAGAGCATCCAATCCCCAAAAACCCCCTCCCTCCATTTTTCATGGTCTCTATCCTATAAATTAGTCTTTTAAATTCCTTCTAAAGCGATCATTTGTGTTTCATCAACATGATTGGAGGCTTCGCACCTCTCTCAAAATATCCTAGTTTTCATCACAATTGTCAACATAATTTCCCACAAAAAGAAATATGTCTTTGAGAGGAGACTGCCCTACATTACTATATTTAGACTGGCCAATACCCATCCATCTTCCAACTGCTTATTCAGTTCATGGTTGGAGGGGGGAGCTTGGAGCCTATCCCAGAATTCAGAGGGTGCAGGGCAGGGATACACCCTGGACAGGATGTTACACCAATGCAAGGAACACACATGGCAAACTGCATGTTTTTGGCCCTCAGAAGCAATTACAGAACCAAGGGAACATAAATATACCATGCCAACTACATACCCAGCCCTAAAGCCACCCTAGAGGTGTCAGAGTACAGTGCTGCCTTAGCCCGCCAAAAGATATCAGTTTCAGGCTTCATTTTGCCGGAATTTGTGCAGAACTGAAACCTGAAAAAAAATCTTTTAAATTGAGGGCTTCCTGATTTATGAATATTTCAGCCTGGATCTGCTTTAAAATTCCCAGATAAACATGACAGGAAGTGTAGTCATGAGCCTAGCATGCAAAATTCCCAGTAGGAGCCAACCTGCCCTGCCTCACGAACTACTACAGACCCATAAACGGGATAAAATACCTGAAAAATAAGGAGACTGATTTTTACTATGTAAAACTTGTTTTAGAGTAAAAGATTTAGAAGAAATAGGAAAACATGCAGAAAGCTGTATTAATCCCAGTATGACCACAGTATCAGTAGGGAAATGACCGCAACTCACTGATAAGGCCAAATCAGTCCCTTAATAAATTTAAATTACATATTTAACAGAAGAGTCATTTTCAGTAATTCAGTGGATCTAATAATGAAAGAGAGCGGATTCCTGCATAAGACAAACCACAGCATGATTTTCAGGTTTGGTCAAGGCAGCCTGGGGGTTCCGTAAGTCTTTTCTCTTTTGCACTGTCCTACACAACCATGCCAGAACAGCCATTTTCTTCTCCAGTATTGGCACTATTTGAATCCCCGTCCACACCTCAGAGGAACCTAGCGGGATGTCGCCCATATGCCAACCAGCAATAGAGGGTCTGGGTTCCGTAAGTAACTTCTCTGTTCCACTTTATAATCATCCACCGTATATTTATTAGTCTCCCATGATGAGTTGAGTGCAGAGGTGTTGTGTCGTCACCCCAGAGGTGTTGGGCATGGAATCAACATCCGTGTTTCACGTGGTACCTTCCATAAATGTGGGATCCGTGTCGTAGGAAACCCGACAGGCTACTCGGGTGAATTGTTATTCCATTATGAAATTACGGCCCCACCCGATGGCCCGGATTCCTGCAACCACGGGCCGGATGAACAGTGAACTGGAAATGAGAATCGGGAAGGTGTTCTATTGTCACATACTAGGTCTTAATGTCACATACTAGCTGACCTTTTGCATTATCTGACATTTCATTACTGACATTAACATGGCCCATCTCTAACACATGACGTATTCCAGACCCTCTTACTGAGGTCAGGAGGACACAGAAGTGCCCACATGTATGAAATGAAAAATCACTCACAGGCCGCAAACGGATAAGTGGCCTGATAAACTGCACCATTCAGCTCCAGGACATTCAAGAGTTCATATGGTACGTCACCACATCACTGAGAACATGCACATTTACACACCATATTTTCCAGCAATGCACTGACCACATTATTTAAAGATGAAACTTTAATTCTCTCAGTATTTTCAGTTTGCATTTTTTCTAACTTCTTATTGAGAAAGAAAAATAATAACAGTGGACCACTTTGTGACAAGCTTGCTTAAAAATGTGCTAAACTCAGCAAAATCTTATTATCTGCTTGATTGAAAAAAAAGACCTGACTCACGCCACAACGCCCTTGCTGAGGAAGATGCCACCATCTGGAACACCCTGTTTGAAGCTGCTATGCAGCTGCGTTGTTCAGCAGAGCTTAGAGACACATATACTGCCATTACATTTGATAATAGTGCAATCAGCCAGTGGTCTACTAAAAAAAAGTCAAATAACAAGGACTGACAAATGGGACCAGTCACCACCACTACCAACTGGACAGGCTCTTGCAGAATGTAAAACAGGGTTCTTCATAGTGGCGCTCAAGTCCAGATCCAGGCCTTGTTTTCAGTTCTCCCAGGCAGTTAGTTTGATAATTACTGATTCTGATTTGCCAGAGACTTCACACCAGGCTCACAGGTAAAGGAAGGTGGGAAAATCTGCAGGGCTCAGACCTTGAGGACCGTGATTTGAACAGCCCTGATCTAAAGCATCAATGGTGATCTGCCCATGATGTTTCTAGAGTAGCGCCCACAGAGTGACAATTATTGAAGCCGATGTGCCCAAAAGAATCAAGCAATTGTCTTTAGTGTCATGTTCATAACACTTGTGCATCGAATTTTAGCCGGAAACAAAATTTTGACAGGAAGACGAGGCTCGACCCAAACAGCACTTACTTATTTAAAGACAGGTCCAGTATAAACCTGGAACCAAAGGCCTCAATCTGGTAGCTGGCTTGGGCTAGGTGGACCACCTAGGATACAGACAATAAGTCAATACAAAGACCAAGTATTCAGCACTAGAACACCAAATAAAATAGCAAAATAAGATCATTAATTATGAAGGCATGCATTGTTATTAAGATTAATAGTTATTTTATTTCCCATAATTCACATGGCAAGAGCAAATAGAAACCTGGAACACATCTTAGACAATGTATATGTTTATACGGCTTGTCAATAACACGAACTGATCTCCATCGGTCTGACGAGGAAAATCTTTGCGTGCTGTCACCATTGTCATCATGCAGCCTAAAAATAGCAGAAGCAGCCAACAGGAGCGATGCACGCTCAAACAGGCCAACGGTGTTGTGCGGCCGGGGTGGAGGGGGGGTACAAATTGTAGACGTGGCAACGAGAAAAGACATTTGGGTAAATTTCATGCATGGGGTGTCAGCTGGCCTCGAACATTTTCTGAATGGATCCCTTGGCTTGTAACATCAGTATAATGGTCATAAAAGATGTATGATGCAGCGTCCATTCAAGAACACATTTCCCTATCTTGGCAGGGGTACGGTTTGCTGTAATATGGTAGATAAGGACCATCTGGTCCCACCTATGTCCCCTGATCTTCTCTGCTCCCTCAAAGCACTGACAAATATGGCCTGGTAAGGCTCTCCTAGGCATAGACCATCATGTAAACTAGAGCAGAGACCTAAAACAGTGTTGGGGATGTTCCGGCAATGTGCTCTAACTATAAGAGGTCTCTGATGGTGACTGATCCACATCTAAGAGATTCTCTGTCCATATCTTATTTGGATGCCACAATACCCAGTAAAAGGGTACCAGGAAGAGGGCGCCTTTGAAAAACAGGAGACCCCAAGGGATCAGGGACAGCTGGAGGAGCGACTGAGGGACTGGTGTCTTTCTGAGAAATAAAATCAGATGAAAGGACTATGAAGGTCACTGCTGAGGTGATGGGGGTGGGGGATGGCATCCTGCGACAGGCCACCTGCCTATCTCAGCACAGCGTGGGACTGTGTGTTGAGCAATGCAGAGTACCACCCACAGCAGAGAGGATGTGCCAGGACAGAGGTCAGCATGGACTCCTGGGTAGCAGCAATTTCATCCCCAGAGAGAGGTGTCTAACTCTGACACCACTGCTGGCTTCTCCCTGACAGGCATCATGCCAAAATGCAGACTAGCCAGCCACTGTGCCGTTACTGCCGCAGAGTGTGGCTCCCACACAGAATGACTGCCCCAGCAGCAGTTGAGTCTACCACTGACCTGTCCATCTGTGCCTTGGTTCTTTGCCCTAGTGTCTAAATCGTGGTAGGTGCTCTCCGATTCTTCGTTAAGGTAGTAGATGAGTCGGGAGGGGTAAATGATCTCATGTTCGGACGGGCGCTGTGTGCTGTTATCGGTGTCCGCTGCTGCAGTCCGCTGCTCCCGCCCCAGCGTCTCAAACACCGCATCCTTTATCGCCTCATTCTCTACTGCCGGGGGAACTGCGGAAAACAAAAAGCGGCCGCGTTCTTTTTTTGGCCCTCGTACGTTTTTTTCATGAAAAGAAATTATGTTCCTTTTCAGTTATATAAGGATTGATAAAATTGTGGTAGCGGCTCCGCTTTCCATCACTGCAACACACGCCTTTACGTTGCATTGTAATGCATCAAAACACGGGTACATGAGGTGGTCTAGCTCACACACTGAAACCCATATCAAAGGCTATATTGCAGAATAAATCCCAACAAGACGGATTTGCATGACGTGAATTTCGGGTGACACCAGAAACCGATGACATTGACACAAAACTGATTGCGGCGGTTATTTAATCGTTAACTTATTAAGCAAAGCGGTTACTTTAAGTCACTCGTTATGTGAACAGAACAATAACTACTTGCGTTTTTATGCTATAGTTAACAGCACACCGAAATAAATTCTGGATCCTTGAAATCACTGCTGTAATATTATCTATCAAAAGAGACCAGCTCAGTTCCTAATGCAGCGTGCTTTATCGCTTGAACAACTTACTGTCAATGTCAACGCTAAAAGATTAATTCTTTTTGATGCATCAACATTTTAAAAGATTTCTTAAATGCTCTCTTTAAGTTTGCAGCTAGAATTTGAGACAATATGCTAAAATTTTAATTATACGGCACTTTCACCTGTTCTTCATTTGCGCAACACACAGAAAACACGAAAATCGTTTCGAATCAACAAAACAACAACTGAAAATGCATAACAATTTGTCAAAGTTAGAACAATTATTTTCCTTACTATAAAACCGGATTAATATTTCACATACCGGTGGAAGCATAACCGAATGGGTGCAACCAGAACCCCAGGATGCTCACAAGCAGATTTGGAAGCAAAGTCAGAAGCATGATTCATAGCTGATGGTTAAGAAAAGCTTGATATTAACATGTCAACGCAGCGATCGGTCTGTAGCCCATCCTTATGGCAGAGAAGTTGTTTATGAGAAACCCTTCCTGAGTCCTGCAGGAAGTGAGGGGACTCCTGCAAGGGAGGGGATTAAGGTGGGTGGGGAGGCATAAAGAGAGGGGGCTTTGATGGAAGGCAGCGGTTAGACACCGAGATCAACAAGCCAACTAATCCTGACGCTGCAACGACGCAAGTGCAGAAAGCATTCGCCACCCACCCCTTTCACTCCGTCCTTATTACTCGCTCCCGTCTTACAAACGCATTATCATAACCATTTGCACCTCTGGGTGCAGCCTGTGGGTGGCGCGCCCGCTCGTCCTCTAAGGAGAATGAGGTCATACCGGACCCGGCTCCGCGGCCCGTGGGAATATCACTGTCAGGGCAGTTACAGCCGCAGCCAGTGCTAAACACAGACCGTCATAAACAAAACTGAGCGTGCGTCTGATGTTAACAAGAAAAGCATTCTCCAAATGTCTGAATGAATCCAGTAAGTATCTAGCACAGTGCTGAATGCATGTGTGCAGGACAAAAAAAAGAAATGAAAACAGAATGCTTTGGTATATAATATAGTGTAATAAGATAATATGCTGCACAGCATACAACGTAATGTAAATTACAAAATATCTGCTTATAAAGTAAATTCAGCTGATATTATCGAGTATGTGGACACCATGCAGGATGTGTAGGTGTCAGCTGTATGGACTGATTTTTGCGGTCACTGTGGGGGATGTGGGGGCATATTGGCAGTTTACTGACCTTATTTGCAGGTAGATGCCAAGCCAGCATTCTTGCACATCCATTCAGCATAAAAATGGACAAGACACCCATCCACAGCTCAAGCTTTTTGCTCACGCTGACTTTCACGCCCAGCAGGAGATCTAAGCTTAGCTCTGTCACCTGCCCAAAGCTCTCTGCAGCCCAGCCTCTATCTACCACCCGCTACTGGATTCAAGAAAAAAAGTAGTTTTCTCACTACATCATGGTCACTTGTTTGAAAACATGTGAACTGTATCCATCCAAATTGCTTGCAGAGGTGATGCACTTGTCACAAGTAGCTTCTGGGTGACAAAAGGGGAGATTCAAGCACATGGAAATCCAAAGAGAAGACAAGTTCAGGACCAGAAAGTTAAAACCCATGCTAAGGTTTTGTTTCAACAAATAATTGAATGATCTGTGGCTCTTTCTACTCAACTGGTTGAGAAAAAAATCTTGGTGTGGATTTTTACATTATGGACCTGAATTATCCACCCCTGGTTATAGGACAGACAAGTACACTGTGCCCACAGGGCAGCTGAAGGCTCCTAGCTAACACTGAGAGAGCTCTCTGCCAGCCATGAATGACAGACACCATATACCCCAGTGAAATTACTTGGCCAGTCAGTGAGGCCCAGATGCCAAAGACATGAACTAGACTTTAGTTTTCACTGGAAAAGACAGCAAAATACACTGGGAACTATTGGTGCTTTTCCATTGGAGAACGGGAACCAGGCCATATCCAACCCGTACCACAAAGAGAAACTAGCTTCAGCACAGTTCCAGCTTGCTTCGACTTTCCATTGCAGAAGGGTCAGCTCAGTAAAAGCATTGCTGGACTTGGACAGCAGCAGTGACGTAAAACTGATGAGACGCTTATTTACTGTTCACACGGTGTACATCATGATTTATGTGCTAGTTTCCCCTAGCACATTTTTGAGAAACTTTGCGTTGTTAGCATTAAACGCTAGCAGAATTAGCATTACAAATCCATTCCGTTCAGCTGTTCTATAGTGCTTTTTCCAAGTAGGCGGTTGGAAATTTTCAACTTCCGAGTAATTGGGGATGCATCAGTACATTACAACAAGTGATACTACTAATAAAGAATACACCCTATTTTCCTTCAGATAATCAATGCATATCAACGCAGATTCAGATTACTAGCATCTCCGTGAAGACGTTGGTGACACAACCAGCTCAGTTTGGTCACGTTTTTGAGAAAACCCATCAAGACCATGTTAGCACACGTAGGAGTCGGGTACGGGTCACATTATCTACAATGGAAAACCGTCTCCTTGTGGTACGGCTCAGTTCTTGGTGGCACTGGAAGAGTTCCATATGCCGAGAACACAGGCCGAGCAAGCAATCCTGTAACACACTTCACACTAAGCATGTAAAACTTTAATTTACAATTATTAAACAGACACAACCTCAGAGAAATATATTTATTATAAACTTAAAAAATAACCTGATTAATTGTAGAAAAACAAAAAATAATAGTTTATATTCCCTTCTAGAGCTACACCCTGTGCAAAACATTACCATTTTTCAATGAGGATCGACATCAGCATCTTTTGGTCACTCCTTTCCCCCATTTTCATATAGCTTTCATAGGGCTGAATGACAGTGATTCCACAGTACCATTGGCATTAGTGCATTAAGTTGTGTGATTCCCCACAGGGGAAGGTAGCTACAGTCAGCCTTGGGTGGTCCTATCTCTTCACTCTCTTTCTCAGTTTCTGAGGGCCTAGGGGTGCAGAGAGGTGCCTGGTGGAGGATCTAGTCAGGGTTCCAGTATTTTTTTTCTGCATGCCTGAGGTTTGAGAGGAGGTCCTCACTGAGCTTTTAGTTCTCGCTGGCTTCTTCCTGGCGACTCTCTGTGGTGCTTCCCTGTGCTGGGGGGCACTCTGGGCCTTTGCTTTTGGTAGGAAACCCTTGGGTGGATGCTTCCTGTGTTCACCTGGCTTAGACTGTCGTCCCGTTCCACAGGGCGTCAAGGGGAGTTCCGTTATCATTTGTCCTCTCCTGGTCATCAACCTTGTCGAGACTTTTCTAGGTCTGTAAGGAGGCGAGGGACTTTCTGCAGGATTTAAAGATTTCTCTTTCAGACACTCTACTCCAGGACTTTGCCTTTCACGTCTATGGCCCCTCCTTGGAGTATTTTGAATGGCCTCGACAGACTCAGTGGGAAGTCCCCTTGCGGTGCTATCAGTAGAAGGAGCAGGAGTGAGGGCCCTGGGCAGAAAACGACCACTGCCTGATAAGGAGGAGCGGCTGAAGAGCGCCCTCCTGCTAGAGACGGAGGAGCCCAGCTCAGAAGCCCCAATACTCTCCAGACATGAACCTGAGGTAGAGGCACAGAAGTCTGGCATGCTGCTGCCCCGACATTTGGAAGAGCTCTGTGGCTCTTTCTGCTCCACAGACTGCTTCTCCTTGTTTATGTCTGGGCTGAGGCTCCTGAATAGTTGCCGAACATGTGGGAGCATTTTGGGTTTCCCTATGACCATTCCCTTGGGTGGAGTCTTAAGGATCCTGTTGGTCAGTGGATCATAGTACTTCAGCGGGGTCTTTTTGTACTTGTACTTTAATGCAGTTTCACTCTCTGAGGATTTTCGTTTCCGACCAACTTTCCGGATGGTGAGGGGCTTCAAGGGGCCTAGACCAGAGTCAGGGGAAGATAGGACGTATACCACTGTTTTAGGTTGCAGAGGGCTCATGATTTTGCTGTACGACTCTGGCAATTTTAATGCACAGAGTCTGGTCTTCATGTCAGGTGTCCTTTCTATGCTAAGGTTTTGTGGGACCTCACATCCAATTGTGGACATAGCAGACTTCTCCAAGATTCTGCTTTTGACAATAGGTCCGGACAGTGTGGTGGTCTGGGTGCTGTGACTGACCTTCACTACCTGACAACGGGAGGCTAGTCTCCATGTCCGGCGGCCTGCCTTCTTTTGGAAACCCTTGTCACAGAAGGTGTCATCTTCAGGATGGTCCATGAGAGGAATAATATCCCCACTTGCCCTCACATCCTCTGCCAAAGGTCCCTTCTTACTCTTTGGCTTATTGCTCCTTTTCCCGTATTTTGCAAGGGACTCACTTTCAAAGTAACATCGGAAGCGTCCTTCTCTGAATTCTCGTACCATGGCCTCAATCTTCAAGTCATCTTCGTACATGACCTGGGACCATGTCTTTCCAACAAAGGACTGAGGTACATGTGGCAATGCAGGTAGAACTTCCCCATCGGTCTCCTCTCTCATTCTTCCTGGTCCCACTTTGCTGCTCTCTTCTTCTTCAGGCAGAAGGTTCAGTGCATTGTCTAACTGGCTTTTGTACTTCTGGTCCTCCAAATTTATATGCACCTCCATGAGATAACCGAGATCTTTTACGTCTGGCTTGGCCACTTCTGACACAGTCTGAGCAGGGACATCCCATTCCAGACTAGTTCCGGAATCAGAAAAATCTGGATTGGTGATTGAGCCTAGACTCAAATGGAAGCTGTCCTTTTCTCCTTGATGCTCGTTATCACTGAATCCATAACAGTACTTCTGAATCACCGCTTCTATCACATTTTCTACTGTTTCAGAATAGTCACTAAGGGGAGCTTGAACCCTGGAGATACCCTGAAAGCTGGGCTGTACTGATGGCCCCACAGCTGGCCTCCTGGCCTCTAGTTTCTGTGGAGGATCCAGCCTGGATTTACTAGCCCTGGGAGCTGGCGAACTGGACGAAGCAGAGTCATTTTTATTTCTCCGTCGATCTGTCTTCCTGTGAGCTTTTCGATGAAGAGGACCAGGTAAGTTAACTGGTTCGCTGACGGTTGGTACTTGGGAGCTATGAGCACACACTGGGGCTGTGGATGTAGTAGGTGGGGCAGGGACATGCCTAAAACTAGTCTTATGTAAAATGCCCTTAATAGGGGAGTGTTTGCTGACGGGTTTTCGGTTTTGGCCCAACTTCTTATCTCCATCTGACGACCTACTTGTGCGTGAAGGTACAAGAGTATCTGTAGCAACATCACTCCTGGTCTCTTGTGAGCCCTTCTCTCGAAAGCCACCAGTATCTTCCACAAATAGGAAATGGCAGGAGTCATCGTCAGTGCTGAGCATCTCCTCACGGGTGCCAACCGTGTCCCCGTCATCCTCCAGCACACAGCACAAGTCAGAGAGTTCCTCCCTTGGGACCAGAGGGCTGCTCAGGGATGGGAGATCAGCATGCGTAGGCCTGTGAAGCCAAAATAAACAACAGGTCAACTGGCCCATGGAGGCCAATAATCAAAATAATATGGGAGAGATGATAGCAGTACCATTTAACCTATCCATCCATTCTCCATACTCCTGGTAAGGGTCGTGGGGGGGCCAGGAGCCCATCCCAAGCAGCAGAGGGCAGAATGTAATGCCAGTTCATTATAGGGCACATACATGCCCAAACTATAATGTCAGCTACATATATTTAAAACATTTTAACACGCAGGCTATCAACAACTCTCCTTTTAGATTAAAGGTGAGAATGTATATCATCTGAACCATTAACACCCCCTCCCCAAAATGTTCTGCCACTTTGGAAAACGGAAAATCACACAGCCCAGACCTACGTGTGAACCATCTGGCTGTGAGATACAGCCTGAACCTGCTTAACCACTTGGAGACAGTACAAGTGACCAGGACTGGTAACAACCCAGTCCTAGGCTTCTTCCTGACATGCCACTATCCGTTACGAAAATCCTTTAACACTATTTAAAAAAGAAAAAAACAAAAAAAAATCCGTTATTTCACACACAATAAAAGAATTTGACTGTAAAATGTCAATAAAACTTTTACAATATCATAATGAGCCTATTTAGAAACAGGCAAATTCAGTGATTGGCAGATTAATATAAAATGTAATTTCACAAAATGTCTTTATCGAAATGTTGGCTGCTTCTCCGGTCATCAAACGAGGCTTAGGGACCATTTCACAGCCGTCAATCACACGACATTAAACCCTGTGAGGGATCAGGCTTGGGAACTTGGTTAAAATTTTACATCCACGTGGTACAATGGTACCTCAGAACTCGAACTTAATCCGTTCAGAACTCTGGATCGAATTGTGATCGAGTTGTGATCGAATTTTCCCCTAAGAAATAATGGAAAACCAATTAATGTGTTCCCGGCCCCAAAAAATTACACCTAAATGTTTTTTTTTAGCATTTAAACACAAAATGACCCAGATACAAGAAGAAGAGCATATACTGTACTAAACACATCTAAGCACATTTATCAAAACAGTAATTTGTAAAGCAAGAAAATAAATGTATCCAAACAATGTGTCCTGCCCCAATCGTCCGCTCCTTCCGTGTGCCACGCCCCCTCGTTAAGCCCGTTTGGAATCCCCGTGTGATCAGCTGTTTCTAGTTGTTGTCATTAGTCCTCTGTATTTCGTCCGCGTTTCAGTTTGTTTCCCCAGTTTGGTCATTATATTGCGTTTTGCCTGCCTTACCTGTAATTAAACCCCGTATTTCCCGATACCCTGACGTCTGCGCTTTTGTCTCCGTTCCGCCCCCGATCGGCACAACAATATTATTATAATTAAATGTATCAATGGATTGTTATAAATATTAAAATAATGAATAAGAAATATTTATTTTTAAATGTATTTTATTATATTATAATTACTGTTACTGTCTATCATTGTCTAAATGTATTTTTACTGTCTAAATATATGTATTCAGTTAGTGTAAACATGCACGGTGCTATCACAGCGAATGTGAGGATGAGACTGAAGCTTTATCTTTTGTTTCTGCTGAGAGACGTGCCGCGTGACTCATTTCCGCGCGTATAAGTTATCTTAGGTCAGCGTTCACGGTTTGACTTCTGAGATTCAGATGGAGCTCTAGGTCATTCTTTTTCGAAATGGTTGGTTCGACTTTTAAGAAATTCGAGTTCTAATGAGTTTGAGAACTGAGGTACCACTGTACTTTGAAAACAATCCTTGAAATTCTACACAATTAACGGTCATTAATAAACTAAGACAATTCTGAGTACAATTTCAGATTTTGACAATTATTTTGATCAAACTGTGAGCTATAAGTTTCACATATTTTTCACCCACTAATAAAATTAAGTACATAAGTCTAATAAAATTCCGAGAAACTGAATGGTTTCTGCTTAACCTCAGCAGATAATTGGACACCAAACTGCCTTGTCCCAGTTTCAGGTGTAAATCAGGCACCAGAACAAGCATTCCGGAAGGCTGGATGGTTTGCCCCTGCACCGGCTAAGCAGTTGTGTAACATGGATGGATGAAAGCTTGTGGCTCACATGAAGCACACGTGAGCACTCGTCGGTCACCCACCCTGGGACCCCATGACCAGGCTGTGCAGACAATGGCACTGTTACTCACGTGACGTCATTGTACTGGTCTGGGTGATGCTGAATGACGTCCTGCAGGAATCGCTCCATGAGGCTCCCGGTTGGCACACATGTCCGGCTTCCCCTCACCACTTCCCTGTGTCTGGAGCTCAGGATGTGCTACGGGAATTCCAAGGCACACTAAACTCTCATGCCTGGAAAACTGCATCGCGAGTCAGATCTCCCCAAACGCTCACCTCTCACTTCCTGATTGGTCTCTCTAAGCTTGCTATCTGCTAGAGGTCTTCAGAATTCAAATACCAGGTACTAGATAGAGGGCTGTCAAGGAAACTGCAGACACCATACCTATGAGATCCCATCAAACCCCACAGCGCCAGCATATTTACAAGATCTCAAACCCTACAGCAACATGACTTTCATTGGTCCCCATCAAACCCTTGAGCACCAGAATATCTATGAGATCTCAATCCCAATATGACATCTACAGGATCTCATCAAACCTAAGATCACTTCAAGAACACGGGATTCCTACAAGTCAGGAAGCCTAACAGTTCCAGTTCTGAAAGATCAGAAAATAAGGTGCACTTCATCTTTTTAACACTGTACCCGGCTTCCCCTAAGCCTCCAGACTGCAAAAATCCCCCTGCTCCCTGAGAAATGAACTCATCTCTTCAGATTGCAGTCAGCCCTAAAATCCTGAATGCACTAAACTGAAAGATGTCTCCACACAGATATTTGTGGCTCTTTCTGCTGTTCAAACTGCTCCTCTCATTATAAAACACTTCACCTCTGTTTGGGCACCACTGCGAGGTGAGCAAACGACTCAGCTGGGAAGTTCAGGGTCCGGTACCTGTTCCACATTGTCGTAGATGACCTGACACAAGCCGCAGAAGCCCTGCCTTTGGGGGGCGCCAGAGGGACCGGGGACAGGCTGCTCAGCTGCGCTGCTCCTGAGACTGAGAGGAGCCTAAGTATTACGATACATCCTAAAGGCAACAGCCCTCAAATGTCACTCAAACATACGAGGAACCAGACAGAGCAGGGCCCAGCGAGGCCACATGTGCTGTACATATATAACATGGGCCCAATCCCATCGCCAGGCACCCACACCATTCAATTAACAGAATCATGCAAGATATTGACATGATCCCCCCACCCCGGCACAGGTCGTGGACTCACCCGCTGGTCCTCTCTTGCTTACTGACAGTCTCAGGCTGGCCTCGATGTGCCTCTGCCAAAAAAACCACAGGGTACACTTTAAGCACATACCATCACCTATGATTTAATAGGCAGGGGAGCAGAAAAGCCCTTCTACATCTGACTCGCAAGTCAGCAATTCCATGCCTGACTGCAGTCAGCAACTCTGGTGAAAGCTAGTTTCTCAAATGATCTGCTGTAGCATTTTCCTTCCTTTCCCCTCGCTCTGTCCTCCCCTCTCTTACCTTGACCGGAGGAAGTAGAGCGCCCCTCAGCAGGCATCGTCTTATCATGCATCTTAGGAAACACAATACCACGACCGTAACCATTAATGTTGCAGCGACTGAGTTTCTTTCATTGTGACTGCATGTACTTTTAGGCATAAATAATCAATCACTGGGCTGGTCTTAAACACTCAGTTAAGACATCATGCCAAATGCAATATTACAGAAAGAATTCAGTCTAGGGCAGAACATTATTTAATGCAACTTCTTTTTCCCTAAAGAAAGTATGTAATCCAATCTGTGGTCAGTTTAAGGATGGCAGTCCTGTTAAATACTTACATTTCCGGCAGCAGTTGGTATGGAATTCACAATGAGTCAGGGTATTGTGTCATCACAGACTGGCCAATCATAGCACAGAGAATCATCCCCAATCACCAGCATTTCTTAGAAGTCTCAAGATGATTTCCTCTGTCAAATCTTCAAAAAAGACAAAACATCCTAGTGGTTATTATACGAAAACACAACAGCAAAAATAACATCAACAGTGGCATTGCATCCATTATCTATATCCGCTTGTCCTATGCAGGGTTGCGGGAACCTCTTATATAGATTTCCTAAAAGTATCATGCCCATACAGAATTACAAACCAACCATGTTTTTGCTAAAAACGGCCAAAACTGATATATCCGTTCTATATACAAATGAAAGCAACTTCGCAACTATAAGGAACTGAGTAGTTATGTGACTATTAAATTTACATTACAGAAATTATTTCTCATCTGAATCCGATGGTTGCTCTATTTTACTAGCGGTGTTTAATGTTGAAACAAAATGATGAATTAAAAAAAACAAGATACTAACAAAATCCCAGCAATTAGTCAAGGAATGACTTATTTTACAAAGCTCAATAAAATTAAATCACGAATGAAGTATAAATTGTGGTATACTATGTATCTGACGTAAAGGTGCAGTTAGATGTTTGTTTCAAAGCGGCATCACTGCAAAAACGTAGTGACGCTTCCAGACGCCACGCTGTCAACAGGACGTCTACGTACTATACACATCCGTGTATCTCGATATAAAAATAAATACAGCTCTAATATTTCATGGGTGTTCCATTAAGCAGGACTAACGCTATATAAGATATTTAAAAAAAGCAAGTAAAGCAGTTCACAAACGCTAGTGAAATAGCAAAACGTGAGTTAATCTATTCTGACTACACGCTACTTCTGGAAGTTAAATGCAATGCAAACGTGCCGATTTGCGCTTCGCGTTCAGTAGAAAAACAATGTTTTACTGGTGTTTTATTTCTGCATCGAAATATCGTATAACACCATCGCCGCCTGGTTTTTGCTGCTATCTGAATATTTGCCTTTACGGGCCTGACCAACTCTTACCGCGTATAGACACGTGACCAGGCTTCTGAGCCGCTTCCGCTATGATGATGACGCTGATTGGCTGCCACATAAGGGGAGCTAACAGCTAACTAGCTAGGCCTGTCAAAAAAGCGAATAAAAACTCAGGTCCTTAAACACCAAAATACAATCAGCGTCCACTAGCCTGAAGAGGAAAAATATCCGTGACGCTAGTTCCTGTAACCGCTGTCTCGTAATAGCAGAAACGCTGGACAAGCGAGCAGCTAGTCTGTCTGTGCAGCTAGTTACGCGTGTTTCCACCTGTCAGGCCCACGGACAACCACCCGTAGGTTGTAGCGAAACGAGCAAAACCGAGCTCGTTAGTGCCCGTTGCGAAGACGCACAATAATCACGACGACGACCGCAGATAGTGCCACTTTGTCGCATCCGATTGGCTCGCACCTGGTCGCGATAGCCGGTCCAGTCGGAACTCGTCGGCGCTGTTTAAGTTCGCCGACCTTTTCCCTCCCGCGGTGGCTGTGACGTCAGCGCGCGCGACGCGCCTCGTCTCCCGGCAAAAAGATGGCTGCCACCAAGACACACTGCTTGGAAGCTTGAATATTTACACCTTACTGCACTTTTAAGTGGGGATCTTATACCAGTTTCCGCTTGGTATTACAGCTCGACCAAACCAAAGGGTCAGCTAGAGGATGTAATGAGCGGAAGCATTTTCAAGTTTCGCCTGGGACTTTAAAATAGTGATTTCCTTTTGTCTCGTTAGTATTCAATAAAAGTACGAAATTAACACTGTACAAACATGGCGTTTGGAACAGAATATCGCGTTCCATTCAGCGACAAGGCGAAATTCCAGCAGGCGCAACATTTGTATATTTAACCCAGCCGACATCTTGGGAACGAGCGTCGATGACAAGTTACATTTTCATTCGGGGCAAAAGAATTTCACACAAGATGCAACACCAGCAAACCAGCATTTACAGTAGTGCTTTTATTACTGTACACATTTGTTACAGAATGACAGTTACGGGCAACAAAGTCCAAATCTGATTACCTGCCATCAGTCAGTGGACTCTACACCCATTCAGTAATGCACAAGTGCAATCCACTGAACGGCTAAATTTAGCATTGTGTTACAGCATATGAAGCATACAAGGAAAAAAAAAGCTCCAGTTAATCACAAAAACTCCCAACCTCGTCACATCTCAGCTGGAAGATTGTCAATTGTGTTACATTTAATTGTGATCTGCTTACAGCTCTCCATTTGTTGATTTTTAACAATCTATTCACCACACAATGCAGATACATACAATGATTGCTTCGGCAGGAGAACGCCCTCTTGGACTGCACTGAAGGCCACGGTCACGTTTAGGGTAGTCACTCTGGGGAGACCACGAGGGAAATGCAGTTAGGGTACGTACACCATTAGCAGCACATACACTGCAGCAGACATTGGCTAATCAGGCTGTAGAAAGATGTGCATCACGCTCTCAGGCGAAAGATGGTGAAATGAATCATCACTTAGCCTCAAACTGCACGTCGTTCCACAGCAGAGAAGGCAGTCCTTACCTGGCTTATTTCAGGCTGCCCTGACTTGGGACATCACGACAAATGGCATGACCTAATGGGGCAAGTTTCAGGTGGTGGGCAAAGTTTACCTCATGCCACACGCTATGTCATATCCTGTGTGGTGGGGAGAAAAAGCAAATACACAGTTTACACACAAGTTACAAGCTATTACTTAACTCAAATATCCTACAAGCTGTGAAGTAGCTACAAATCAAAAACACACGTTGCTCATATTTGCAAACCTGCTATCGAAATGGAGAACAGACGGTCATCGTCAGGGCCAAGCCAACATTTAGGTAGCAAAACATCTTAATACATTTCTTTCGACATCTTTAGAGGTATTTCTGCATAGTTTTGTTCACATCAGGAACCTGAGTTTTATACGGGTTCTATTTTCAACTTAATCATTATTCGATTTAACCGCACCTAAAGCCTACCTTTAAGTGACTGCAACGTTTTCATAGGCAAAGAATTCAAGAGAAAAGCACCTACCACTTGATAACGGTCATAGCCGAAACAGCAGTCGGGGATCTTCGGCTGATCTGATAATTCACCATGGGCCATTGTAAGCCCACGTGTTAACTCGCACCCTGTTATACCAAAACGGGCTGCTTTTTTGATAACGGGGGAAAGAGGGCGACCGTTTTAAGTCAGATCATTTATAGGGCAACAGACTGGCTCCTCCTCTCACGTAATGGTTACTATCCAATCAAATGGCGAGAGCTGGCAAATGTACTAGCTCAGAATGGGAAATAAAACAAAACATCGCGTCTTTATTAAAATTATATTGGTATATAAGACTAAAACAGTAGAAGTTTAGCTTTTACATGACAAGTTTTTTTTCTCAGAAAACTACTAAGCATGCACGATATTGATTGAAGGTTGCCGTTGTGACTCATCCAGAACTGTAGCAGTACACATAACGCTAATAACGTAACAAACAAGAGATTAACACATTTTCGAATGCTTATACAATTAACTTTTTTTAACGTAACAAATACAGCTTATTTGCAAACCAGATGCAACCAAATTAGATACAGCCTGCACTAACGCACAACGACTGACCGGAAGTTACGAAACAGCAAGGTGAAAGGTAATAAGCGACTAACACATTTTGTATATTTTAATGATTTTTGATACAACCGACTAGGCACATTTAATTTAATTTCATGTAGTTTTTTATTTTTACTTATTTAGTTGGAAGTTAAAGGCCCGAGGGAGTTCGGCTGTTTCCGTCACACCGTCCGGTTTTACCCGAAGTCGCCATTGCCGTGTGACGTAGAGTCGCTGCTCTAGTCCAGAAGGCCAAGTAGCGACGAGGTAAAATATAATATCAGGCTGCTTTACATTGTTATCCTTATAAAGCACAGAATTCCATTTTTGTTGCATGCGTTGTTTAGTATGTAAGTGCTGTTTTCTATAGTGACTGAGCAAACGTGACCTAAACTAGAGTTACCAGTGATATGGCTCTGTGCTCTCCGTGTCCTTGACTTGCTAGCAAGTTGTAGTGATATACCAGATCAGAAGCTTATGATTTGATTATGCACTATAGAAAACACTTTTCGTGAGGCTCTTCTAAATGTAGTTTAAATTTATAAGTTGTTGACTAGCAAACCGAGTTAGCAGTCTCGTTGATTTATGGTTTATGTTACACATTTCTAGCCATTTGTGTGCGGTCACACTTTTGTGGCCGCCTTACTTGGATGATCTTGTCAACAGTGCAGGCAAGCAGTGATATATCTGTGTTAAATCTGTGTATAAGAATTTAATTGTAATAAAAGTAAATGAGTAAAAGCGATGTCATGTAACCTGTGTTTGTTTATGCGTCCGTCCCCCACAAAAAAGCTTCTATATCCAGAAGTGAACAGTCTTGTCGCATGCTGTATTTGAGAAGCATGTAATGTTCATCATCTTTACTGAAACGTAGCTCTTGTTGATTTACAGAACTGGTTCACTGGTCGTGACTTGAAATGCATAATTGCTGGATGTTAACTAGCCAGCTGGTCACTGATCGGCTTATTTCTAAAAATGGGACGGTTTATACGCGCCGGGCTTTGATCTGGAACAGAAGGTTGTAGGGAGATGGAGCAGATTTGCCTTGATCGATGTTAAGGGTACCTCGTTTCTTAGAAATGCTTGTTCTGCGCCATTAATAAGGCAAAATAGCATTGTATGCACTGGAGTCATTTTCCTGATAACATGGTGTCATGTTTTCCAATGCCCAGGTGGCGTCATGCTGCGATTGCCGGCCGTTACCCGCGCGCTGTCCGGTGTCGCCTCCTCCAAGGGGTTTGCGGCGGCCACCAGCAATGGTATGTTTCCTCTTTTATATATTTATTTGTATTTCATCATTTTTAGGTAATGCGTTTGGTCTGTCCCTTCTCAGCATGTTGTTCTAGCAGATAAGCTCTAAAGAAGGTCTCATAACGGTGCATTAGGCTGTAATAGGCTTGATATGCCTGGTGGCGATTAGGGATGCTGCCAGGTCTGGTTAAGTACGAGACTGTGCTAACAGTCTTTAACCAATATCCAAAAATAATTGTTTTTCCTTTCCCTGTCATTTCAGCTGTTTCAAAGAATTATCGGTACGAAATCAGACAGCAGTAGATGTTCACTGTATTTACTGTAGAAATAAATTTCAGCCCGCTATGTTAAAAGATGGAACTTACGGATGGCGTAGCGTTAAGAAGGTTTTGAGAAACTAGGCCCTGATCTATTTCATGTGTGTTACAGTCCGCACAGCTGCTACCGCAGCCAGTAACCTGGTGGAGGTGTTCGTGGATGGAAAATCTGTTATGGTGGAGCCAGGGACCACAGTGCTGCAGGTGAGCGAACCTCTGAAATATTTGTGCTGATTGTTTAGTATTTAATTTCTTTCCAGCTTACAGGAGGAAGTAATGCTGCATATTTCACCGCAAGACAGCAGTACCAAGGCAGGGTTTGGATGTGTTTTGTGGCTCGACTTGGAATACTTTTGTCTTAATACTTGTGAGAAAATCTGTGTGTTTTGAAACACTGAGTGGCTTCTCTGGATGTCACACAGGCCTGCGAGAAGGTCGGGGTGCAGATACCGCGATTCTGCTACCACGAGCGTCTCTCCGTGGCCGGGAATTGCCGCATGTGTCTGGTGGAGATCGAAAAAGCCCCAAAGGTGTGGATCGCCGGAGCAGACATTCCACTGCATCGTGGATGTGCTTTCAGTTTGAATCTTTAAATCTCACTCTGGGTTTTTTTGCCATAGTACTGCATAGGCACATAACAATATATTGTTTGATGATAAATCACAGTACAAATTTATGATGATTTGAATCGTGGAAATAAAAATTAAGAAATGAACTGCGATATAGCTCAAACTATTATTAGGCAGTGTAATCTCTTCATTTTTCTTAGCTGTAACTTGGCCTTCCCCCCTACCAGCAACCAACCAACCAGCAGAAATAGCACTATAGATTGGCGGAATGGTTATTAAGAAAGGGCTATTTGTTAGTAACTTTTTCATTTTTAATAAAAGGAATATTTTAGTTGAAAGACTCGTATATTTTACTGTATTTACTTTACAAATGTTTGTAATTAATTATTGTTGGGTATTAACAAAAAGAAACAAGTTTTTTTTATTTAATTAAAGGGATATTTAAGTTGACAAAAAAATAGATGTTGCATTTTTGGGTAATAAAATTTTCCTTTTTTTTCTCAAAAATATTGTTGGAAGATTGAATCATGAATCCAACTGAAATGTGAATTAGGTGAATTGTTACATGCCTGACACTATAGCATAACTATGCACAACTAGTAGGGAAAATGTAAAACATTCAGTTCACCTGTGATACTGGCAACTGCACATCTATAACACCCATGTAGCCTGAGTGAATTCCGTACTCCGGTGTGGTTTCGTCCTGGTGATGCTCAGGACTCACGTGACAGTGGTGAGGAATGAACAAGCCCAGTTTTCATTTGTTTTTGATTTTTATTCTCTAACCGTCATGGTGATGACTTTATATTCTGATCTCCTAGCCCGTGGCTGCCTGCGCCATGCCTGTCATGAAGGGCTGGA
>JAODJW010000035.1:20399681-20412394 GCA_026777045.1 Hyperopisus bebe | reverse complement strand
ACCGTCATGGTGATGACTTTATATTCTGATCTCCTAGCCCGTGGCTGCCTGCGCCATGCCTGTCATGAAGGGCTGGAACATTCTTACCAACTCGGAGAAAACCAAGAAAGCAAGGTATGGTTGTTATGGTGTCAGTGATGTTTATATTTCTATATACATTTTTATATTAAAGTAAAACGCTAATCTCGCCTGCTGCTGCTGCTTGAGAACATGTCAGTCAGCAGTGGTCTTCATTTTCAACTGTTGACAACATTTGTGACAATGTTTGTGCCCTTAGGGAGGGCGTGATGGAGTTTCTGTTGGCCAATCACCCTCTGGACTGCCCCATTTGTGACCAGGGAGGAGAGTGCGACCTTCAGGTAAACATGAGGAGGTGGGAGACTTAACCCACAGAAAATCTGGTTCTGGTAGAGTCTACTGGTAGAACAGAAAGTGGTCCACAAGGGGTTTTTTTGTGCAGAGTGCCAGGCAGCTTCAACAAATGAGGAAAGTATAACACTACAGAACTTTCTGGAATGAATATCTTAAAAAAATATGCAAATTTTATGATTTTGGCACGATAATTGGTGTAGTTCTACACTGTAGTTTTATGCTGTGTAGCTTAGATGTTACAAAAGGCACTCGTAACTGGAGGTAAGTATTGTTTTTTGTTTTAATAGAAATGAGTCTTCCAAGCTATGGTTTGGTGTGGCCCGACGGGCAAAGGGAATTGCTACTGTAAGCTCTTTTTGCATCTTTTGCTGGGTTTAGGATCAGTCCATGATGTTCGGTAGCGACCGGAGCCGATTCACAGAGGGGAAGAGGGCCGTGGAGGACAAAAACATTGGGCCCCTCGTTAAGACCATCATGACCCGCTGTATCCAGTGCACACGCTGCATTCGGTGAGCCGCATGAGTGGGGGCATGAACACCAGCCAGCTTGTCCATGACGGCCACATGACCATGGCTGGCTTCCAGGGCATGGTGTTGTACTGGAGGGCTAATGCCCTAATAGCCTCGATCTCAGAGTAACAAGTGTTTCAATCCCTTTCATAGGTTCGCCAGTGAAGTTGCAGGTGTGGATGTCTTGGGCACCACAGGACGGGGCAACGAGATGCAAGTGGGCACTTACGTGGAAAAGATGTTCATGTCCGAGATGTCGGGGAACGTGATCGACATCTGTCCCGTCGGGGCCCTGACTTCCAAACCCTATGCGTTCACCGCCCGGCCCTGGGAGACCAGGTATTCCATTCCACTCACTCTGACAGCATCTCCATCATGGAAAGCCAGGTTATCTTTTTGGATGGAGGATAGGCAGGTGACTCCAAGATCTTTCTGCTTATAGGAAGACTGAATCGATCGATGTCCTGGATGCAGTGGGGAGTAATATTGTAGTGAGCACAAGGGGGGGAGAGGTAATGAGGATCCTGCCGCGCCTCAACGAGGACGTCAACGAGGAGTGGATCTCGGATAAAACGCGGTGAGGCCGCGGTGACTCTCCACTCAGGGCAGACCCCTGCAGCTCGCTGTGTGGCCGCCAGCAGACTCGCCTCATACCCTTCTCACCCACAGCTTCGCATACGACGGACTGAAGCGTCAACGGCTCACTCAGCCCATGGTGAAGGACGCCTCGGGGCAGCTGGTGTCCACTGAGTGGGAGGACGTCTTGACGCGGGTTGCTGGCGTGGTATGAGTCTCTCCAGGCCGACCTACACACCTACGCTGCTGAAAGTCGATACGCACTCATTGCAGTGGTGCAGCCTGATATTCTGTGATCAGATTGCGGCGTTTTGTTAAACTGCTAGCTAATGTTTGTGCTCGGTTTTTGGTGAGGGGGGAGAGAGGCCTTGATCTAAATCACAGTAACTGTCTAACCCAATATTTTGTAAATACAAAGAACAGGAAGTCGGAACAGAACATATGATGGTAGTTTGAGTCCTGAGGGATGTACTACGAAGTCAGTTTGCTGCCTTAGTGAGGTTTCTTGAGGCTGTCTTTGGGTATTACGAATCTTAGCTCCCTTTTAAACGGCGTCTATCGTCATGGTCATTTCCACTCCATGCCTGACCTGTTCCACGCAGGTTTAAGTGTAGACTTTCAGATTAAAACAGGGTTACCCTAACCCTAATGCTAACCCTCCTTTGCACCAAAAACATAGCCAATATAAGTGAATAGTCAGGACAAGCTGTACAGCTTATTTGCCTTTCCATCCAATACCAAGAAATACTAAAGTTTTATTTTTATTTTTGTACCCCAGTACAGGTATTTGGTGCTGGTCCATTGCTAGGAACAGATCAAATTTGCTGGGGGACAGGGGGGCGCTGACAATAAATAAAAAAATGCTTGGGGGTATTGCTTACCTGTTGCATCTCAATGGGTGGCTCTTAGTTGGCACCTTTAGTTTGTGATGATGCCACTGCCCCTTTTATGCGAACATGCGCAGACCAATCCCAAGTCAATTACTGAGTTGATAACCAGTACTGTTTAACATTCTACTCTGGGTATGTCGAACTTACTTTGAAGTGCACCCCAGTCATCTGTTAGCAGATGCTATGATTTTTTGTATTCTGTGTTGCCTACATTTCTGTTGTGATTCGTGGGCGCTCTGGGGTGACTGCAGTCCCATGATCTAGCTTTTCCTTGTTTGAACTGCAGCTCCAGGGGGTGCAGGGGAAGGACGTGGCAGCCATTGTTGGCGGCCTGGTTGATGCGGAGGCGCTGGTTGCCTTGAAGGACCTGCTGAACCGGCTGAATAGTGACAGCCTGTGCACTGAGGAGCTTTTCCCTATGGCTGGGGCTGGGTACGCAGGAGGGAGCATCACGGCAACATGATATGGGGCGTGGTTTCAGATTAGGTTGCCATTAATGTAGATGCCGGTTCTGTTGGCAGGTCTGACCTGCGATCAAACTACTTGCTGAACACTGGCATCAGCGGCATCGAAGAGGCAGACCTGCTGCTCTTGGTTGGCACCAATCCTCGTTATGAGGCGCCTCTGTTCAATGCTCGTGTTAGAAAGAGGTAGGTCTATCTGACCAAAAAAAAATGTAAGGCTAATTTTGCACATTTATGCAACTTATTTTCTGGTCCTCCATTGCAGCTGGCTTCATAATGATCTGCAGGTGGCACTGGTGGGACATCAAGTGGATCTCAGCTACACCTATGAACACCTTGGGGATTCTGCTCAGGTGCTGCAGGAGATTGCTGCTGGGACACACCCCTTCTGCCAGGTAGTTGGCAAATTTTTATTTTCTAAATCCCCTTCACTGCTCATGGAATAATGGGTAATCCATGAGCAATTTACCATGCTTACTGCTGATCCCTGACAGTCTCAGTTCCCTTCCTGATCTCATCTTCTCTTACCCTAGATCCTGGCAAAGGCAAAGCACCCCGTAGTGGTAGTGGGCAGCGCGTGCCTCCAAAGAGGTGACGGCACTGCGCTCCATGCTTTGGTGTCCACCATTGCCCAGAATGCCCGCACCAGCAGCGGTGTGCAGGACAGCTGGAAGGTTCTCAATGTCCTTCACAGGTAACTTCTTAGCAGTACTTGGTAATGGCCAATTTTAGCTTCATGAACCATTTGCTATAATTTCTGACACCACTAGATGGTGCTGTCTATTCAAAAAAAGGGCTCAGTGCATGCCACAAAGCAAACCAAGTGTGTCATCTAGTGGGGTCAAAAAATACAGAAAATAGTTTGAGACTTCTTTTGGTCATCATTAGCTGGACTGTTCCACATGCCTCGAAAAGCAGTGATGGGACAAGTGAGGCATTGAGACAAGTAACCAGTGAGAGCTGGGATAATCCAGTCAATGATCCGCCTCCTGTGTGATTGACAGGGTGGCCAGTCAGGTTGCTGCACTGGACCTGGGCTACAAACCTGGTGTGGAAGCCATCAGGAAAAACCCGCCCAAGGTGCTGTTTTTGCTTGGAGCAGACGCCGGCTGTATCACTCGACAGGATCTGCCAAAAAACAGCTTGATCATCTACCAGGGTCTGCATTCTTCTTGCTCCTTTGTTGTTGACTCTGAAGTCTTCTAGTAATGAGTGTCTAGATCATATGTTAAGAGTACCTATGTTGGGAAGGGTGCTCTAAAAATAAACAGAATTTAATGAACGTCTTATAATCCATGGATACAACTAAGTGCAGCTGAATAATGGGGCTAAAATGACAGCTATGTTTTCAATGTACATCGATCATCAGCCAGGTACTTTATTTAGGGGAAGCTAGACTCCAGAGTTTACCTAGCTAACTATGCGTGCTCCTGGGTCTAGGCCATCACGGAGACATGGGAGCGCCCATGGCTGACATCATCCTGCCTGGAGCGGCATACACGGAGAAATGTGCCACGTATGTGAACACTGAGGGGCGGGCCCAGCAGACCAGGGTGGCAGTGACCCCACCGGGCATGGCCAGGGAGGACTGGAAAATCATCAGGGCCATTTCAGAAGTATGCCGCCAGTCTTTGCTTGGTGCTCAGACTACGAACATTACCAAAGATGGTTTGGTTGGATGGACTGTTGGTGTGGGTGTGTCCAGTCAGCTCCCAGTGACATGACTTTGTTTGCAGCTGGTTGGTGTAACGCTCCCCTATGACACTCTGGACGGGGTGCGCGACAGGCTAGCTGAGGTGTCACCGAACCTGGTGCGCTACGACGACGTGGAGGAAGCCAACTATTTCAAGCAGGCAAACGAGCTGTCAAAGGTCAGTTTGGTATCCATGAGCTCCAATAGGTTTGATTAGAGATCTCTTAGAGGACTTTTGTTATTAATCATATTCTATTTTGAATGCTCTTCCTGCCACACCCGTGGCTTTTAAAAAGAGGCTTTTAAGAGAGCCTCGGATGGAGAGGGTACAGATGTGGTATCTTTATTAAAACCTGTCATTTGTACATGCCAAACATTAATTTAGTCGCAAATTTATGAGTCAGTCAGTCCAGTATTTCATTGCGCAAGAAGAACATTGAGTTCCAGTCTGAAGGTCTGCCCGCTGGTTTATGTATATGATGATTTTGCTCCGATTCTTGGTGGATGTATGAGGGCTGCCCTGCAGCTGCTTCAGATCTTCTGCTTTGCGTTGTTGAGAACTGATAGATATATAGATAGATATACTTTATTCATGCAGAAGGAAATTAGGTTTCCAGTAGCTTATACACAGTATAGATACACATAGGCACACAGACCTATGACATTCACGCACACATACATACTGCAACAATACAAAGGAAAATAACCGGTGGGCAGTGTGCTATACAGGCCTAAACACTTAAGTCCATCACACTCCTCCCCTTCCATGTGATGTTCCATGTGCTTATTTGGTGAGACGCTTTTGCGCCTCTTCACATCCCTTTACTTTCTTTTTAGGCTGTCAACCAGACACTCTTGTCTGAGCCCCTGGTGCCCCCTCAGCTCACAGTGAAGGACTTCTACATGACAGGTAGGCACAGGCCTTCTGTGAACACCAGCCCCTGATTTTGAGAATGTGGCTTGTATTGCTGACGCACTGTGACCCTTGTCCTCAGACCCTATCAGCAGAGCCTCCCAAACCATGGCCAAATGCGTGAAGGCTGTGACCGAGGGAGCACAGGCCATAGAGGAGCCATCCATCTGCTGAAGCGATGTCCTGTGGTCCAGCAGAAACCTGTGGGGGTCCCTCACCGGTTACCCCACTCCCCTGTCGAGCTATGCACAAGCCTAGCACAGCTTATGACATTTCACCTTAAGTTAAACCTGATTTGTGGTGCAGACCTACATTGAGTGACATTATCTTCATGAGTGTAGTGCACTACTGCACTGAAGATATGAGATGCGTATTTGTAACAAAGATTAAATGGTATGAATAAAAATGTACAATGCAAGCTATTTTGTTTTCTTCAAAACATGCCTATTTTTATACGTTTCAGCTGTATATAAATTTGTAGTAATTTGGTAGAGCGATCAAGGATTCTTGGCATTATTTGCACATTAATGAAGTAATAAGATTTATATATCCTTAGGTAACTAAGTTAATATTCTGTGAAAATGAACAGTTAATGATTATTAATGTCCAAAGCATTATTATCACCTTAGAGTAACCATTTAATACTCTGCTTTTGGTAAATGCCATTGGTAATAAGTGTAAAGCAAATAATCGAATGAATGAGAGTGAACGTAAGGCGCGAATCAAACAACATGCAAAGAAAAAGATAGTGGAGATGTAGGATTATTGTGATGAAAAGGCGCAGAAAATGTTGAAAAGTTATTTTGCTAAGACGAACACTAAGGGGCTACGGGGGTATTTGTAAAAAAATGTTTTGAATTTTTCTTTGCACTTTTGGTATGGTGTTCTTTGGAGAGAATTAAACTGGTAACTTAAAATCAGTTACGGTATACTGACGATGCCATGCCACGAGTAACACTGAAAAGTATACGTGATCGGCCCAAGTGAGAGACTGTACGCAGAGGACTGAGAATCCCCACTGACAATTACACTGAAAACATGCAAGCAGACAGAGAAGGGACGGGAGCCCCGCGTCCTCTCATCATTTTGTCTAAACAAGTTAAACGTGCTTGCGCCCCAAACAGGTTACCTTTTCAAATACTGTTTAACAAATGCATGAAGGAGGACAAAGTCCCGAAAGTTGCCAGTTCCACAAATGCAATGCATTCTCTCCGGTTTAGTGTAAAGTTAAATTTCCAATATGGTAGGAGAGGTTGTTGTTGTACAGTCGGCTGTTGTCATGTCCCCGCAGTGCCGGTAGTGGTGCTGTAAGGAGAGTCTGCTGATGACCGAACTAAAACCCCAACAAGCTCTATACTGCTATTTTTTGTTGCAGATAAACTACATTTATTTGAATCATGGATCCCAGCAAAAACATTCACGGATAGAAAAAGGCTCGTTTAAATTAAAAATACCGAAAATCAGTGCATATATAGCCCGGTTATTTATAATTAGCATTTCCAGACTCCGTCCGGAGTGGATATTATATACTGCACATACCAATTGAAGGTAAGCCGACTTGCCGCGAAGCCTGGGGCTCGAGTGGAAGAGGAAGCGGGGAGCCTTGCCAGTCAAGGCTGCTGACAGGGCTACGCGAGGCCGTGGGATACCAAGGTCCCGCAGGCCGCCGTTAACGTTTAATCTTGGAGGTTTATTTTACTTTCACTTTCATATTTTCGTGTAACGTGCTTTCCGTAAATATTAAATTGCAATTTAAAAATATTTTTACGCGATTATAGTACCTCAGCAACGAATAATATTGCTTTTTGTTGTTTTAAAGGCCCGTTTGGAGGGCCTTATCGACGTTCCCTTTGTTTGATGCTATATTTTAAAAATATGTTTATCCAGCCGCCACACGAACTTGTTTTTTAAGTCATTAGTGGAGTATTTTCGCATTCGGCTATTCGAGTTGCGCTAAGATGGACTTAGTAAGTAATTTTTATGGCTTTTTATATTCGGTTTCTGGGGCTAAGTGCTTTGTGTACTTTTTAATAGCTGTGCTTCCTTGTTGCTCGTCTTAAACCCTTGCCAGTGCGCAACGTTTTTTGACTGTTTCCTTAATATTACCACTTCAGCAAGTTGCGTCCCGTTTGTAGTTATTCGTGTATTTTAATAAAATTTGCGAGGCGCCCGGGTTTCTCAGTTTTTGTCGCCGTTTTGAAAGTTGCCCGTGCAGCCAGATCGACACTTTGTCCGGCGCACCAGCGCTTGCGTATCCACACCGACACCGTCAAATCGTTATATTCATTACTGGTAGCACTGTGCCTTATTTTAAAGTAGTGAACGTGACATCGTTTAAAATAGAAGAGAGTATTTTCTCCAATGTAGCCGAACGCCTAGCATTTCAACCGGGACCCTCTTGATCGCCTTATTATTTAAGATCAATATTGCACTATTGGTAATGGGTTGGTGATGTACACTGTCATTCAGTTAACATCAGACGAGATTCATGTAACAGGTGGTAACTGCATCAATCCAGATACATTTACAGGGCATAACCAACCAACCAACTACCCCTCTGGCTGTTTCTAAGTTTGCTGATGGTCAAGTTTAGCTGGTAATGATTAGACCGTTTAGGGCGTTATTGACATTTTATACTGGAAGCTGTTATCACCAGTGGTATGAATGATTGAAATTCACGCTGACGATCGGTGTGCCTTTAGTCGCATATTTTAACAATCAGAAATTGATAGTAAATCGCCTGTAAGTATCAGTATAGTGTGAATAATGCTGCCGATTGCCGCCCCCCAGTTTAGGTCAGTACTCCTTACGCGGTTTGACACTCGGTGGGATCGTAGTTCTCCGTTATATCCACGTGTTACTGTGTTTTGATGCCTTGAGTGTCTGAGCATGCAGTGCCATCGATCAGGCCGGATACTGGATTATTTACTACTCTAATTTACAGTTATTTATTGACAGTGTGAATGCTGCATATTCCACTGCGGGCCATCAAAACTTCCAAAAAGTCAAGGAGCAAATCAAGCCCTCCATTTCTGCATATAGACGTTACACTGTATCATTTTGCTTTTAAGATCATGGACAAGTTTAACAAATTCAGTTTGTTTAATGGAAATCGTAGGCATATTTCATACAGTTAGTGTATTTTGGCAAAAATAACAGTAGCAGTGGTACAGGTGAGTGTGAGGGATTTAGAGATTCATGGTTCAATGGAGACAGGTTTTCTGGTTTATAGATTTTTACAATTTTCCATACTGTGGATTTTTTTTTGTTTTCATGAGTTGTGTGTTAGACAATACCTTTGTTTTATTTGTATCTTTAACACAAATATAACTGTATTGGCTGCTTTGAATCAAGGCTTAATCTCCTTTAAGTCTGGCTTATGTGTGACTTGGCAAACGCAGCATGTAAATTGTCAGTGTGGCTGAGCGTGTAGCTAAACATTTACTGTGCCTTGTGACAGCGTCAGTCTTAGACAGGCTTTCATTTTTTCCCTTTTTGCACCCATATCAAATGCCCATTATTTTAGGACATATATAGTTGCAGATAATGACTTTTGGAAAGGAACACGTTTAACATAATGCAGAAAATGATGGTTCAGTACAAATATTGTCTAATTAAGGAAAATAGTCTCAGGCTCAGCAAGGCAGGAGCGGTTGTTTGGACGACTTCTAAAAATAATATCAATATTCATGCAGACTGTGAAACATTAATTATCCCAGAGAGTTGGGCTTAGCAGAGTTTCCCGCCATGTCTGGTTGCTCGCAGCGCCTCTCGGTGGCCCCACTGCATCCAGCGAGAAGTTGACCTTTCCCGCTTCTCCCATCAGCTGATGTTCTCAAGGACCAGAGTCACGTGATGTTTGAAGGCAAACACATACACTTCTCGGAGGTGGACAATAAGCCACTGTGCTCGTACAGCCCGAAGCTGTGCAAGCAGCGCAGGCTCAACGGCTATGCCTTCTGTATCCGCCATGTCCTGGAGGACAAGACCGCCCCCTTTAAGCAGTGCGAGTATGTGGCCAAGTACAACAGCCAGAGGTGCACCAACCCCATCCCCAAATCTGAGGACCGCAGGTAAGCGCTCCGTCCACAGCTGTCGTCTTTCTCTCTCCGTGCCTTTCCAATGCCCTGCAGTTCCCCGTTCAGCGGTCGCATCATTCCTGCGACCCGTATCGTGATCGGCTCGTGTGTTTTGCCCTGTCAGGTACTGCAACAGCCACCTGCAGGTTCTGGGCTTCATCCCCAAGAAGGAGCGGAAGAAGAAGCAGGACGTGTTGGAGGAGATGCGAGGGCGCCCCCACCTGGAGGCCGTGGCGCTCAACATCACGGTGCCGCCGCTGGCTCTGAGGACACCCAACGGCCTGGATGAGCCGCCGCCCTCTCCGACCCGCGGCCGCTTCTTGGCCCCTTCCGAGCTGGAGCTCCTGGACCCGTTCGCCTTCCACGAAGACGAGACGGACGGGGAAGAGGGAGCCGCTGCGCGCAAGGGCTCCGCGGTCAGGAAGAGGCTGCAGAGCAGGCTAGCGCTTGACCCAGCGCTACGGTTGTGTAACTCAAACACCCTTTTGCCCCCACCAGAGCGCTTTAGCCCCTCCCCTCGACCGTGCCAGCCCCCACCCTGCTCGTCCTCCCCCCTTCTTCCCGCCCTCCCGTCTCAGCAACCTGAGCGCTCATACCTGACTGCCCCCAGCTGCCCCACGCCCCCACAGGGATTGTTATGCAAGGCGGCCCCACCTCCACAGGTTGGCCCCTCTCCAGCCAGTGGCAGCGCCCCCACACAGCCCACGGGCCCCACCCCCAGCAGGAAGACCACACCCACTACCACACCCACTGCCACGCCCCTGCCGCCTGGCAGCCAGGACATTCCACAGAGGCGTGTGGTGGTGATGCACCCCGTGGAGTTCTCCCCTCCGCCCGCCTGCCTGGCGCGAATTCGGCGCCTGGTGCAGCTCTGCTCCAAGAGGCACCGGCAGCATGGCGACCTCTTCCCTCACCTAGGTACAGAACCCACTCCGTCTTCCTGTTGTCCTCCTAACGCCTCGGCATGCTCAGCAGGTTGTACTAATTTAGGGATTATTTTTATTCGTTCTATTCTGTTCCCTTCTTTTGCTCTGTGACCCTCATTTCATAAGGCGGTCAGCTGAAACCTTTTTGCAGGACGTTTTAGGAGATTGTTACTCCTTTGTAAAAGAAACCAAATAAGGGAAACGAAAGAACAGTCTGTCCCATAAAGTTTGGCTCAGGCCTGAATCTACCTGATGTAGTCTGAATCAGCCTAATTGATGTAAGTATGGTTTTGGGCATCCCACAGGAGTTAGCAACGGTCAGGCTAATGCTGAGTGTGCAGTGTCCGTTCTTTTGTGCGCAGGATTAGACTGGTCCGAGGACAGCACGGATGACGAGGAGGAGGAGATGGAGAGAATTCTGTCGTACGAGTGCTCCCGGAGGGCGCAGGAGCGACACCTGCAGGACGAGTATGTGACCTGCAAGTGAACAGAATACACTGAGGGCCAATGTCCCGCTCTCCTCCGTCTCCTCTTTAACCCGATCTCTTGTCGTGAACCTTCCTGCCCCTCCTCCCCGCAGCTCAGACGAAGATGCTGACAGCCCCCGCACCACCAGGCTGGTCCGACTGTGTAGCTTCCTGCAGCAGAAATACAAGCTCCTCTGCCGACAGGAGAGAGCGGCCATGCGCCAGAAGAGATACCGTTATGCCTTCCGCAAAGCCCTACTGCAGGCAGCCAGCAAGGACCCGGACTGTACTGGCCGCCTCATCCAGGAGCTGCGCAGTGCCACCCAGGCACCAACTAGGTATGTTCTACCTGGAGTGCTTAATGCCTCAGGTTTTGGAGAAATGAGGCTTCTATCCATTCCCTGTTAACTAATTGTGTTAAAGCCGTTATTGACGCAGATACCAGTCTACCCCTAGTGGTGTGATGTAGAACTGCAGTTGTTGGAAGGACAACACTCTGAGGGGTGGCTCTGTGTCTCCACAGCACCAGGATGCCATCTGCGCCGCCCAGTCCAGAGTCTGGATGCTGCACGGGCAGCACTGGGGGCCAGGCCTGCCGCGGCAGGGCGCTGCCCTTCACCCGGCACTGCTTCCAGCGTATCCTTTTTAGTTACCCATGGCATTCTGGGAAAACCTGACGGGGCGAGTGGCACACCTCTCAGCCTTTGTATTTATGAGTAACTAGCAACGGTGGGTCAAAGTGTGTGGCCTTCTTTCTGGAAAGTTCTGTGCCCTTGATTGCCCCCTACAGACATCCTGTTGAACCGCTCGCAGCAGCTCTTCTGCAGCTGTACCGCCAAGTTCGCCGACGGCCAGCAGTGCCCCGTGCCCGTGTTTGACATCACGCACCAGACGCCGCTCTGCGAGGAGCACGCCAAGAAGATGGTGAGCCTCCCGCCCGCCCGCTCACGCGCGTGCAGGATAAGGCTGCTGCTTCACGTGTCATTAAGCCCCCCGCCTCTCGCCCGGCCCCTTCCAGGATAACTTTCTGCGGGGCGACAGTAACCGGCGCATCCAGCACCAACAGCAGCGGAAACCGCGCAAGAAGAGCAAGCCCCCTGCGCTCACCAAGAAACACAAGAAGAAGAGGCGGAGAGGGCCCCGGCGGCCGCAGAAGCCCATCCCCCCCGCCGTGCCCCAGGGCAACCTGGGAATGCCCTCCAGCCTCTCATTGCCCTCACAAGCTGCCAGTATCAGGTACACATTCAGCGCTCTCTGGTGCCTCTCCTTAGACTGCAGCTATTTTTAATATCACAATCAATATATTTATCGGTTTGATGTGTATTTAAAGCTTTTATTGACGGGATCTAATAATTTTCCTGTTTTGTAAAAACAGATTTAGTACCTCGAGGGTAGAACATCAAGGTCCTTGTGCAGAGTTTTGACTCCTCCTTTAGTATTAGGCTTATATATTAGTGTAATGTATATGTTTCCTTTTTGCGGTAGGAGTCCATCGACTCCGGACCTGAGTGCAGATGAGCTTCCAGATGACATCACCAATGACATCACAGACATTCCAAATGACCTCGAGCTGAACCAGGAGGACTTCTCGGACGTGCTGCCCAGGCTTCCGGATGACCTGCAGGACTTCGATCTGTTCGAAGGTATCATCATCTCTCTTAATCACATATTCATTCTAATAGTCTGTCCATCGGTTATCTCTCCCATTTTGCTGGTTGGTTACCATTGCTAATAATTCTTGCTTGGCTGGGCAAAGTCTATTACTGGGTTATTCGGTATCTTGGATTAATTGGTTACTTCTTGATGCTCCCTTGTTAGGAAGGT
>JAODJW010000035.1:20387405-20398379 GCA_026777045.1 Hyperopisus bebe | reverse complement strand
CTTCAGAGGGGCTTCGATGTAAATGCTTCAGCTTCCCTCCAGAAGAGCTTTAGTGTAAATGCTCCAGCCCTCCTGCCCTCCAATGAAGCTTCAGTGTGTCTGTCGTGTTGGTCATGTGATGCACAATATTTCCCCTTTTAGCGTGCCATCAGCCACAGGGAGGACAGAGAGGGACGTCGTCCGAGAGATAATCCCCGCCCTGCTGGCTGGAGCGGCCCTGCCTGGTTTGGGGAGCTGCTGATCCGTTCTTCAGGTCTTCGGATCGCAGCCCTCTCAGCCAGCCCCACCCAAGTCTGCGACCCGCCTTGCTAGCACAGCGTAGTCGCCAGCGTGACGCGGGCTGCGTGACCGCCTGGGGGGCTCCCACAGCACCCGCCCCTCCCTCGCCTGCTACGCCGTTAGGGATTAACGAGCCTGATGATTGTGCCCGAGGGCTGGGAGCTGTTCTCCAGGTCACGCCGTTTCTACCAGACTCAGAAACTCAAGCTCCGAGGTCTGAGCAGCCGCACTCTGACTGTGGATCCCTCCTGGGCTCTTGGTTGGATGCCAGAGTTTCAAGCAATAACCTGTCATTATTATTTTTCTATCAGAGTATTTCAGCACATAGTATTGGCACCGCCTCTGTATTCATACCTTCACCGATTAACCATTCATAGCAGACTTGGAGTGCTGGGCCTGTTTATCCTCAGAAAACCCTAAAGAGAAATTTGTGGAATATCACGAAAACTGAATGTCTGGCAAAGAGCAGATGGTTAGTTGGGTCAGGGAGGTCAGCCTTGGTTGGGAAGCAGAAGTATGTAACACCTGGGAAAGAATGCAAAAAGTTCTACCCTATCAGTGAAGACAACAAAACATCCATTGGCTCAAAGGTGTTCCGAATCTTTTCAGTGGTGCTCTTTCAGTCTCAGTGCAAAAGAGGCCTTTCACGGGATGCCCCGGATCGCGATGACCTGCGTCCCAGCGAGTGGGGGGTGGGGTACGGTGTCATTGTGTCCGAGATGCCCGGTTAAATGGCCTGGGAGCCAAAGGGGTCCTTCTTGGAGACTGTGATTCAGGGAGCATCACAGGCATAGTGGGAGCAGAATCGTGTCCTGGGGCTCAGGGGGACGGGGGAAGGCCCCGTGCACAGGGAACACACAGGGACCCGAGTCATACTGCTACCTGACTGGAGGCTTCTGTCCCTTTAAGCATCCGGATGAGAAAACAGGTGGGAAGTCAGAAAGAAATTACCTGGTGTAACTGCTTTAACGATGGTTTTATTACAGCACTAAACATGGGTTTTGGTAGCGTTTTTTTAGGAACTGGAATATTATAACTATTGTTATAAGTATTTAATATATTTATAGAGTAGCGGCCTCAACATTGGGTTTTATTGGTGAGTCAAAACGAGTGACATGGAATGAGAATTGAAAACTTATTTGCAAATTATAACTGATGGAGCCAGTGTTTTGTGGAGTATCTGTGAGCTTTTTAATAGCTATCAGAATCATCTCGTGATGGTTTTGTTCTCTCCACAGGCTGAATGGATGCAGTAGGCTGTGTGTTGTGGAATTTGTGTCCCTTTCTATTGAGCAACTTTAATTAAGTAGCTGTGAGTATCTATGATGGCTTGGTGCACTTTTTGATAGCTATTAAAGTCCACACAGCAGTTGCCGCCAAACAGCTGGACCGAGTATGGGGGGGGTGGATAGAAGCTGTCACCCATCAACCAACGTCCTTAACTTTTTGGGTCGCTTTTCCAGACTCTTACTTGAGGATGTCCTTAAGCACTGATGTGAAATTTGCAAACCTGAGACTAATGCAAACTCAGACATTTAGCCTTGGCTAATGCTAACTTAGACTCTTAGCCTTGGCTAATGCTAACTCAGACTCTTAGCTGTTGTGATAGAAGGCACTGTACCTGCAGCCTTGTAGAATTAGTACAGGAGCAGCAAAACTACATCCTCTTGGCTGTGGTCAGCCACCATTGGCTCTCAGGATCATTAATCCCCTCCCCAGCTCTGACCTTTGACCTTTGTTAGGACATGCCCCCTCTCTTTGACCTTGTCAGGACACAGACCCAGCTGTGGGGAAGGGCCTCCCCAAATCTTAGGGATCATGAAGCCCAAAGTATGGATGGATTTTAATGTGCTGAGTCCCATTTTCGACTGGTGTTATCTTTCCTAGCAGTACAGAGTTCTGCCAGCCGGGATTTATAGCTGTGTGTTTTTGCTCAAGTAGGGAGGAGACCCCCCCCCCCCCCCCCAATATCAAAAGGAGAAAATTCTTCTCTCTAAAGGTTCTGGTTACCAGCCGAGATCCAGAGCGGCAGACAAATTCCTATACATTGAATGTACTGTATTACTGTTTTTAAAGATAATAGGATGAGCTAATAATCTAGTCACCTTTTGTTATTTGTCCTTAAGTTAAGGTATTTTTTGTATACAAAGGTTTACATTTTTATGTATATTTTTCTTGTGTACAAATTATGTAATATGTGTAAAAACACTGTATGTAATATCTGTATATAGCGTGGCAAATTGATCTTTGTTTTTGGATGTATGAATAAAAACTTGCTGTGAGGTATTTACTGACTGGCCAGTGCTGATTTGAATATATTTGTGGTTGAGGGACAATCAGTCGTAGCCTTAACAAGGCTGCATTACCCATTTCACTCGCATATGCGGACGGTGTGCGAACGTGAAAAAAGATTTAGGCGCACTGGTGCGAGTTACTTGTAACATCGCGTAAGAAACAAACATCAAAATGCAATCTCTGAGTGAGTGATTGAGTCACACGTCACACACCGCCATATTTGCATATAAGTACATGCCAGTTGCATAATTGGTTGCTTCAGAACCAGGACACACCTCTGTAGTATGATAGAGATAAAAAGTTCTCTCAGATTTGCACGGTAACGGGATATATTATATATTACTTTTTTCAAGTTTTGAGTGGAGCGACATGTCCTAAATTTTAAGAATATACACTGCTCGGCCAAAAAAAGGTAGCCATGTTAATTTATATCAGCAAATACTTAAGAGCCAATGACTGGATCATTATTACAGCTCAGTAGTGTTATACAGCAATAAAATTAAGTCAGCTGAGTACCTGAATCTACTGGCCAGGTTACACCTCCATCCATCATCAATGGATTTTTTTCTTCTTTGTTGGCATGGGCATATTCCAGGACAAGAATGTCAAGATTCATTGGGTTCGAATTGTCAAAGAGTGGATCAGGGAGCATGAGGAATCATTTTCACGCATGACTTGGTCACCACAGAGTTGTAGCCTTAACCTCATTGAAGGTCTTTGGGATGTGCTGAAGGAGGCTTTATGGAGGTTCAACTCACTTGTAGTAACTCGGAGTAACAACGCAAATAGAACAACAAGCTGTTTCAACCGAAAACAGTGCATGTTGCAGTTCATTTCAAATAAAATGCAGGGTTGCCAAGTCTGGTTTGCTAGCTGGAGTGAGATTTTTCAGTCGGCACACACATGCATATGCATTTACATGTTTGGAACAGTTTTATCACCTTGTAAATAGTCTGTGGGGTTTTCAGACTACCTTAACGCTTTTCATGTGGCTAATTTTAGGTAAATAATGGCATGAATGTCATGCCAGATGCATTATAGTTGGCAACCTTGAACACGTATGTTTTTTTCTATATAAAAAAAACATATCGTTCTTAAAAAACGTAAACTTAAAAAAAACAGTAAAATACATCTACTTAACGAACATTTTGTAAAATACATACTACGTTGGAAAACTTTTAAACTGTACGATTTCATGACAGAGCAAATTTATGCTGATTTAGCGAAAATGTTTCACTTTTTAAGTTGGTACTATACATGCATGTAGCCGGATTATTTTTGTTTAATATGTATAATTACATAAAATGTTTATTTTGAATTTGTTGATTTGCTATCACGACACGGCATCATAGTTTGTTTTATAGAATATTCACACAACGCAGATAAACCGGTTACATGCACTATATGTATAAAGCATGGCAAAGCCACTCAGACTTACAGGATGAATTGTAATGTGGAATATGATAAAACATCAAAAGAAATACAAAATACAAAAATTGTTATTCTTAACCTTTCCATTCCACTGGCTCGTCTGTGCTCCTAAATTTTTTAACACACAACTGTTCTAACAAAAGTTAGCGTAGAGCCCCGTTTAATGCAGGAAAAGGTCAGGTGAAGAGTGAACGTAAAAGAGATGTACTTAGAAGAATTTCCTATTTAATCCTATTTTGTTGGCAGTACTGCAGCCTGTCCAGTAGGTGGTAGCAGAGCCTATTTATTCTTCTGGAAAAATAAACTTGCATGTGACTGCAGAAACGCCTTAGACACGATTTAGCTTCGCAAGCTAGAAACGGCACACCATTTATTTCTTTAATGAAGGCAATAGGCTGTGTAGTAATATCAAGCAAGGAACGGGAATAACATGGTATTAAATGACATTTTAAAATGAAACTATTGCATTGGTTTATATCTTGTAGGAAACTCACAATTCCATTTGAAGAGTGATGCACAGTTCTGCAGTTAGTTGACTGCATTTCTGAGCTATACTTGTTGCAGTTGCACACAGCCAACCAGCAGTGTGTAGCTCAGGGGATTACAGAACATTACTGGTTCAAATCTCACACTTGGGATGGGAGAGTCATTTTATTATTGGGCCCTTGAATCCAGCTGATTTGGGAGACTGACTAACCCAATTGTATGGCACTTTCGACAAAAAACATCTGATATTTGTAAATATCAAATTATATACTATGTTAGGTTATGAGATCTACTTCACTTAAAATTGGAAAAATTAAAAAGTGGTCCGGTCGTGGGGCAGCATGGTGGTGCAGTGGTTAGCACTCATACTCCTGGGACGTGGGTTCAAGTCTCGGCCTGCGTTCTGTGTGTGTGCTTTGCATGTTCTCCCCATGTTGTCTTGGGCTTCCCCCCACTGCCCAAAAACACACTGAGGGTAATTGAAATCGCCCATAGGTATGCATGTGTGAGTGCCTGGTGTGTCAGTCTGCCCTACAACGGGTTGCCCCCCCAGTTTCAGAAAATGGATGGTTTGCTCACCAACTAGGGGCAGAATGTGATGTCTGGTAAACTTGTCTAATGAGCATTGGCCAAGAAAGCAGACTCACATTCTATACCACTGTACCTGCTACACCAACCACCAGAGGGCACTAAACAACCCATCTTGAATATTTGAGAGTCCAGAGAAGACAATGAGAGCTGCTTGTGTAAATTAGAATTTTATTTTTCCTCAGTCACTTAAGCTTACAAGGATTTAAATACCTTTGTGTTTTTAATGACATGAGCAAGGAGTATATGTGACTAAACTGTCGGCAATGTTACAGAAAGAAATCAACTTCTGTAATAAGTAATCCTATCATAGATGACCAGATTTAAAATTTACTCTGAACTACAATAGTTTTTCTTTTACAATTATAAAAATATTGTATTTATCCTCTGATTCCATACAATATACCTGTGCTGAATGCATCCTGACAACCTATTTTATTGCCATACTTGCAAAGGTACAGTAGCAATCATGTATGAAACGACATAACATTGCAGCCTTGAGTACCAGTTTTTAAATACTAAAATGCTTCAAAGTGCAACAGAATAAAAATCAACTGAACAGTCTTCACAAGGTGCATTTACAGCTACCAAAAAGGGCTAATGGAAAGGAATGGCACTTTTTCTGAGAGACTACAGGGTGACAAGAATTGTCGGATAGACTGGTATCTGATACTTAAACACAGAACACCTCTGGGAGGACCTGAGCCTGTTTTTTAATGGGATCTGGGGGGGGGGGGGTTCCTACCTGCCTGCATGACCAAAAGAAAACTAAAACCAACCACATCTCTCTCTCCATCAAAGCATAGCATCCTCCTGGGATAGATTACCTTGCTCGCATTGAAACAGGTGAAACATTCCCCTAAATGCAAATGAATCATCACGCAGCACATCATAAAAATTACCCAGTGTGGGGTGTTGATTAAAGTTACTGCTGTAAACGATACTTGTCACCAATGAAAGATTGTGAGTCAGACAGAATGCGTTAAGTTAGACGGCTGTGAGTTTGAAGCAGGTCTCTGCATGCACAGCGAATGTGACATATACTGAGCCTGGCGTCCTCAAACCTGCACAGCGAATGTGACATATACTGTGACCAGCCGTGACAAATGTGACTAGCAGAAAGTCACCGATTTACACATGGGTTAAACCAGTGACGGTCAAGTTATGATGTGTGGGCTCACAGGCGTCCTTCGTCACAGATGACTTGTACTCTATTTAGACACACACACACACACGTGTGTGTATAACTATATATATAGTTATGCCAATTCCTTATGGCTGCCTAAGGTTTATAGAGCAAAAGGCAATTAGATGCAAGGATGCAAAACAAGCCATCGGCTGTGCATCAGAAGCTCACCACGGCAGTCGCTTGCCATGACTTTTAAAATGCATGCGGATGACAACGCGACCTGGCTGCAGCTCAGGTGAAACCGAGGGAGCTGGGGGTCCTCGTCTAAAAATCACCGGAGCGGCTGAGGAAGGGAATGGGTGTGACGATGCACTAAACACAAAGGAATAATGAAGTTTAAGCAAACAAACAGGGGGCAAGGCTGCCCTGAAACAGAATTGCGTAGATCAATTTGGTCATAATGTTCCCACTGTACTAAAGAAGATACTCTGCTCACTGGGACAAGATCAAGTTGAACAGCAGGAGCACTCATCAGGCCTAATGCGTGGGGACGAGGATCTGCCATCCGCCCCACAGCGAGGTACCTTCAGTAGTCATTTAAAAAGACAACAGGGCTTCAAATTTAAATCGGATGATAAAACCTTTGAAGAATTTATTTCTCTAGAAAAAAAACAAAAAAACAAAAGAAAACAAAAAGGAAAACGAAAGGCCAAAAAGTGAACATGGAGTAGCAAAGACAAGGCAATTTTCAGTTATGGCCATTTGTGAGACACTCACTTTAAATATTTACCTACTAACATTATCTACAGAAGCACTTGGCTGTTTATACACAGTGATTTCTTTACGCAAATGCCGGTAAAAATGACTATTTACACACTTTTGTACACCCACCCAACACACTGACCTCCATCTCTGGGAGGGCGTGTCCACTTAAAGCAGAATACCTGAGGTTTCAGTAGATGCTCGTCTCCTTAGCAAGGTTAAGGATGATCTTCATGTGCACGCGTGAGTAACGTGTGAGTATCACACACATGCACATTCATCTTCAGACACTGTATTGGAGGTTCCAGATGCAGTCTTCGTATAGTATTTTTTTTTTTTGTTTTTTGTTTTTTTTTTTAATCTATCCGGGCAAACGGCGGAAGAAAAGGGGGCAGCTATTTATTTAAAAAGGAATGGAAACACTCACACAGCAGATACTGAGATTCAGCCCCCATTAGCTAGAGATCCTACAAGCATTTGGACCTCAAACACGTGCAAGTCCGACAGGACACTGCTGATGACCCACCTTGACAGAGTTACTGGACCCTCCATCTGTTACTGCTCCTGCTATTTATATGTGCACTATGACAAAAAAGTAGAATAAATTCGCTTTAAGCTCTTAAAACTGAAGGCCCTCCAGAGACTTCATTTCGGCTTGTGAATGTTGGAGGTGGTGGACCTGATGGCTGTGATGGGGCTGCTGTCCCTCCCTGGGGGCAGACGGCAGCTCCTATTGGTTGGAGGATGACGCCCCAGCCAATGAGAACCTGCGGGACACAGAAAGGGGGGTGGGGGAGTGGATGACCAGCTCCACAGCGCTCCCGAGTTGTATGGAATGCCCTATTACGACAGGCTAGTTCGGAAAAACAGATGGACCGAGCAAGGAACAGTTAGGTTGTCTAGATATGGCTCCTAAGTAACGTGAGATCATACGGATTTGTGAGAGGAGAAGCAGACACATGCCCCACAGAACCCAGACTCGCAAACAGCATCTAGAAAAACCATAAACTGCCTTCTTATGCGTTTCCACAAACAGGCCGCAACTCCTAATGGGTTGCTAAACAGTAAATCACCCACACTTAGCGGTAAAAATGCAGATATTCAATCTAAATACATAAACTGGCCTTTAAAAGGTACATTTATGCAGACGGCTATATCAGCTGCAGGCTCAGTCAGTCACCAGACACACTGCCACCCTGCAGAGGGCGCTACAGAACACCCCAAGTGTTTTAGCAAGCCCTTACCTCTGGAGTCTCTGCACCAATTCAGACACCATGGAGTCTGAGATCCCTGGACAGGCCTCCTCGGCAAGGAAGATGGCCTCTCTCAGCTCCTCCAGAGCCTCCAGCTTGCCTCCGGATGCCTCGTTCTTCTCCTTTAGCTGCCGCGGGGAATAGGGGGAAGCAGAGGCAGCCGTCAGCAGATGCTTGGTTTGGGGTCATGCCAAACGGTCCGGCCTACGTCGCCCCTCTGGCGCCCTTGGTGGATGACCTCCACCCACCAAGCACGTCTGCTATGGGATTGATCCTACACACATTCTGCTCAGTTTCATCCCCACAGTCTCCAAATGCTCTGAGAAGGTTCTTGGTGTGAGAAAAGCGAGGGAGGCTATCTAATGCACCAGAGGATCTCATTCAGCTTCATCAAATGACCAACCAGCCCACAAATACCCAAAAAGTCTGGTAGCATCTGCAACCAAGAGTTTATCCTTGGGCCCATCCAACTCAAGCATAGTACAGTACCACCCCCTTAAGCCCCAGAATTTTTCTCATTGCAAGTAAGCAGCTCTTTTGTGTCACTCACACCGATCATTACAACTCTGGCGCTGACTGATATGGGTCAACAGACAAAACACCAATTGACCAATGAAATCTTCCATTTCATCGCTAGCTTAGAATTGGCTGCTGGTAATGTGTTCCGACGTGCTCATACCCTAAGTCACCCAGTAGGCAAAAACCAAGGCCAAAGACTAACTCAGTGCAAGCTTTTGAAGAGCAGAGCTGGTGAGCTTGGTTTTGTAAAGAGCAATTTGAGGAATCTGAGTGGCTGAGGCCTGCAGACACAAGATGAACACGACAGCACCAACTGTACAAGAGGCAAGGGCGGTTTACCAAAGACCAGTCCCTTTCAGAGCATGATAAAGGGCACAGAGTATCAAACATGCATTTGCTCTGCTACAGGCTAGAAACCATGACTGGTCATAAAATCACACAAGAGAAGACAGAATGCCGGACAGCAGCGTCACACACCGACACCAATTTTTTTTTTAATTCCCATGATTCCAAGCTGACAGGTCAGGAGAAACGTGCAGGAGAAGACGGATGTGGAACCATTACCTCAGCGAAAAGAGGGGAGATGATGGTGGACAGGCTCTGCGATGGAGGCCTCTTTCGTAAGTCTGCTACCTGCCGGCGAGGAGGGAACACGAGCGGACATGGAGGGATGAATCACCACCACCGGTACGAGGCAGGCGGAATGTGGGCAAAGTGTCAAGCTTGCCCTCCCACCTCACTCCTCTCCAGCTCCTCCTGCTGTGCAGCCCCGTTCTGCAGCCGCTTGGGGTCCTTCTCCCGAATGGTGCTGAAGATCCAATCATCACTGCCGCCGTCGTCACCTCCTGCTGCCTGGCCGTCGTGCTCCCTGGTGGGCAGGATACAACGGGCCTTGTTACTGGGATCCCTCACAACCCCAAGACCCCTTCCAACTTCAAACGACTTTGGTGACCTTAAAACACCTCTGGATAAATGAGATTGCAGCTAATAATTGTTTAAGAAGCTTAAAATTCCCCAGATGGGTTAAAGTGAATGCAGGACAGGGGCAGAGAGAATTGGGACTCCCTTACGAGTCGGACTCATCCGAGCTGGACTCCTCGCGGGATTTCTCTGCCTTCCAGCGCCTGTAGCGGTCTATGAGCTCTGTCAGGTAGGACGTCTTCTTGGCATGCCTCATGATCAGCTTGTGCTTCAGAAGCTCTCTGGCCGTCGGCCTCTGAGGAAGGAAACGCCAGCGGGAAACTGTCACAGCATCCGGCTGCCGTGAGCGCGCGTGCAACACGGCCGACAAGGCTAAACACCTCCGAAAAGCTGGATACGGTGTCGAGTACTAAAATGATCCCTCTGAGCACTTAGATCTGTAGATATACTCTACTGATCCTAAACGGGGAATTGATCTCTTAACTAGCTAGCAGTAACCCCAACATCACCTGCCTCTGATTCTAAACAATTTGGCTCATTTAACATCACCATCAACCTCACTTCAGGCCTCCGAGGCAGAGGCCGGGTTGATGGGCACGCAGACAAACTCAGACAAACATGCGGCAGACTCACGAAGCTGGGCTCCTTGTTCAAGCAGGCCTCCACGAACTCCTTGAGGGGCTTGCTGTAGTTCCCCTCCAGCGTGGGCGGATTGTTCTTTGGGATGAGGAAGAGCACCTTCATGGGGTGCAGGTCTGAGTGTGGGGGCTCTCCCTTCGCCAGCTCAATCGCCGTGATGCCCAACGACCAGATGTCCGCCTGTGACGGGGATGGTGCAGTTAGGTGCGGGTGTCTGATTAAGCGATAGACAAACCCAGCACCTCACACAGTATACAAGACCCTCAACGCAGTAGCTTGTGTTTCGGGGACTATTTGGATCTTATGGGAGGAAATGGAAGGGCTCCCCGTTTCTGGAGACTTCTGAAATCCCGATGAGGAGCAGGAGTTCCTATCACAGCCAGTACGGGTGCAGAGGGCTCAACTTATCTGGAGCCAAACATGGTGCTCAGCCACACCCTGACTGTGCGAGGGGGGCAGCTCAGTCACGAATGGGGTAAAACGCATGTGCACGCCATATGGCCAGAAGAACGCGGACACCCATATTAATTAGTGGAAATGACTAATTAAGCAGTTGCGTATTCTCCTGCAACAAACATTTGCTGCAGAGCGGGCGGACATACAGGAGAGGCTGTGACTTCCTACCTGGCACCATCACAGGATGCCATCTTTCTAACCAATCAGTTCCTATGA
>JAODJW010000035.1:20374536-20387305 GCA_026777045.1 Hyperopisus bebe | reverse complement strand
GACATACAGGAGAGGCTGTGACTTCCTACCTGGCACCATCACAGGATGCCATCTTTCTAACCAATCAGTTCCTATGAAAGTGAAGTGGCTGAAGGTCAAAACGTCTGTAAGTTCACAAAGTCAGTCACCAAAGCTCACAGAAAGGAACCTGATCACTCAACATCAATATCCGTGGCAGCAAACCCCACCAGAAATGTCCCAACACTTATGTAATAACATTGCATTGTGTGCCAACAAAATGTGACTAAATTTGAGTTAACACATGCAATGTTATTACATAATGTGTTGTTACATACCGAGTATCTCCGCATTTTGTAATAACATTGCAATATGCAATTGTCATTCTCAGCTCAGACATAGATCTACAAAGACTAGAAGATGCATTAGAAGACAGCCTTCTGACTCTGTGAATCACTCGGCAAGCAAGACTGCAGACATGGTGTCATTATTAAGATCACAAAGCAAGCACAAATGGGGAATCCCCGGGAGGGAAAATGACCACACAGACTGTCGACTCCTGCGTGAAGCCGGACGGCCCTCAGAAGAGCGGCAGCCGATGGCAGATGGGGGGAGATAAATAAAGGCGGAATGACGAGGGCGGGGCTCACACAGACCGCTCTCCCTAGCTGGAACGGAAACCGACACGGCAGGAGCCTGCGAGCAGGTGAACTGGGGGCTCTGCTGCACCAGGGTGTGTGACTCATGCCATCACAAGTTAGTCTGATGGTATTTACACTGCGGTGTTGGGGTGGGGGGTATTTCGGAGGCTGTGACCCCGTGATGCCAACTGGGAGGCAGTGACGTCACAGCGTGCAAACCCCGTGTGTAAATCCCTGTGGGCATGTGACATTCGGACCTCAGATGCACTTGACCGTTTAACGTAGACCTTGATTTTTCGCAGATTCAATGGACAACATCCTGAAGGCCCAATTCCTGGTTCTAGAGGAGACACTTACTGCATTTTTTTTAGATGTCACCCACCTGATCCCCCATGATACCACAGCGCCCCCCTCCCACGACCCAAAATGGCAACACCTACTTTGGAGTCGTACGCCGACTGCTTGATGACCTCAGGCGCCATCCAGAAAGGCGTGCCCACAAACGTGTTCCTCTTGATCTGCGTGTCCGTCAGCTGTCCCGCCACGCCGAAATCCGCTAGCTTCACGTCTCCCTGCTCCGACAGCAAGACGTTGGCAGCTGCGGAAGCATCAGGGGTGGACAGCAGTGAGCAGAGACCATCACAGACAGCACGTCGACCCGCGCTGACAGGTGTCAGCGTCTCACCGATGGGACGTGACAGGAAATACGAGACCCGTCATCGTTTCGCAACACAAACACAGCGAACAAACTTGAGGAAAACGTGATTATTAAGAACGGCTCACTGAACATCACGCCAACTTCCTTTGAAGCTGAACAGAAAAGATGCAGTTTTCAAAAATGCTATCTAAACAATCATCTAACTTCGAAAGATTGAAAGGGGTGTGAAAAACTGCCCCAATGTCAAATAATCCTCCCAAATGCAGCTACACCAACTCAAGCTCGTGGGGCTAAAATGGCCAGATTATGTACCTTTAATATCTCTGTGGATCTTCTTCTCCGAGTGCAGGTACTCGAGCCCTTTCAGGATCTCTCTGAGGATCGTGGCGATCTGTGTCTCGTCCAGAGCCCCCGGCTCTAGCTGCAAAAGACGGACCGGGTGTGAGAGTTTGTCGGGAACCAGCGGCGTTTCTGCGGCGAGCAAAGCCACAGCATCGCTCTCACACTCACCAAATCCAGTGCAGAGCCTCCACCCAGATACTCCATGATGATCCACAACTTCGTGCCCTGAAACACAGTGACATGAGCGTCACATGGACCATGCTCTCAAAGTCAGTACTAACCACGGAGACGAAAAACACACACGCACACACGTGTTGGCCTTTGGTAATTTTAAAAAGATTTTATAATAAATTAAGATTGATTTTGCAGTAATAAAAACAAAAATGAATCAGTCTAGCCCCACTTGTTTCTCTTTTGTGCGTTATTTTGCTATAGATGTTTTCAGCGCATACCCCAATGTTGGTAACCACAGAATGCACACACAACCACCTTTCTGACCCGTTTCATAAGCGAAAGGCAGTCGATCAGAGCAGTTAGCAGAGGGCTGTACATTCAAACCCTGGTCAGTAGGGGGCATCTTCAGCTTCCTCCACGCATTCACGTGCTGGGGCCACGCCTGGTGTTAGGGCCCACCCGGGTCGCAAAAGACCCCCAGTAGCGGGCAGCCAACGCGAGGAAACTGCATGTCAGCATGGGTCATTCCCGGGAGCCTGAGCACGCCTCCGGAAGGATACCACTGGAGTTCAAAGGTCATGTATGGCCTGGCTGCTCACGCAGAAGCGCCACGTCCAGCCTCCATTTATCCAGCACCTGACCCGTCTTCAGCAAGTGGAAAAATGACAAGGGCCCCCACCTCTGGTCTACAGAAGTCACAGGCCGGGGGGGGGGGGGACATGCCCATGTGCCAGTGACCTGCAGCCCTGAGCGTGCAGTGAGAGCCCAGGAACGAACGGCACAGTTCCACGGCAGCAGTGCTCTGCAGACTGCCTGCATCTCCTGGCAAGCTCTTAATGTCCTTCACCTCCCTCCTGACAGCAGCTATGGGGGAGGGGGGTCACTGAGGCCTGTACCTTCATTACAATAATACTGCATGAATCAGAGGTGGGGGGTACCTCAGGGGCATAGAGCTGCCTGGCAGGAGTACAACCCCCAACCAAATCACCACAGAAATACAACCTTAGTGTTTAACACAGGCAGTCTGAATGCAGTATTAAATGATGGTTCATTAAGTACAAAGTACGACACACACAGACAAAAATTCAGTACTACACTATTATTAGAGTATTATAAATGGGATATATGCACTGGAAAAGTCAGGGGGGGGGTCCCCCAGGAAAGGGGACAGATAGTTTTGCCCCTGAAAGTACATGTTTTTAAAAGTACTCCCCACTCCTTGTGCGAGTCATTCGGTAAAACAGGAGGAAATCTGTTATCAAACAGATGTACCAACCAGCCAGATACGGACATGGCTGTGAGCCCGACACGGCCCTCTGGGCGCCCGGCTGCCTGCGTACTGTCACACCTGCCCCATACCCATCTCCAGCCGTAAGCTTTTCTGTGACTGCCCCCTGCTGGGCTGGAGCGATCGGCGCAGCGCGTCCTGCGGCATCCGACGTGTTACTACAGGAACACCCACAGAGCAGCTGGCCGAGGGAATCCGCTCAGTAAAAAAAAAAAAGGGAAAAAAAGAAAAGAGGATGTAGACACTAAGCCCAGAATATCACTGTAACACTGAGACCCGGAGGCATTACACTGAAGCTGCCAAATTACCTGCAAAGGCATCAGGGCACACAGGAGTTTGGAAATAAAAGCTGCAGGGTATTATTCAGCTTGAGACTATAGATTTACTTGAAACCCTGCGATCTGCCTGCATGCAGCATAAGACCGGGAGCCGGAGGGGCACAATCAGACATCAGCACACAGCTTGAGACCCAAAGGATGAGTCAGGAGATGCTGCCCGGAGCATGTGGGAGGCCCGCCCTGACAGCCAGCCTGCCAGACGCAGAGGGCCTATCACGCGCATGCACACAAACTGAATGTGGCCAGAAGTGAACAATCAGACCAGTAGGGGGCACTGCAGTCAATTTAAGCTGAACAAAGAAATCGGCGGGAGGGGGCAGAACTCTGAGGTTACATACTGGGCCCGTCTGGGGGCTGCCTGGCTTTTAACCATCACTGTTAATTAGACCTCAAAGGCGAGACGGGAGGCTGATGGGAAGCCCGTCAGAGATTCATATCGCATCACCTGATGCTCCATTCCAGAGTGACGCATCCGTCTGAAGAGGCAGACAGACATGCATGCAGCGACAAGGTGGAAGGATGTCGGACATGGGCGGGGGCGCCGTAAGCAGCGTGCGTTACGTAACGCGGGGCATGAAGGTGAGGCGCAGCGTGACGCATGAACAGCCAAGTGTGACCCGCAGGTGCATGCCGCATCTTCTCGCCATTCAGCAATTCACCATTCAAGAGGCTTTCAGGTTAATTTTTGTTGATGGAGACTCCACTGAGGGCCGGACAAAGACACTCAGGTAGCTACATGAAAAACCAAGGAATTTATATATTAAAAAATAAACAAACCCAAAAAAAGGAGGTGGGTATGAGGTCACTTCAGTATCACATTTTTCTATGGGGTGAAGAGGGGGAAAAAAAAAACTATGTTCTGAGCTTTAATCATCAAACTATGGCGACAATCAGCAGATGGTGAAGATCCAGCTCGCTGCCGTTTCTTCCATGCTGCAGACCCCAAATGCCTCACCTCCGGGGAATGGAGGAAGTATGGGGGGGCGGACCCTAACCTGCTGGAATGGCGCAGGGACAGGGCGGCATGGTGCCGCATCGTTCTGCTGCGCAAGCGCCACGGAGCGGCATGCGAGACAGACGGCGGGTCGTGATTAACGGCCTGGGACCAGTCCCCGGAGAGCTGACGCCCCACTGTGCTTTCCACCCGGTCTCTGAGGGCTCTCCAAGCGTCACGCACAGGGAACGGGCCTCCCGAATCCCATATCCCGCTGAAAGAAGGCAGGTCAGCGGGACTATTAATCAGACATCTCCTCTTACCTCCACGGCTGTAGTATTCCGAGCTAAACGCTAGGAAGAAGGCTGACCGGGCAGATCCACTTCGGGGGAGACGGAACAACCACCAACAGCAGAACCTGTGAGATTCCCAAGCTACCAAACTAGTTATTCCTGGAAATCAGATCCTCTGCCTACACATATCCCCATTTTCCAGAAGTCTGAATCTGCTACGGGTTTCATCACAAAACTGCAGCAGGTGACTAAACAAACAGTTAAACGGCGCTCATTGCAGGGCTGGGCAATTAACTGAATTTTGATTTCAGCTATAACATTCGCTTCCAACGTTCTAAAAACAAAATATTGTGCCGCATTTCATTTCGCACAGATGGTCCCGTTTTGTCTGGTTATAAATCCAGCACACCCCCTTTCAGCAACTTTTTATCAGCTATCTTCAGTGTTACAAACATAAGTGTTTTTAAAAGTTCAATAAACGCATGATAATCACACGCAGTGTGTAATCACGCTAAGTAAAAATGATTTTGGTATTGACCAAAATGATCATGATTATTGCCATAATCAAGCAGTCCTGGCTCTTTGTACATTATAACCTTCTTGTCTTTGCAGAGGATTCTGCCAGCTGGTACCATCTTCCCACGGCACAACGCCACAAAGATGCCAGATCAAACTACAGCTCGGCCCAGCCAAATCCTTCCCCTGCCTCTTCCGTAGTGGGCATTTCACATGCTGCTTTACACATCGATGTTTTTCCCAATAGAATTTTCTGCAAAAGTAATCAAAACCCAGGACAAAGTCAGCCTTCCACAAATCAGCAATAACCACCCAAGTGTGACACGAACACTTGGCAGCCATTGAGCGTGTCAGAGAAGGAGGAGCCCGTTCCTGTTGTCGACTCGGCTGCGGTTCCTGGCTAGCTACCACGCTAACTGAGCAGAGAACATCTGCAACCACAAGTGAAGAATGCAGCGTGTGACCTGGTACAAATGCACAAAAAGCTTGAGATGAGACTGGCTTCTACTCGTAACCTTAGCAGATATAGTGGGAATCGACAAGAGGCAGGTAGTGAAGGGAATACCGCAAATCCCACCTCCGATATTCCCGATGAAAACAAACCCCAAGGTAAAACTCATCTTTCCAAGGGTGCGATTTCCATCACAAATGACATTTTTTGTCAGAAATATGTACGGAGGGCCTTCATAGGATTTAGGCCTCCATGATTTAGACAGCAGAGAGTATATGACAGCGCTTTAGCGTACTGCTGCAGGAAGCTCAAGAGGCCCAAACAGAGACAAAAAAAAAAAAGCCCAGTACTTCAAAATTAGAAACTAAAGCTAAAAAAGACAGTGGTTAACTGAACTGAAACCATTAAATAAGGTTCATTAAATATGCCTCTATTCAGGCGGGCCAGTTTCACTTTTAACAACATCTCCATTCTTCAGTGTCATGAGCAACAATGAACGCCACAATGAACAAGAGTAACAGGCAGCAAGGTACCCAAGGATGTTTCAGGATAGCTCTCCACAGCCATCGAATGACATAAGGTCATAATGATCCCATATATTACGAGAGATAGGTCCACTGAAGGTCCACCTGTGTTGGGTGGGAACACCAGAGACCCACCTTCAAATAGGATCCGTAGTACTTCGTCACAAAGGGACTGTCGCACTGGCTCAGGACGGTTATCTCCTGTTGGATGTCCTCTATTTCATCCTCTGCTTCTTCGAGGTCTATTATCTTAATGGCTACGACTTTTTGAGTCCGATTGTCAATGCCTTTGAAGACCTCCCCGAAGGAGCCTTTCCCGATCTTCTCGAGCTTGGTGAACAGCTCTTCTGGGTCCGCCTTTAGGTTCTGGCAGAGGGGGGAGAACAAGGGGGGGTATAGGTTAACCAAGGCTACAGTCGACATGTACTCTGTCATGATCATAGGACCATACAAGTGCTTGTACTCCTTTCTGAAGCATATTCATCTACATTTTTACATTCCAGGTTACCGCGCTACACTGAGGAGGAGGCACAGTGGGAGGATAGATGGATGGACATTCCAGGTTAATTAGACAAAAAAAAAAAAAAAAAAAAAGTACAGCACTCTGTACCTTATGACTGGGGGGCACAAATCACCCTAAACTTCATCTAACGCTGCACATGAAAATAGGCAGTTTGACTCCTTACAGACAATGAGGGAACCAATGTCCAATCTGGGCATACAAGCTTCTGGAGTCTGCATGATAGCTAAAGTGAGCAGAGGTGGTACCACACAGATACTGGTAAACGTTCATAGAGCAGCAGCTGTGTGTGATAGGTCTTTCTTTTCATTCTTCTGGCAGTGGAGAGTGGAAGGTAAAACAAGGTTCGAGAATTAATTTCCAGAATGACACGTTTTAGTTATAAAAGAACACGCCTGTATCAGACTTCCAGTCACGACCATAAACACACAGCTAACCACACCAAAGTCCTGCTTGAGAAGACATCTCTCACAATGCATCACAAGACCAGAGGCCAAATCGTTCACGATATCAATAGCAAGTACCACCAGAATCCACTTCCCAAAGAAAGCTTACAAGCTTATAATGACAGACAGATAAGACAAATGCCTCAATCACTGAGATCCCAAAAGTGCAAACTTTGATGACCTAATTCTTCTGCGTGGGGGATCATTGCCATTTCTCACAACCACAGTGGCCTCAAAGGTCTGCACGCACTGAATTCGCTGCCAAATGGAACCAGAAACTCATTTTTAAAAGCTATGGAAATGATGTTGAGTCGCAAGAAGCTGGCGTTTCCAAAAGCCAAACGTCAAAGCCATCAGCAAGTCCTGGCATAAGGGTCTATGCCCTGACACTGATAGAGGAGACTGACAGAGCGTCAGAGTTCTGACTCGTTAAGCGTGATGCACCCGGCCCTTTAAGAAGCTAACAGACCCCCATAAGGTGGGGATGCCGGAGCTGTGGTTTGTGGGTGTACAGCAACATGCAGAAGTCTTAGGCAGTCAAAGACAAAGTTTAAAGCTAACGACACGGATAGTAAGTGTACATTCACAGTGAAAAAACAACTTAACATTTGAATATACGAAAATCAACAGTAACTAAATAAAAAATAAACAAGAATTAGTTCTGTTCTCCAAAAAGTTACTGGTATCTTTGTGGATAGCTAGACGGGATCTGAGCTTCTGGGCACCCCAGTGATTACATGAACCTTTTAGAATTCTTCCAACTCAGCTAATCAAATCAATCAGTCAGGTAATGAATTAATTTATATAGCTCAATGAGGTATTGATTACTTTTACATATTTACACATTTTCTTTGACTATGTAACACTTTCGCACAGTACTGCATGCTGTCTATTCACACGACCGTTAAAATGTACAGCCAAACATTCAATTGGGCACAATATCTAAATTAGATAAATAAAAAATAAGTAATTAACGCTAATGAGTAGCACAAGCTGGAATGTGTTTTCTGGACATGATAGGACCTGCATGGAGGCACGTCGAGGTCATCAAGCCGTCTGTCCCATCACAAGGGGACAAAAATCACCACTATTTGAGACTGGCCATCCTCTGCAGGTCATCTATCTGAGAAGAACATTTCGGTTCCTCACGCCAAGACGTTCCTCTAGCAGGTTCCACTGCTCAGTCTGCACTATGCACTTTGTTGCGTTCCAGAATGCCGTCATTCTATCCTAATGGATTTACTCTCCGGATATCTGCTCCTAAACGGCCCGTTGCTTTGGACAAAAGCGCTAGATAAATGAATCAAACGAAAACAAAATCAGGACAGACTACTATTCTGTTAGAGTGTCAAATTACACTCGTCTACAATTATATTGCTGCTAGCGCCTGTCACGTCAGCTTCTTTTACTACAAACGTGGTGCAAATCAAGCACCCGGTACTCCATCCCTTTAACACACTTCTGTGTCAGGTTGCATGAACACAACTCAGATCTCAAACTCAGAATCAAGGGCCAGTGTAGGAATAGCAGAACTCCCAGCAAAATTCAATATTCCCACAGCCAGAGGAAAAAGCCAAAACAGCGGTCAAATGCTCCTGGGGTGAGTACAGAGGTGGAAGTTTCAGGTCCAGAAAATAGAAATTCGGACCAAGATTTTGTTTAAACCAACCAGATTTGTACTTTCTGCACCTGAACTTTCCACCTCTGGGTGAGTAAGAATATTCCGGAGTCAGGTCAGCTCTCAGACAGCTGTCAGAGAAGTCAAACACACATTTAAGAGGGATCGGCATTTGAAGAGAAGACGCGGCATCGGCACGGCGGAAAACCTCCCACCGCCAACCTGCATTGAGGTAGCCACGCCACTTACCGCGACGCACAGTAGGACGTGAGTTCCAGGCCCAGCTGGGTTTGCACTACTTGGCTTTATGAGGTGCGGTATATCCAAAAACAAGTTCAGGCAGTATACTGAACACGCATACTGAACACTCATATTTAAAAAGCCTTACTGGAGGCTCCCTGAAGACGGTCGAGCGTGACTCACAGACACAAACAGCAGCCGGGAGTGACGCTTAAGTCACACAACCCTGCGTGTGGATGTGCACGGTGCATGTCTTCATAACCAGAGTGTGCTTCAGGCCTCTCTGGGGCTGGCCGGCTTAATGCCTGTACGACTAAACAAACAGGGGCAAATGAATCATAAAAATATGCAATTAAGTGAAATGCAACGTGGAAGCCATCATGGCGGGAAACCTGCGGGTGTCACATTTTATTTAACAAAGCTGCTCACGGTCCCGCCTGGGAGGTGGAGGAGTGCGTCTTCCAGCGGACGACGGTCACACCCTGCCGGCCAACTGGCACGGCCCTGAACACGGAATCACCTGGGGAATCAATCTTGTGGGTATCACAGGAAATACTGCATGGAAACCGACAGACCAGTCTACGCCAGATCTAGAGAAACTTGCGAGTGGCTGACTGTTCACTAACTTTCATTCTTTAACAGACTAACAAGTAAAACAGGCAAACCTGTTTGCCTGAGATGAAAACCAAGGTCCAAGCTCTAGCTCCGTTAACACACAAACACAAAACACACACACACACACACACACACACACACACACACACACAGAGCTCTAAGACTGGGTCTTATTTAGATGCTTTATTTTTTCCATGCGTTCCATCAATGCGACGAACATCTGTGGCAGGCCTTGCACAGCTGTCAGTATTAAAGAAAAACAAGGCAGAAGGCCGTGTCCTGAATGAAGGGGAAGAGAGAAAGAGATATGAAAAGAGAGGGAGGGAGACAGAGGGGAAGAAAGAGAGGGACAGTGGGGAACTAGATGGGGAGGGAGAGAGAGATTGTCCAACATGCCGAGTCACACTGGCTAGAGTGGGAGAGAAAGCAAAGTAGTGGCAGCTTCTCATGTCACACACTGGGAACACAGCTGATATCTCCACACTCAGCACATTTGCTGTGCTGGCTAAAGCTCCACCCTCAGAACTCGGCACTCGCATCTGATTGGCTGCTGAAAACCTCCCACCAGCTCCACCCACCGCACAAGAGAGCCGCAAACAGCCCTCCGATTCGTGGACTGACCTGTCGCCATGTAACCTAGTCATCCTTCACTGAAGCAGCACAACCACCGAAGGTTGATGCTGGTGCCTATTTTCGTAATTTGCCTGAGGGGAGAATTACTCAGAGACCTCTAGGCCAGCGATGTACCCTCCACAGTGTGTTCACAGTTCCTCAGGGACAGGAATTCAGCATGCAGGTTTTTCAGATGCCTTTTTGGCCACCATCAGTACACAAAAGCGAAATGCCTCTGTCTATAGACCCCTTGAAGTGATGCTGCTATTGCTCCTGAGTGCAGCCAGCTGTTCCCAGAGATGCACGTGCGGCCTGACACGGACCGCCCGACGTTCCACTCCACGGCACTGCATGCATGCCAAGTCTGAAATCGCAGGCAAGCTAAGTGATAACGCGACCTGAATTTCATGTTCCGAGTCACGGTTCTGGAATCCCGGTACATTAAAATGTCCCAGCAGAGGAGAAGCTCATTTCAAAGAGGAACTATAGAAGCAATATGTTAGGTCCAAATCACGGGTGGGCGAGATGATGTAGGCCCCAAGGTCTGCAAAAAAAAAAAAAAAAAAAAAAGGAGTGCCTCTGGTTTGCCTTGGGAAGGTGGACAGTACCATGAAACCTGGTGTTCCTCCATGGCATTTTGGGAAGGTTTTCCTACCATCAATCCCAGCATAAACACAGCGGGCTAAGCTAGCTTGATTGGCACAATACTACAGTAATTTGACTGAAAATTATAGACTGAAATTGGTTACCTACCAGGACCAAAGGGTATAATCTTTTCTGTTGTGTGGCTATAAAGTGCAATTTAAATCAAGCTGTGTTATTTAGCATTTATTTTAGAAAGAATCTGAAACTTTTGAAGTTGATCTAAATGATGTGAAAGTTCCAGTGTGACTCAGGTTCCGGATTCAAAATCATCGCTTTGACTCCGCAGAGCACATGTTGGACCGTTTGTGGTATGATAAGCACTCAGCTGGCCTGCACCTTTAGCAATTCTCCATTTCCTGGGTGCTGCTGGGGAAAAAAACAAAAAGGGCAAACCACTGGCTGGCGTCCAGGAGACCATGTCCTTCAAGGTCTCTGGCTGCAGACCTCTAAACAGGCTGCTTAAACTCGCCCCACACCCAAGGTTCTACATAGTGCTCACTAAGAGGTTTAAGCATGACAATTTAAGTAGATATTTTTATCATTCTATTAAAGCTCACGAGTGCAGTATTTTTGTTATCAAAATGCAAATTTACCCAGAATTACATACATACCAACTACTATCACTAATATATTTTAAACAAGAACTAAAACAAAAATAAGCATTGGTAAACAGCCATATTTAAAAACAAAAACAAACAAAATCACCCATACATACATTTACACCCTTATTCAAGTAAAAGTTGCTGATTGAAGAAAAACAGAGACAACAACCAAGCTAACAGATCTGCAGACAAAAATGAGCAGCATGCACTAGAAATTTCTATCATAACGAAAGACTGGGCAATATGCTGTCAGAACATGCAGCACTGGTCACGTTTAGCACTAATGCCCATCTGCATCACCTATAGCTAGCTGAAACCATGTCGACAAGGCAAGCACTTGGCACAGGGCTCACCGAAGGCCAGCAGGTGTTGCCTACGGACCGAATGGGAGCCAAAGTAAAAGAACGTGACCTTGCGTGCTTTTAACATCAAAGGAGGAGGCTGGAAAGTTAGCCTCCGTAAGACAGAGCGGGGCCTTCCCTGAGACGACAAATCACCATCTACAGCCCTGTCTATAGCACACGCCCTGCAGGCCACACCGTCATTAAGTTATCATACAAAGACATACACAGTGCTGATTTCATTCCCGATTAAAACAAAGGTCACGGTGACCGCTGACGGGTGATCAGACCAGGAGGGGTGGTCGATATCCGCGTGCAGGTTAATAGGTTAGATATGAATAACCGAAGAGAGATCCATTTACTGTGCCAAGAAACGCTAAAAATACACTCAAGCCTTACCGATTCTTTTCAGGAAAGTTTCGACGTTACTGTATTTGCACATTACAGGAGATAAATACAGCGTGCACCGCCCCCCCCGACAGCCTACCGTGAAACTATCCATTACAGCTAGGAGGATGAATGACGGTCGACTTTGAGAAATCAACAGAAGACAGATAAGCCACACTATAGGATACCCAACTATGACCAGCAATGGGAGCCTTTAAAGCAGCACCAATGAGCTGTGAACTTCGTTGGTCACCAGCCCCTTGCATTCTGATTAATATAAAGGAAAGAATGGAGTCAAACTCATAGGTCCAATACGCCATCAGCACCGTCTGGGTCCCAATGGCAGCACCTCCTTTCATATCAACACTGTCTTCTGTCAATTCCTGTGCTAAACTGAAAATCCCCCCCACATTTTACAAGAACTGTGAGAATTATATTTATATATATATATATATATATATATATATATATTAGTGCTGTCAAACGATTACATTTTTTTTTCATCAGATTAATCACAGGGTTGCTGTGGATTAATTTAGATTAATCATGAATAAATATTCATTTTTAATCTATATTAATCACATTTCATTTTGCATGAGCAAACAGACTCAAGAAAAAAGGGAATA
>JAODJW010000035.1:20315588-20353466 GCA_026777045.1 Hyperopisus bebe | reverse complement strand
GGGGGGGGGGGGGGGGGGGGGGGGGGGGAATCACCTTCCCACTATGGGAGGTAGTTACCTTGTCCAGTGAGTTGGTCTTTTCACTGGTCCTCTCCAGGAGGCTGTTGCTGGAGTCTGAGCTGACGAGGGAGCCACGGGAGTCAGAATGGAACACCGAAGTGGGGTTGGGCGTCGAGGGGGTGTGTGGGGAAACTGTGGGGGGGAGGGGGGAACCTCTGTCACCTGCTTAAATACGTTGCTCAAGAGTACTACAGCAAGGCTCACTGACGTCCAGAACTAGGCACCTTTAGATAGTAATGCAGTGCATCTTTTCATAGCATTATCTTACTCTGACTTCAGAGCAACATTGATTAATTCAACTTGACAGTTACTGATGAAACCAGGCACTTTGCTTTGCAGCACTGATACATTTATTAAATAAGTTCTCTGGCTTCTGTGCTTTCTGCTGACCATGCTCATGCTTACCTGATCCAGAGAAGACCCCAAACACCTCCCTATGCATGCTGTTGCTGTTGTCCAAGCTGCTTCCCGGCCTCTGTGGAGTTGCCATTGCATTGGGCAGAAGAAGCTCATCTCTCCCATTCTTGTTTTACGAGAAGAACCAAGGGTCACAGAGGCTGTTCATGTTGCGATTCTGCGGTCGCCACTAGAGGGCACTCTTACATTGTTTGACTGGTTGATGGAGAAGGGGGACATGTCCCTCACATTAAGTCTGTGGACGTTCTCCTGGAGCAGGCCGAAGAGAGGCAGGTAAAGGGTGACCAGTCTGGCCTGCTGCATCTGAAAGACAGCAGATGATCCAGTGACGGGAAGTCATTTCAGTCATGGTGAGACACCCTGCACAAGACCTCTGTTGTTCCAATTTCAGTTATAGAAATGTCAAATTTCAGTACAAAACAAATGTTATGGGAGGGCAGCTGTAAAGAGAAAAAGAACTGAATTCCAATCACAGATAGTCAATGTTTTAATCTATATCGATAATATATTTTAATGTATATCTATATCGATAATGTAGCGTGCTCAATACCGTACGCATGAATTGTTCAACCTCACTGCACCGGTTCCTGATATTTCATAGCTTTGCCATGCCAAGGAGGCTGCCATGTGATGTCTGTGTGAAGTTTATGTATATATTACCAAATGTCTCCACAATATGATAAAAACATGTTATTTTCATGTTGTGATGATCATTTTTTTCAGTCCCCATAAGAGGAAAGTCTTGTAACTTTTAGCTAAAAAAGCTAAAAAGACAAAAGTCTTGTACTTTTTTTGGTTACTTATGGTTAAGGGTAGGGCTGGGTAAGGGTTAAGGTTGTCATTGTTGGGATAAGGGTTCTTCCCATGGAAATGAATGGGCGGTTGAAAATATATAAATTTACAATATATTTGTACATTGTAAATGTATAAATACATACATGGACTCTATGTGTGTGTGTGTGTGTGTGTGTGTGTGTGTGTGTGTGTGTGTCTGGACAGGCACAAACATGCATTCAGGTTTCTGTGATTATTTTTTTAGTGGTACTTAGCTACTTTGATTTGATCCGAAGTGGTACTTGGTCCAAAAAGTTTGAGAATCTCCGCTCTAAAGTGATTTATAATTTTACATATCTAGAGATATTACCAAGAGCAGTGCAGTTTAAGTATCTTGTTAGAGGTTACTACACCAGGGTCCCAAATGATCTATATCCTTAAATACTACCCCTCTTGCTGCTTAAATTATCAACAGTGTTGTTGGGCGGATTTCTACCTTGGAGGCATAGCGGTCGTCGAAGGTATGCTTGACCAGCAGGTTCTTAAGCACGTGGATGGCCACCTGGCGAATCTCCCGGCACTCCTGCAAGGCTCCGCCCACCTCCCGCAGGAGGAGCCCCACCAGGAAGTGGTTCCGGCAGAAGTCGTCCGTTAGGGAGTAGTCCAGCTGCAGGTCTGGGAGGGGAGGAGAGCATGAGGGAACAGAGGAGGGAGAGGTCCTTTTCAGAGGCATGTTGCTTGGCCCAAGCATCAAAGGGTTTTGGGTCTCCAGCTCCGCGAACCCTAGTCCTACACTACTTCCCCAAATCAGACTCCGGAACTTAAATTTGAAAAACTGACTTTTCTATGTTACTGACTCATGCAATTAACATCTAAGACAAAAGTCAAGGTCAGGCAAAACAAAGAAGGGGGAATTTTCATGCTTAAGAAATTACGCTTCATGCTTTACGTTTCTAGGGATATTTGTGGGGTGTGCCTCCGACAATGAGACTCAAAATGGAAAACAAACCTATTTCACAATCATAATTATGACTTTATTTGCTCCCACAAAACATCTACGATCATGAACACAAACAAAACAAATGAACCTCCCTCCCAAAAGGACAGTCTTGCGTAAACTGGCAGAGTCTTTTCTCCTGTTTCTTGCATAATGAGCCCACAGAAACAGAATAAGACTTTGTGCACACTGAATATTTTCACTGACCTCACATCCATGGTGTAACATCGATTTATTCAAGATGCTACACAAGATGTCAACATAATGTTACTACCAGAGCCTGACAAAGCTAAAAATCTGTACAGAATTCTTATTAAATCTGCATTAAATCTGTATCAAGTTACTCCCCTTTACAGGGTGGATATAAAATGGTCGATACGTGATAATCTTAGTGATCCTCCTATGGGCAGAAGACGTATGGTCACCTGGAATCAATGCTACTTTTTCGGCAACTAATAACTTTTATAGAAGGAAGACAAGTGAATGTCACAACTCTGAATTTTTCAGAGAAATTTTAGTGTCCAGTGGCCCAAGCATCCAACCACTGATTATACAGAATGCAAAATTATTGAGTCAATCAAGCAATCAATCAATCATTTATTTATATAGCGCTTTACAACACTAAAAGTGACCAAGGCGCTTCACAATTAAAACTAAAATATAAAAATAGGAGGTAAAATAAAAACTCAGTGAATTTAAAATAGAATGAGATATCACAAATACACTACAACAAATATGAGAAACACAATAGCATGTCGAGAGACACAGCATGTGGTACATGAAACAGTAAAATGTCAGCCCCAACTAAATATTAAAAGCTTTCCAAAATAAATAAGTCTTGAGTTTGATTTAAAATGGTTGTAGTCAGAAATGGTACGAATCTCTGGGTAGTTTGTTCCACAGACTTGGTGCAGCTACAGAGAATGCTCTATCACCCCATTGTTTGTATTTAGACCTTGGAACTTCTAAAAGAAGTTGGCCAGCTGATCGTAGGGTTCTGCTGTGTCTCCTGACGGTTAATAATTCAGATAGATACGGTGGATCAATGCCATTTAGAGATTTAAAAACAAATATTAAGAGCTTAAAATCAGTACTAGAACGTACCGGGAGCCAGAGAAGTGACCTCAGTGCTGCTGTAATGTGTGCAAGCTTAGGAGTATTAGCTGAAAAACGAGCAGCAGCATTCTGTACAAGTTGAAGATGATTTAAAAGAGATTGAGAAACCCCAAAATAAGTGGCACTGCAATAATCAAGTCTGGAGCTGCTAAAAGCATGAACACCTTCCTCCAGATCAAAGCGATTTAAGAAAGATTTAACCTTAGACAAGAGGCGGAGTTGAGAGAAGCTTAACCACCGTATTTATCTAATGAGTGATCAATGGACATACTGTACAGTAACTGATTATACACAAAAAAATGGGCTGACGCATGGGCTGAAATTGATCAAGCACTGGAAGATACTGCCTATTTTCAAACTGATATATCTACCGTAAAAACAAGAAATTTAAAGCTCTCAAGAAGATGAGTTTTCCCAAATGTTTTTGGCTGAAAAAAATCTTCAGGAATATACAGAGCCACAACAAATCTTTGCTGCAAAATCATCAAATCACAAATTTTAACCAAATACAGTCATGCATCCAGGATACGTCCAGCGGAGGGGGGGGGGGGGGGGGGGGAGCTAGGAAAATTCCAAGGGCCCCGGAGTGGCAGGGGCCCTAAAAAAATTGGAAAGTAACTGGATTGGGGGGCTCAATATGATATGCTTTCATGGGGCCCAAAATCTTTAGCAATGCCCCTACATGAGTCACTCAGTGGCAGGGTCACATTCTGAAAAATGCGTCATTAGGTAATTTTGTCATTGTGTGAACATTGTAGAGTGCACTTACACAAACCTAGATGGTACTAGACACACCTAGGCTATTTGGCATAGCTTAAGTACAATAAGTAAATACATAAGAGTAACAACTGTTTATTTTCAATATCAAATAATATGTACTGTACATAATTGTATATGCTAAACTTTTATGTGACTGGCACGACAGATTTGCTTACACCAGCATCACCACAAACACATGAGTAATGCATTGTGCTACAACATAACAATGGCTATGACATTGCTAAGCTATAGGAATTTTTCAGCTCCATTATAATCTTATGGGACCACTGTCTTATATGTTGACCTTCATTGACCGAAACATGTGGCGCATGACTGTACACACAGTGACATGAAAAATATGAGTGGATATAAAAAACACAGTCAAATGAGAGAAATACAGCCAGCCTCAACAAAAAACAGCCCAACTACAGTCCACGTGACAGATTTTATCGATTCATGAAACAACATTCATAAAACAAGGGGACAAGTCATTCAATCAACATACCGGAGGCAATGGTGTCTGCAGAACTCATTCATTCTGCCCCTCAGATCTTAGATGCGATTTCAAACTGCTTATTGCATTGCACCAAAAGCCAGACAGCACATCTTGCACCTACCTATAGGAGTATCGTGTGACTCCAAATCAGGGCAGAGTGAGGCTAATTTACAAAGAGGGAAAAGAGTAATAAAAGCAGACAGAGAGAGAAATAAGTGACAGTTAAAGGTCGTCAAGCTGAGACAGCAAGAAGCCAGACGCTGCTAAAAGGTACAGAGATTACACTCTGATTATATTCACTACTACTGAAGTTCTCAGTAAATTGACCCTCAAATTCACTGTTTGCAACAGCAAAGCCAGAATCTTCTCACAGATACTTACTGTCCCAAGCCAGTGAAGCTCATTGCTATGGTCCAGTATCTGATCAGGCAAGACTAACCAAACATTCCCAAACACTACCTCCTGAGGGTGATCACAAATGAATAGAAAAGATACATTTGGATGATCTTATCTGCAAAGTGGAGAGGTATATCAAAGTGGGGAGATGTACCTTGAAACTTCTGGATTTGGCTGTTTCCAAACGGTATGGGCAAATTTAAGGGAATGTAGTGTTCATGGTTGCATACAACTTGCAGGAACTCAAACTTAAACTCGTAGAGAATCTGAAAAAGAAACTGGTTTTAGGTTCTGCAAGCCAGGAAAACCATCCCTTGTGTTCGCTCACAGACAGATCAGGTGATGTGTCAAGGTCAAGTTGTGGAAGAAAATGTACATTTAACATGGATGTGTGGACACACACATGCAGGTTTGTAATTATATCTTTGTAGTGATTTTCCATTCATTTCTATGGGGAAATCTCTAATCCCAACATAATGACCTTAACCCCTACCCAGCCTTAATAGTAACTATAAGTAACCAAAAAAAATACAAGTCTTTTGGCATTTTTAGTTTTTTTATTGCATTCATAGATCATTGTGGGGACCTGAAAAATAGTCCCCACAACGTCAAGATAACAGGTTTTTATCACATTGTGGGGGACATTAAGTACTAGGTAATATAAACCTAATTTGCACACACGTACACACTCTAACATGAAGATAACACAATACATTTACAATAACGAACCAAAATGGGGATCAAAAACACTTATCTGGGTCATTAACACACAAGACTGGACCTACCTTAGGGTCTCCTGGCCCAAAGTAGCTCATATAGGTGTTGATCTGCTTAAGCACAAAGCCCCTGTCCATGAAGGTGAAACAGCGCTGTGAAAACATGAGGTAGGACATTAAAATGAAAAAATCCCATCACTCTGGACGAACAGGCAGAAATCACACAGTACTACTATGAAAACTATCGACATTGATCGTCACAGCCACATGCCACCAGCAATACAACGACACGGCAGTGGGTGAGACCTCTACCTTGATAAAGACGGCCAGGCTGTGATTGGCATTGCGTGCCGCATCTGGGCATTCCCTCCACCGCTGCGTGATGTGGGGCATCATCATGACGATCAGCGTCTCAACGGTGCTGTGGAAGGAGACTGGGAATCGCTGTTTCCTGGCCAGCTAAAGAAGAAGGGGGCATCAGCAGACAGGTTGTTACAGGACCATCAGCAACTGCAGGCAGCCTATCAGCCATCAAACGAGGACCCAGCTGTCTTCCATCGCTGCCCAATTGTATAGCCCTGCGGCTGGAGGGGGGAGGGGGGCACTCCGAGAACAACAGTACTGTAGTTGTAATAGAGCTTCATAATTTTGGAAATGTTCCTGAGTGGAGATTTGATGTATTTATAACACAGATGAATCACAGGTGCTTTTACTTACCCTTACTTTAGTGGATTCTATCAGGTACTGCGCCACGGACTTCACTAGAACTTCAAAAAAAAACCAGGAATACTAAAAAAAAAAATAATAATAAAAAATGGGAGTTAGACACTTTTAAGAGGGTGAGCTGCAGCACTCTGAGAGCTGATCTACAGAAAGGCACCTTCAGCAGCTTGCTGCTGGTCTGGGCATCGGTGGCTCTGAGGATGGTGGTCATGGTCTTAGCCAGCTCCTCGTGCACTGTCCTCTCGCAGGCCTTGGAGTATGGTTCCATTTTAAACACATACTGCAGAGCAGAGGACAGGGCTGCGTTAAAAACTCGAACCGATGTTAGACCATGTCAGATGTTTGCCATCCTTGGTATGGGTCGGGGCAGGAGAAAGACGAGCCTTGCCTTCACATAGGAGCGCAGGTGGTGTTCTAGGCCCTCCTCGTGGCAAAGGGTGACGACGTGAATCATCACTCTGCAAACAGCCACAAGCCCAGTGTCAGACAAGGAGGTTCAGATAAAACGTATAAAACTGTACTTTACTGCACTTCGAGAAACATTAATGGGAGTGGGCTTCACTAAAGCTTGATAAACACCAGCACCACCATACTGTCAGCCACTTAGTGAGCCCCTTAGTGACCCCCTGCCTGGTGATGTTGAGCGCCACATCGACGACGTTGGCACTGGTGAGCACTCGGAACAGCTGGTTCAGTATTGTGGGCAGGAAGCTGATCGTCACGTGACCTTCCATGGCATGCAGGCTCTGCAGGAGGAAATGGCATATTGATTAATTGTGCCCCTCTAACTGGCATCCTATCCAAGGTATACCCCGGCTTTGAGCCTTGTGCTGCCTGGGAAAAGGCTCCGTCAACAAGCGTAAGCTCATTCAGGATAAGTGGTCAGAAGATGGATGGATGGATGGAAGTTCCTGCACTCATGACTCAGATCTCCAACAGGAGTCTCTGTGGCAGCTACCACCCTGTGTGACCCCGACTTGTGTAAAAACATATTCATATGGCAATACTATTCGTTGGCTGAAATATTTTTCCAGGACAGTACAAGATTTTCCAGGAGATTTTACTTTTTCTCTCAATTTCCATATGTTTTCCATGACTGGAAAATTGGTTGACTATTTTCCGGGATTTCCAGGACGAGTAGGAACCCTGAGGCTTCCCAAACACCTGGATATGTGCGGATGGTGCGACAGCTGGTGGTGTGGGGGCCTGGGGTTAGAGCGTGGTGACCTGCCATCTCTCCTCACCTTCAGGTATTTGATGAGCTCCTCCTCCGGTGGCTGGGCAGCAGAATGCATGTTCTGACACTGCTGGAAGAAGTTGTGTAGATGCTGATCCTACAGAGATGACAAATTAAGTCAACAAAAACAGATGGAAAAAAACACAAATATCATTCAAAATTTCCAAACATTTAATTACAAGTGTACACCTGTTGGCCTCTCACCTGAGTGTAGACAGTGGAGACCAGGTGAGTAGACACTTTAAACAGTGGCTTCCCACCATCAACCCATTTAATATCAGGGCCAGGACTCTGTCATGGATGAACAGGAATTTTCATATGTAACTGCAGTGGGCTGATATCGGTGATTATTTCACAGGTAAGAAATCGATGCATATCTATCTATCTACATATATATATATATACACACACACACACACATTTATATGACTTCATAAAACACTACAGCTGGGTCATATATCATATGGGTCATATACCATATAACAACACTCACAAAATCCTCTTCACTCAAATGATTTCAAAATCTTCTAAGGAATTAATTTGACGATAATAAGAGGTGATTACTGAGCCCTGACATAAACACGATGCTGCTCACCTTGCCAATACTCTGCTGGCAGCCCAGATACCCTGGGGGTAAAGTGGCTGACACCTGGATGTGCTGTTCATTTGTGACCACTCTGCCATCTCTCAGCAGGGGAAGCCAGGCATAGCCAACTAGGAACATGGGACAGAGAAGCCAGTCACAGAAAGGTCTAGAACTGACATCATGATTTCTAAGCCTCAGTCTTTGCTCCTGAAGGAGGTAGAGTCAGGAAGGTCAATAAGAAAGAGCAGAAGTGAGATATTTACAGTACTTCTGTTTACCGAACAATGCAGTATCTGCCCCCCTCTTAGCCTTCCGGTAGGAGGAAGAGTCGGGATCGCCCTGCAGCTCGTGGGGGTGCGTAACACCAGGAGTCCCACCTTGACTCTCTACTGCCTCCTTCCTCTTGGTGCTGGCTTTGTTGTTGTTGTCACAGCCCACATGGTAAAAGGTAAAGAACAGGTGGTGCTTTTCGTGGAGCTGAGTGGGCAGCTCCATCTTAATCTGAGGGAGAAGTGGTGAGAGCAGTGAGCGAGGAGCTGGCCCCGACATACAAAATGCTAAACAAAGGCCATACTGTCCACACCGGTTAACCTCGCTTCTCTGAATAGAAAGTATCTCTTCTCACCTCATCGTAAAATTCTGGGTTCTGCTGGTGGTGCAGGACGGTTGTGAAGGCACTCTGGGTAAACAGGGGTCCCCCTGGTCGCCCATAGATGCACTGTGGAGACACCAGACAACATTCAATCATAGAGCATGGAAGGCACACTGATAGAGACTGCCCTGGTAAGCCTGCTCGGGGTCATGTGACCAGGAGATTACCTTCAGTGCCTGAGCCTCCTCCTCATCAGAGTCCTTAAACTCAACGCAGACAGTGATGTTCCTTGCCTGGGGAGGGACACATGCCTTTCACAGTCTACAGTGACAAATCATTTTATGTGCCCCTTTCAAGAAGTTAATCTGACTAGTGACTTCACTGATGCTAACGTTCAACTTAGATAGAGAAACATCTAAAATCCTTCCTATTCAGAGCAGCAGAAGACAAGTTAGAGCCGTGATACTGTACAAGTTTATTTTTGCATCTAAGAATGACTTCCTGTCATGAAGATGCCATAGAGAGCATGTGTCATCACAGGTATCAACATCAATGGAACTCAAACCAGTGTTCGAACCTTGGCAAATGCCTTCTGGCCATCGTACTTCAGGTATCGCGGATACACATAGAGGTGGTTGTTGTACACAGTGAAGGGCTGTGAGCACTTGGGTATGCATGGCACAAACTCTTCCACCTCGAAGAAGACCTCGGCTATCCTGTTGCTGTCAAACTGCTTGACTGGAATGTAGGATGAAGTCACGCAATCTATGCTCACAAGGGGAGGGAGGGGGAAAGAAGAGCACCAATGAGAAGCATTCCCATTTGGAGAAAAATGTGTGTTTTCAGCGTGCTTCAGATTTGGAGAGCTTACTCGTTATGTCCAGGGCAACGCCGTCAATGGTTATGTCTAGATTTCCTAAGATTACGGGGAGCTTGGCCATCTTTTCAGGCCTAGAGATGAGAAGAAAATAAACACCAATTAATGGCATTAATATGTTTTAGCCTGAGCCACTGGCCCAGACTAAGCTAATGCAGAGACTAGAAAGCAGGGAAACATCTGCTAAACGTGCAGAAACTGGCTGAACAAACAAAAGTATAAAATCTGTGTGTTAATAACAGAACGTTTCACTTTCCCTCAGGAAAATTACGTCAAAATTCTGACAGAGCCTAATCTACATTAGCTTGATGAATCGGACAAGGAGAGTGTTGCCCATTATACCATAAGTACTCGTCACTGTAAAATATGCCTTGGAACAGCTCAGTGAGAAAGTCCACAGGACAGAGATAGACTAACTTTCTGAAATCAGCCAGAAGCTTGAGCAAATCTTCGTTCGAGAGCTTGCCGCTGTCCTGCCGATAGATTGGGGAGAAGCGGCTGACTCTGTCAAGCGTCCCTGAGGAGTCTTTGAACAGGGGCCTGTGAAGGAGCACAAGCACAGACCTCTGTTGAAAAGAGTGCAGCTTCCAACGTGTTACAGATTTTATCCTCTTTGCACCAGCCTTTCCCAGCAAGGCCCTCTGAAAGTTCCACTCCGTTCATCTTTCTGTTAAGTGCGACTGGGTTTCCTCTGATGTGAGCTCACAGTGGAGCCACTGGAAACACAAACAGAGCTCGGTGACATCTCAGGCCTCCTTTGGGATAGAGGACACGCAGCCATTTCCACAGCGGATTGAGATGTATTAAGCAGACAGCTGGCATGTGCAACCTGCCTCATGAATAAGGGCACGGCTGTAAAATAGCCAGGTTTTTATCTTGGCTGAAAAAAGGCAGATCTAACCAAACCGCATGGGCCCTACAGGGGAAAATGCTGACTAAGACTTCTGTTTGCTCTTAGGCAATGTTTGGTTTAGTGGCATGCTAGTTGAATTTTAAGGGCAATAAAACACCATGGCTATTATTTTGTTGCTTATTACTTATACTTCAAATTGCACCAGTTTATGAAACTAGGTATTTCACTAAAGGAATTCAAATTATTTATATTACTCAAGAGTTCCCCTGGAATAGCTTGGCATTAATAACCACCATTCTACTCGCTGCCCTGTCTTTGTCTTTTGAGAGAATCTCAGTTACAGTTACTGGGCTTCTCCAGTCTCTCTCCAATTTGCATTTGATCTTCTCCTTCTTACCTTGCTGCCCATGCAAACGGCATCCGGTACTGGCCCAGTCTACTGCATGCCAGTCTGGCATTCTTCAGGACCTTCTGTGCAACCTGAACTCCAAGATAAATGGACAGCAGGAAAAACAGTTAGCTTCATCTACTGGAAAACCTGGTGTTCGTACTGATGTTTATCTAATATTAGCGACTCCCTGAAACTCAACTGAGGGCTTTGGTGTTAATTATTCAAGGTTTTCACTGATGTAGAGGCCACTGTCTTCACTGGCTCACCACTGCCATACCTTGGCAGAGTCGGAGTTCTTCATGTATGGCTCGGCGCAGTGGGTGATGCCCCCTTGCAGGACCTTCTCGATGCGTGCCACTAGGAAGATGTCGGGGTGAGGACACGTCACCGAGAACACTCCCTGGAAGGACACAGCCACCGACACTTAGAGCGCCCCCTAACTTTACAGCACCTGCACCAATCAGACCACCTGGTTATGAAATATTACACAGGCAAGAAAAACACAGAGGTCTCCCCATCCAAATAATGCTTCTTCTGTGTCTGCAGTTCTCTTCCAAATAGCTCTCCTCACTGAGGTAATAATCCGCCTTTGTTCTCTGTTATCCCACAACGGCCTTGAGCCTCCCCACACCTCTGTCGGCAGCTTCGATGGTGGCCTTAGCTGTACTGCGGTTTTTCTCAGATTAGGCCGTGATAAAACAGGCATGCAGTGACCTCCCACATTTCCATCAACTGTGAAAATCAGTGCTGGACAACTTTATACACAGTTGCTACAAAGCGTTTGCATTTTACAAGGGCAAGGAGGGACAGTTCTTTAAAACAGTTCTGCTAACATTTTTTATTGTTAACAGTATATGCTATTATTGTTGTTGTACCTGTCGAGTAGAAACTCTTTTACAGAATGACTTACAGAGCTACTGTTTGACCTTTTGTAAGTGGGAAACAGGGCTGGGATGCGGATGTTCTGGGGCATGTAACAAGTTCCTCAGTCATGTTGTCTCTTCCTTGCTCATAATAACTATATAAGACTGACTTTTGTTTCTTCTTGCCCCTTAATAAACTCTCCTTGACTCTGATGCTTAACCCAACCCAGAGCTGTCGTTGTTCATTATCCCAAGCCGGTTGTTTTGAGTGAGTATCTATCTGCTTTTCTTTTTTTTTTATTCAGACACCAATATGTCATCCTCTCTCACTTTTGTTTTCCTTTAAATTTTTTTAATTCAGCACCACGCCTGTCTCTAAACAAATTTCTGATTTCGTCCTACCATCCCTGAGTCACATGGCTCTCTCTGCTATACCCATATATTACTGAGGTAACAAGGCTGTCTCTCTCCTTGCAAGCAAAACTTCTCCTAAGACAAGAGCTGAGCATCTTTCTGTGACAAGGCTGCATCCTACACTGCTACCTGCAGGATCATCAATACGGAATCCCCACCTGTTTCGGGTATAGGAGCAGTTCCTCGCGCAGCCCGCCGACCAACCTTGGTCTCCCCAGGGGGCTTTCACCACCGCGGTTCACCTGCTGGCTGTTAGCGGGGGAGATCATCTGCCGGACTGACGGGTGGTTCAAGTCCACATGAAAGTCGGCCGAGATCTTCCTGCTATTTTGTATGTCGAAGAGTGAGAATGTGACGAAGAACGGCTCGACCTGCAGGAGCAGATGAGTGGCCCACGTAAACACATTTTATAACAGGAAGCAGCACAGCAGTCGCAATTTTAAGAGCAATGTGATCTGTCAGAAGGCTTAACCTCTGACAGGTATTTAATCATTATAAATAATGTGCAGTAGCCAAGGTGAGCTGGTGATTAAGGACCTGGCTCATATCCCAGGCAGACTTGCCATTGTACTCTTAAAAGGTATTGCACTTAGCCTGAACTGAGATGCAAGACAAGTGGCTGACCTGTGGCAGTTGGGGGGGGGGGTGGAATACTGATTGCACTGCACTGATCTGAGAGCAGCTGATTTGAAGCTGTGAGCTGAGATCCTGCAGACTCAAGTCTGCCTGCCTAATGTATAGATCTCATTTCGTATGAGGGTGAGGGGAAGACCCAAGCTGGGGCGCTGTGTAGTTCATTGGGTTATGGATATGTGCCTGTGTGCAGAAGGTTGTGGGTTCCAATCCCATGGCTGGCACAGTAATCATATCACTATTGGGCCCTTACTGCTACAGGGATGCTGGATCCTGGCTGACCCTACTTTTGGATATTAGCCTCTGCCAAAGAAAGAAATGTAAACGGTTACTGGAACCCTGGGAAAAACTACATCAGAACCGTGCCACCTGATTGCCCCTCTGCCCCATAACGGATGGAGAAATGGAGAAAAGAAGGGCTGGCCCTGGCGTGGCTCACGTTTGTCGTGGGGCCTTCTCCGCTTTCAGACACGCAGGTCTGCAGGTTGAACGACAGCTCGTTGCACTTCACCAAAATACGTTTGCCAAACTTATCCTCAAACGGCTTGATGTCTGGTTCAATCCCTGAGAAGTCGAGTTTCTGAAAACAGGATTAATAAATATAAATATCATCACACATCTGATCACCATAACTAGATGACATGTGAGGGTCAGAGGGACAATTTCCTTTTTTTTTTTTCTTTTTTTGCTGACCTGAGTGTCTGGATCCAGGGCAAATAGCTTCAATCGCACCTCGTTCCGCAGCCTAGATTCAATGTCTTTTGGACTCTGGAGAAAGCAGAATTAACACATCATCGCCAAATCTGCTTTCATTACACTTTCATGTGTCCCTACAAGTTTACATTTGATTACACCGGTAGAGTCAGAAATATACCATCAGAGGACGAGTGGAGGCCCGGAATCCATCAGGATAACTCTTAAATAAAGAATGCCAAAGAAAGGGTGACAACAGGTCTGGCTGCCAGCAGGAAACCCACTGTGCTGAGCTGATTTCAGGCTGTACTGGTATGCTGAACCCAAACTGTACTGATGCACTGGACCCAAACTGTAGCAGTGGGCTGCAAGCAAACTACAGTGGGATGTGTGAAATTGTTTTATTACCCAATTATCTGTATGACAGTTATAATCTATTAGTGACAATCACAGCTATCTGACCCCACATTTTGGACCATGAGTACAGTGCTGTCAAACCTCAGACTGGGTGGGTGGTTAAGAGGATTCTGAAGGTATGGTGGGAGCTGCTGGGATCTAGTTGAGTCACTGGGTTGTTCCTCAGATTCACAGCTCAAACACACACACACACACACACACACACACCTGCGGACATATGGTCAGGCTTTGTCCCAGGACATTTACACCAGGAGAGCTGGCCACTTTGTGGTCAAGCTGGTGAGATACTTGCCAGGTGACACTCTCAACACTCTCTCCTGACACATACCGAAGTACAATTATCCAGGATTTTCTGAATACCACAGGATAAAATAAGTCCAATACTATAATATGAAACGACATGTTCAAATATTCAAATATTTGATAATTATACATCATTGAGAACAAAATTTGCCTTAACACTTAGCTAACTGATTTTTTTTTCCAAAGTAATTTGCTGTTTTTTATAAGTTTTCCTGATCTTATTCTGGTCATATTCACTTCCATCAACAAATACTGCTAATGTCAAGTGGCAGAGAGCAGTACTCGCTTCCCCCCATGTGTGTGCACACAGCCCGTCGCATCCTTTTCCATCTGTAGGTCAGATGATATAATGCTGAGGAAGAGGTGCGGCGTCACCTCAGCACCATTCACAGCCCTACAGGAAACCATTTAACAGGGACAGCAGACATTGCTGTAGACCACCAAGCTTTAGGAACCGAGCCTACTGTAAAGAATGTGGGCTTCCCCAAAACAAATGGCTAATGTAGCATGGTGGGGATTAAACCCGGGTTGTGGCTGTAGGATACAGCACGCATTGATCGATCTATAGAGCTGGATATTGCAGTGAAATTATTTAAATGTTCTACATCATTCTCCCTCTTAAGGCCAGAACCAGCTCCACTACCACAAGCCTTAAATAAACTTTTTCCAGAGCTGTGACACATGCGGTTCAGACCATATTAGTAAAGCACCCAACAAAAACATGTAACATCTTATTCTGTTGACATTAAAGGACCTATAGTCTGCTCACAGCTGGCACAAGGTACAACTGGAGTGCAGTGTGAATTTCACTGCTGAACCAGGGCCCACCTGGAAGCTGTCTAGACTCGCAGAGGAACCATCTGCTTTTCCTGACTCGTCATCTGCGAAGAAAACAGAGCGTTCCTGATTATTCGGAACCAGTGCGAAATCCCATAGTTTATTCCACATGCACAAACACTGTGATTATTTATCTGCTTATACTTTTGCAATTCCTTTCAAAACCGGAACGTCACTGTAAGTAGAAACTATTCAGAAAGGAATCGCTGAGGTATGGTTTCCTTAAACAAGATTTAAAAAGGCTAACATGTAAGTTGATTTAGACCCTCTGTAGATCTGAAGAACCATCCCAACTGAGGGCTCGGAAAATGGAAGGACCTGAGCAGTTAATGCCTGGTCAGTCCTCTGCACGTAAGGCAGTGGTGAATAAGATGGGTCCATCCATGTGGGAACGCTGGCACAAATGCCATGGCTATGGCAGGGGCAGACAGGGTATATTGGTTGCCAGGCGTTCCAGGACGCCAGTACACAGGTAATCCAGATTGTGGGGTTAACAGACCACCCCTCTGGGGTGTGACAGCTGGGGCTCAGAGCGCTTACATGGAGCACTGTGTATTTATTACTGCTACAGAGATAACAGTTCTTGGATTTTGACCTTCTTTTACCTGTGGTAGATTGTCTAACAATTTGTGTTCTATGCTGTCCTTTTCATTTATATCTATGTTTAGTAAACAATGATTAACATGGGGGAAAAAAATCAAATATATAATATTTAGTCCACGCTTTTAAGACAGGCATTTGTTTTGTGGGAATATCCTCACAAGACATGTTTTTGGACCCACCATCATGCACGTCCCCGTTCCTCTTCTCCTGCATAGCCAGCTCAAAGCTGCTGTGCAGAATCTTGTTGAGAGTGCAGATCCATTCCTCCATCTCGGCCTCGCTGTCGGCTGCCAGCAGATACGTGCTCTTGTCCTGCATCTTCAACTCGAAGGCAAAGCGACGGACCTTGCTGTTCTGCCAGGACGAGAGAATGGAGAGCGGAACCTTAATCAGGTTTTCCAGATCAATCGGGGGTTTCAGAATTTACAAAGACAATTCTCTGGCACCTAAAACAACAAAAGCCTTTCAGAGAGCCAAGCTGCAATTGCATTCACTCAACAAAGACGTTTTAGACAAAATGAATTGTTCAAAAGGATGGAAAACAAGTTATTCCCATCTTCAAAAGTCAATATCATTATTAAGCCAAGTCAGCAGAATAAAGCCGCTATTGACTACAGAAACAGACGTTTGCTATTATGGAAACTGAACCTATCAGAGCCAAAGAAGAACATACCCTGACTGAACCAGGGCAAGGCTGTAGTCACAGGTATCAGAATCCTTAAGCAGAACTGATGTTTCAATTTCAGATGGCAGACGCTTAGAATATATACACAATTGTTACCCCTTCATTTCGCAAATATAGTAGGAAACCATGTGAAGAGCCTTACTGTGGGTCAGTCCAGGCTGCTGTGGTTGTAACAAATTCACAAAAGTCATTTTTCAATCTTAGCCACCATTCCTATTAGCTGTTAGATGGGATGACAAAGGTCAGCTGACAGGACAAAGTTCTCTTTTTGCTGCTCAACAGTGAGATGGATATGGGTTCTTTGGTGACAACATCCGACTTTAGTGTGCAGAGGGAACTTACTTCCTGAAGCAGGACATGAATGATGGTGTGGGAAAACAAACGTGGATTAAGGCCTACTGAGGCATAAAAACAGCTTGAGGGGGTTCCCCAGTTTGAGGGGACTTCCACGTGGCTGGACTGGAGGCCTCCGATTTAGGAAAACAGTAGGACATGTTTCAGGTGTCTGACACATTTTAACTCTGCCACAGCCAGAGTTGCGGTAAACTGCCACAACAGGCAAGTTACTGGAATGCTTGTTTGAGAAGTTTATTTTCTGGCCACTCTCCCTTCCACCAAAGTGCGAGTTCCCAGATAATCCTGCTGAAGCTATAAAAATCAGCAGCAAATCCGTGTATGGGAGCTCCTGGCCCATGGGTCCATGAATCTGCACGCTGCGTGGAGGGGGTCACATGGAGCATACTATACTATAAGCGGTAGCTTTCTTTAAGGAGAACGCACAGGCCAGGATGGTAACTAGACCTCATAGGAAGACTGAAGGCCACCACCTGATCCTCAGCGACATGTGTATGCAATGGGGAACTGGGTCTCCTCAGTATTATGATGCCTCTTCCTCCAAAATAACCACAAATTACTTTTTGATCGACGATCAGTTAAGCTTCCAGCAAGCTCCCACCACTGGTTATATTCCTTGAGCTGAATTATGATGGAATCCATAGCATTGATTTTATCAAAGCAACTCTTATTTTGAAATCAGCGGTTTCCACTTGAGGTGTAACAGTACACAAAATTTATAGTTTGGTACAAACTGAGGTTTTTGGTTCAAGGTTTGGTGCAATTTCAGTACAGCATGGAAACCAATTTGTCTTGAAATACAAAATACAAACTGCAACACGAACCAAACTAAAAGTGATGTACTGAATCAGTCATGTATCTGACATGGGCCGTGAGATTCATACTGCTGTATGTTCCATGATAAGCAGCTAGAAAGTGGATGGATGGTTGGATGGCTGGATGAATGGATGGTTACCTGAACGACACCCATACATGAGTCCAGGAATATACTTCCTTTGGGCTCCTTGGAGATCTTCTCATCTTTGTAGAAGTTGAGGTTGTAAGAGCTATCTTCCAGCTGGGCTAGGTGAAAATATCTTCTCTTGAAAGACTGAAAAATAGACCATCAAACACACTTCATAAAATGAGACATATTTCATTGTTATTGCAATATAAGAACAATCTTCCATTGTTCTAATAATTATTCCACATTCCTGTAGCTCTATACACATGGGTAGAGAGGAAGGCCAGTCTAGGTTAGGGTTCAGTCATTCGATCAGATGATGACCCTGTGAGGGACTCACCCTCATGGTCACACTGATGGCGCTGTTCATATTTCCTTTGTAGAGCCAGCCTTGTTTACTGATCCCTCCCTTCTGCGAACCCAGTGAGGCCGTGTCCTGAGGAAGAAGGAACAAGCTATTACATACTGGTTAATGGTGGTCTAGTCGTGCAAGGTCAGGCAAAGCGTTCACACATTCTGCAAGCGACTCATCTGAACCGCGAATAAGTGCCACGTAATTACATATAAATCAATTCAGGCAATCCTCCCCCATTACAATTTTTTTCCTAGCTCTGGATGATTAATATCACGCATTCCTGATAATGGGAGAAAACCTAAGAAGCTGTTGACACAACTGTTTTCCTATCATCTTATTTCATAAAGAAAACATCTGCCGAAAAATGTTCTTTTTCTTCCTGTTCATACACAGAAGTGCTGTGTGATCACTGCACCCTTGAGTAAAATCAGGGATGGCCATTCAGGGGCCTCTGGAAACCAAATGTGTAAAATGGGGGCCTTTCATTGAGGTGACAGTGGATGGAAGATTCTGGTATAGTGTGGGCCTATCCTCGGCCGTGAGGCCTGCTACCACTCATCCTCACACTGTCCAGAGGCAGCTGCTCCCAGGAGAATTGGCTTGGTTATAAGTGCTGGCTTTCACTGAACCCAAAACACTACAGAAAACCGTTGGCCAATGCCAAGATCAACACTGCCCCTGAAACCGCAGTACTCACACTATCTGGAGAATTATTCACAGGTGGATTTAAAAGATTCCACGTCAAACAGCCTCCTTCATGAGGAATCCGAACTACTTGTTGCGCTAATTATGGGTAATGATTTCATTTGCATCGAATACCTTCGATAAGAAACCTCATTTTAATGAAGCTGTATCATAAAAGTCATCAAAAATAGCACACCAAGTTAACCTTTGCACAAGTAAACACACCAAGCATTTCACTGAAACACACGCAAACAATGGGACTTTTCTATTCCTTCTGCACTGAGAGATCTTGTTGAAGGCCCTCATGGGGTAACGTTGCCTTCCGTTGCCTGGGTCAAAACAGCCATGCAGCCTGGAATAGCATGAGGCACCACAGGACACTACAGGGAGGTTTTCCGCCCCCCCCCCGTTTGAGGAATCCACAGAATGGTACTGAAGCATATAAATCCACAGCTTCGTTCCCATGTTTTTTTTCTAATTTAAAGTTTACAGCATTTGACCTCGTGACCATCTCAGTGAACTTCCACTCAGAAGTTAACCTAGATTAAGTCACACTGTTAAACCAATTAAACTGGTATTTATAGGCTTCTGATTAATAAAGAATGAGACAGAATGGCATCAAAAGAACTTAATCCATTGTTCTGAGACCCAGGTCACTGTAGCCATTAGTGAAGGCAACTGCAGATTTTATTCTGTGGTGTTCATTTAGGTCACAAAGGTTGCTTCAAACCAACACCCTAAAGGTTTAATGATCTGGCATCAGGATTTATTAGCAGAATAAAACATGTGTGGAGTAATTACTATAATGGGATATGTTCCTGGAAAGTCCCAGTTGTGGAAGGTTTTCCCAAACACTTAGTCAGGTTCGACCACTTCCTGGATGGTGGTCAGCTCAGACCCACGATTACTCCCTCAGTTCTGAAGACCTTCCTGAGCAAATAAGGGTCGAAACTCTGAGTGGTTTGCGTAGATGAAGATGAAAAAGTGGAAAACACCAAGGAGGATTTTGAGGGTTCATTTTAAGCTGCAACGAAAATTCTATCAGCTAGCTGTCAAAGAGAGGAATTAGGGCAATGTGTCATTTCCCCATAAATGAATTAACATCATCTCCAGTGAAACTTGACATCATCCAGAACTTGACACGTGTACTGAGTATGGGCAACATCTTCTCCGCTCCCCTTTGAACCAAGCAGTACTTTCCACACAAGTCAAATGACCTAGCATTTGTGAGAAACTTTGACAAAATGAGTTATTAACTTGATGTGATGAACCCCAAAATAATTCATTAACCAAAAAAGTCTCAACTTTTTACAGGAAAACGCAGAGAAGGTTATGTATTAATAAAAAAAGCTTGGTGTGCAGTTCAAATGGACTAACATCTTTGTTGTCTGCCCTAAATGTCAAAAATTCCAAAGCTCCCCAAGGTGAAATGGCAGAGTGGAATGGCTACACCCAGAACTGCTGAAACCCAGACTGCCAAGTTGTCCAAATATAATGCACAGCACATTTTCTGTGACTTGCAGTTGTAGGGTAATGGTGTGTGGGTCAATCCCAGACCAGGAACCTTCCTTACCTCATCTTTGTCTGCGTCTTCATCCACCTCGAACACGTGGACGGGCAGTCTTTCTGGTCTGAAGACCTTACTGCAAGACAAATAGGAATGAGGAGGTTTTTATTGGGGGATTTCCACATTCCCTGAAGATGAGTGGAGAAAGGTTCGGCCTAACAAAGAGAAAGTGTCAGTGCTTCTGTACTGAGCTCCCAGGTGAAACAAATTAGTTGTTACTCTGTTTTTTCCTTCTTTCAAACAGGGGCCAAAGAAATTTACATCCCCACCAGACCTATGCTCCATGAGAACACAGCATCAATCTCTTAACACGTCTGTCATATTTCGGTTCAATCTTGGCCCTGAGAGCCTTAGAAAATCCAAATGTTTCCTGCATTTTAGACAGGAACTAGCCATCCCCGGCCTAAACAAAAGCCAATGTCAAACACGAAGAAAAATCCCATGACGGCATGGAAGCTCAAGGACAACTTTCTCTCCCAGGGAAGAAACGGGAAGAGCATATCCGGGACGGGTCTAAAGGTCAGCAAGTTCATTCCCACAACACATGGAACATCTGGAATTCCCACTGCTCGCTGCTGATGGACTGACTGTAGACTGAGGACACAGGGACGCAAAGGATTGTGGGAGGCCTTTCCAAACCGGTGGGGGCATGCCCTGGCCTCAGACGGCTGTCCGTGAGGACAGACAGACAGCATTGTCGCTGCAGCAGGAAAACCAGCATTTCCTTTCATAGAAATCATGCCAACATCACAACAGTCCAGTCATTTATGTTTGAAGGATTAGCTGTGGCTCTCTGATGGCTGTCAGAGTGGGAGAAGGATGGTAATCAAACTGAATCTGAAACTCGGACCACGGGATTCAAACACCAATGCAATGTAATAGTAGTACAGATTTCTGTACCACATATGCTACACTGTACAGTCACCAAATGAAACAAATGGCTTACTTTGGAAGCTGACGGAAGTCTCCGGAGTAGTCCTCATACTTGTAATTCACAATGTGCCAGTCTGAGATGTAGGTCCTGATGCACTGTGGGAGGAAAGGAAGCAAATAAGTGCTTATATTTTTGGAAAAAAGGGAAATTAAGTTAGAGAGAAACATGAAAAAACAACTAGAGATGGTAGAGTTTTGACCTTAAAAAAACGATCCCTGTATTTCAGAGTTTAAAAAGTCTCAAAGCGGCAGAATCTGTTTTCTTTCAGCCTGGGGGCTCCCCAGTCATTATCAATACGTGCAGCACCACATCACTGCGCCCCCCCCCCCCCAAAAAAAAAAGCAATTGATGTTAAAACTATAAAATCTCCATTTTACAAAAGAGCCTGATCTCAGCATGTTTGTAGCTCAGGGCCAAAACACACGTTCCAAAAACAGGCTTGAGATTTGCTTAATTTTTAACACTTGTGCAGTTGATCATGTGTCATAGCAGCTGCATCGCTCAAATTCCTAAGCACCTGCCCTTATTACTGAACAAGCATTCCTTTACATGTGTACATTTCACCAGCACAATTACTTTTTTTCTATGGGAAGCAGGGTGTTCCCTGAATGCTGGGGGAACATGACATTGACAGCAGCTGTAGGGGTTACGATGTGTACAAGAGGAAAAAAAAAAAAAACTTTGACTAATGCAGATATCGGGAAAAACTGGAATTCAGAAAGCACCAATCTTCTAATTAATTGCTTGATAAAAAAAGTTTGACATGACAAAATTATATAACCTAATATAAACCTGATATAAGAAATGTCTTTAAAGGGGGAAGTCCAAACCAGTATTACTGTCCATCTAGCAAAAAACCATATATTCAAACTAATTTGCAAAGAGCAGTTAGTAGAGGGCTGTTGTCCCTGCTGTTTCTACACTGGGTGTTGAACAATGTGTCCATGACTTAAGTGTCACAGCATAGGGATGATGGATTCAGATTGTTCATGACTGTTTCCTTTACACTCAGCTGTTAAGCAATGTTAGACTAGATGAATTGTACTACAAGGAGACACACATTCTATTCATTATTATAAATTCCTGTCAAAGCAACTATCACAATAGCATCTATTGAAAGAAACAGGGACATCCCCAGTGATTGTGTGGCCGGGAATTTGACAGTGGAAGATTGAAAAAATGATGTGTGCATGTGTATGTTTGTGTGTGTGCGTGTGTGTGTGCCTGTGGAGGGGGAGGTGGCATTGAAGGACACGACACAGCTGTTGCTGGTGATGTCATCCTGCACTTAATCAATGGAACTCTCTCTTTACCAAGACAATTAACATCAAAGCGAGAGAGGAACAGAGATTTGTGGAGATGGGGGTAGCAGCCAGCTGGACAGTGCACAAAAGAAACTACTCAAATGTTATCGGCAAGATTTCAAAATACTGGAATGGCATATACCGTGGTATGATTTCTGGACGGTATGACGGTATGAAAGATTAGATACAGAAGAGGAAGAACAGAAGAAGCAAAGCTCTGCTATACGGGAGCAACACCCAACAGGGTGTGTGTGCAAGTGTGACTGAAAAAGGAGTTTTTATTACTGATTAATTTCCCTGGACTGTTCCAGAACTTGGCTTATGGCACAAGTTATTGTGATGTTTATGTTTCCTCCAAAGCTTCACTCTGTGGGCCAGAACAATGTCACATGTCCAGAAATACACGCATGTATCAGGTAGCCATACTCATTCAATAAATCTGACCAGTGCTGCTTTGTTGACTACATGATAACAACAGAGATATTCAACTCTTTCTAAGACTGATAATTGCTTTGTGTTCCAGACGAAAAGAGCTCAAGCAGACAGCAAAGTTCCCCTGTGAGATTCCCTACAGTTGGAACACCATTAAACTATAACAACTGTTTAACTATTCCTCAAGCCATCGGGTAATCCTTCAGCCTGAAATGTGGGTGGCAAATGGCTCTGTGATTTTTATACTAAGGCTGTTACACTGTGTGAAGTGACTGAAAAACGTTTTCCAACCTCAACCATATGAGGAGCCAAAGGTATTCTGATTTAGCCCAGGTTTAGACTGAAAAACACAAGACATGAACCTAGACTATGCTTAAGTGTGAGTACAGGAAGAATCCAAATTTAGCCTCTGGGTTTGAGATGTTATATATACATATGAACATACTGACTCCTTTAAATAAAAATGGAGTTATGCTTCCAAGATGGGGGAAGATCCTTAAATAGCTGGAATTATACCTAATCTTCAGACTATATAAGTTCTTCACCATGAGGTGTTATTTTAGTCAGTGGCACATAATGTCAACAGATGATTTCAGTGTTAATTATTGCACAAAGACAAACCTGCCAGAGCAGTGCCAGATCAAGGGCTAGAGGATTACTAATATCCAGAGAGGCCAGCATAAAAAAATCTGTTTAGACGGTGAATTAGATGGTGAGACGGTTAATTAGGAGCAGCGCGCTGGCCTTCATTTTATTAAATAGCTGACTCTGTCATGGTCACAGGTCAGTTAGAGCACTGCAATCTTACCTCTTGGACGAACAGATCCTGCGCTTCCTGCGCTGCGTTTACAGGAACAGATGAGTAGAGAGTCCTTTCGTGGCGTGGAAGAACGGATATCTGAAAAGCAATATGGAAGAACTTAATCTCTCAGCAGATGGCATTCTGCTCCACATGGTCTAAGCCCAAAACAGCATGGAACTCTGCATTTTGAATTCACACATTAACTGCGCAGCAATTTTGAGTGTTAATATTCAGGTGTTTTTATTGGACAAACCAGTAAAGCGATGGTTTAAAACTGGTAGTCAGCAAAAGCAGTTTTTTTTTTAATTAGGTGTCATGTTCTCAAGGAACATTAAAAATAGATATTATTCAAGTAGGCAGTTGCTACTGGTGTTGACCTTGCATTACATATCTACAATAAGTATCTAAATGTTGCTTCACAAATGACAGACAGACCATAAACCTGAAACAGTGGTTCCAAGTCTGCCTTGAAAGAAGCTTCAACCTAGTAAGCTTTCAGTAATGAAATATCATTAACGAGCAAGGCAGATCGGGTTACACCCAGGACATTGAACAGGCCCAGCGGTTTTCTGGGTGAGTACCCTCAGCTTGGCAGAATTTACCCAAGAAGCCTTCAAAACATTATTCGGCAAGCCAGGATTTCACAAAGCACCAAAACACTGTCCTTTTTCCACAGATGACTGCACATCCACCGGGGAGAGGATTGAGAGATCGGCAAGGTGAGGCAGGGCAACTCCTTTGCACTGTTCAGCCTGGGGGTCACAGACATGACCTACAGCAGGTCACTCCCTGGACCAGGAATCCTGATGAAAATGAACTTTGCTGCAACCTCATATACTTGTGTGTCTGGTGGCTATTCATTGTGATTACAGTGAAAGTGACGATTACGCAGCTCTTGAAGATGTTTGACTCCATACCACAGTACACAAGAAGGTCCTTTCTGCCTCATCTATCCTGCCTTCCTTGTTCTTCTCCACTGCACTCTCCTCACAGTATGCCAACTAGACCCACTTTCACAGTGAGCATTACAGTGCAGTTTGAGGGCTTTAAGTTCTCCCTGCAGACGAGATCTTGATTGATGTTGTGGAATGCAATTTCCACAAAAATTAAGCTGAGGTCACTAGAAAAAATAACACAAACCTGATGTGATTAATTTTGGTGATATGTGACTTATGGGATCCAGCCGAAGTTTGCCGGGTTGTGGCCAAAGTTAATGTGCTGTTCCACCCGCCGACAGGCCCGGATGCATTTCCCAGTAAAAGCTGACATTGGAGTGTGCTGATGGCCAGCTTCAGGATGCTGGGATGGGGAGCGCTCCAAGATAAGGGGACGTACAGAGGCGCTTTAACAACAACAACGTCTGGCACCTTTGGAGTATTATAGTATAAGTATGAATTTCCTTGGGGGGTTCCTACTTTTTGACCTTCAGGAACTTACCACTTCTGATATATACTGTCCGTTGTTGATATTTAATGCACCAAATGGACAGCCAACCTCACAGGAGACAGCATTAAAAAGTCAGGAAACTTACACTGTATCCAAATACCTAATAAGACAAGCCAGAATATTTAAATCTGGTTGAAAGGTAGGTAAATTTGAATTCCATAGTCTATATCAGCACCTGTGTGTTTTAATCATAGTTACTGTTGTCATGCATCAGTTTTGTTGAATCTGAAACTGTGCAAGTTCAGGTTTCTCATATGAAAGTATTTTATTTTGAGAGAATGTGAGTTATGTTGTGTTTTTTTCCCTGCTAGTCAGTTTGGGTACCATTCTGACGTAAACTGCCGGGCGTTAAGCATCACGAAAGCTTAAATGAGGTTTTTGGTTTTAACTCTGACCATCACATTCTGTTGACATCAACTGAAATCAACAGAAAAACCAAATTCTTACTATCACTAAGCAGTGAAAGTCAATTGAAACCAGCTTTAGTCCATCTCACATTCTAGGGTGAAAAACCAGGCTATATGCAGAATTAGCATGGGGAAGCATGCAACCACTGTTAAAGTGTAAAGAACTGAAAGAGCTTCATCTTCATTTCCCTCCATCGAACTACAGGGCCTCACCTTAGGATCTTCAACAGAGAACGGTGGCCATAATGCAAATGCTTCAAAATTACAACATCGGAGAAAAATATCATTCATAATAAAATGTGTACCCGGAGAAAATGCAAATCTCTCTGCTTACATAAGATTGTCATCTGGTGCAACGTGCCAACTCTGTGTTCTGTCGTGCAGATGGTGGAATCAAGATACCAAGCAAAGCGGACAGCCTGCGGTCACAGAAATCTTGGGGGGGGGGGGTTGTCCGCAAGCACTTGCGTTTTCACACCACAAACTGAAAACAAACACTTCCCAACAGCCGAGAAGCAAGAACGAGAAACAGCTGTCATGAGTGTCATGAGGAAGCTGGCCAGTACTGCTGGTCTGAACACCATCTACCCTGTTGGTAGGCACTCGTGGAACTGGGGAAAATGTTTGATAATGTCACCGAGACTTTCTTCTGCTTCATAGCGTATAGTTCTGCAGGGCTTTTTTAAAAAGCGAATGGGTGACAAAACTACCTTCGTTTGGTAGTTTTGTTTCTTCCAAAGTGTCATGACCCTGAAACCATTTAATTCATTCACTGAATAAATTTCGTGCTTAGTGCCATAAATTAAATCAGGGTTGTGCAGCATTAAACTTCAGCTTGCTTAAATGCATGAAACCAGACGATGACCAAATAACTGAATCTCACATTTCACTTTCCTGAACAGCTAAATCCTCTTTTCCTTTTGAGTTTGATTGGGTCACTTTGCTCCAGGACATGGTCTAGTTTCTGATAAAAGATGGGTCAACCAACATTATAGGCAATGGAACATTCTGACCAAGTGGGAATGGGCCACAGGTGCAGGGCCGAATTCAGGAATGGGGGGAAAGCATAATGTTGGGTTCTAGTGACCTGCGGTATTTCTCAAAATGCCTGTCACTCTACCCACTGTAAACTCCTAAGAAGTTGATGACTCAGGCCCACCCCCCATCCCCCCTGACTGAACTTCAGAGGAGGACAGGAGAACAGCACCACACCCCTAGAGACAGTCTGACTATGCCAGACTGGAACGCAACTTAGATAACTGATGTGTTATTACAGACGAACGATTCTCAAAGCTGTTAAACCAAACAACTGTTTCTGGCCAATGAGAGTGAAAGCTTTTCTGTAATTACAGGAGAAAAACAGATGCTAAAGTAGTAATCAAAAACATACTACTAAAACATCTGTATGTGAAAGTCAAGACTGTTAAGAGGTTTTCCTAGTAGTAAAGTTCATCAAGCTCAGTGTTGTAAAATGTGCTATGGATCACAAGACCATGTAGAGATGTAAATCATTCATCTTCCACTACAGGGAGGGTCACATTATGAACCAGGTAAAATCATCAGAAATGAGCCTCAGACATGCCTTCCTCACTCATGTCTTTGTGTGAATTGGAAATTTGTCTCTTTGGTTTTATTTCACTTTTTTCTTTTGAGCCAACCAGGCAATGATCAAACTCATTATGTGACAGGCATGGAGGAAAACTTAAACCAAAAGGAACTCATAACCTTGGGCTCCTTGGCTCCATGTGGTAGGAACGATAAAAAAAAATAAATAAAAAAAAAACAATTAAAAAAAAAAAAGTTCCTTCAAGGAAACAAACAATCCTGCCATCCACGCCAAGGGTCGGACATGTTTAAAGGACATGACCTGGTTTCTAAAGTTCCTCAGAATATGTAGACTACACGATGTAAATCATCCATCCAGGTTTGGGAGGGTAGCACAGGGTACAAGAAAAGGGAATGTCCTGGATAGAATGCTAGTTGACATTTATCAAATAGTACCTAGACAAAAATTAGGTCCATAGGTTCCAAAGTAAGAACCAAAGAACAAGTATTTCCACTTTATAATGATTAGATGCGTCAGAATTAAACAAAGAAGAACAAGACAATTAAATTAATCAAATGGCAAGTAGCTATAAAAAGTATTATTCATATTTGGAGCATTACTGTGCCATGTGTACATTTTAAAGGTACTACCCCTCAAGACAACCATGCTTTAATGGAGTATTTGAAGTACTCGTAACTGATGGTCTGCCAGGTCAAAGCAATAATGAGTATTCTGGGCAGATCAAATCCAGCCTAATGCGAGAGAAACACCTGGTTACCATGGTGATGCATACTAGCGAGCACCAAACTCGCATAGCAACTGTGTCAAGGGGTCTGTATCATTCCAGCATGTTCCCGTTTTAAAGAGGCTTCACCAGATATTGAGATGCCCTGGGCGTTTGCTTGATGTCACCCCCGTGGAAACCCCATGGTCTACAATGACCCTGCAGGCAGCGGTGACATGATGGCTTACCTGGAAGTCCTCAAGGGGGAACTGAAGCATGTCCCGCAGCAAGTCAGCAAGGATCTGCGTCCTCCTCTGAAGCAGCACACTCTCATAGTCCAGAGGCTCCACTACCTTGGGCTTTGCCTGGAGGAGCAGAGTAATGACAGAGCAGAGGCTAAGCAGGATATCCTACAGGTTACTCATTTCAACTCCCCATTTCATTTTCAGCATGTACCAAATCCAGATTTTTCAATGCTGGGTTGAGAACTAACAAAAAATGACAAAATGTACTGATCTTAGTCCGAGTAGGGGGTTACTTAAGGTCAGGCAGCCTCAATATCTGCTGCATAAGGTCGCTTACTGCTTACAAGAAATGTGGGTATGTTTGAGCCCGTTTCATAATTCTGAAGGGAAAGCCTTTAGCACACCTGAAGCACACACCATGATATCAACCAGATTTGAATGACATCATAGTTGTGACAAAACACAAAGGCGGGCTCACAACTCAGGAGCAACACCAAACCCAAAATGAACGTCCATCAGGGTTACAAGCCAGGAAACACAGGGTGTAACATGAGTTCACTGCAGGCAGACACACACACACCCCAGGGGAAGTTCATCACCAGCGTGCATGACTTTGGGCAGAGGGAGGAAACTGAAGTACCCAGAGGAAACCCACACAAATTGCACAGAACCACATTTCAACCCATAGCCCTGGAGACATGAGACAAGGATGTAACCTGCATAAAGGACAAAAACAAACGCGATATTTAATTCTTCCAAAAGCTTGCCCTGCTTCTGCACCAAGGTTATTATCATTAACAAATACTAAAATGATACAAGCATCTCAAATCAAAATGAAACTAAAATGAAACAAAGTGTGAGACACAACCGGACTGAAATTAAAATAATTACAAAACTAACAAATAAAATGAGTAGAAATGAAAAAATTGTGGTTTCTATTTTTTAGGTCCTATTTTGAAAGTCTGCCAATAGCAAATATTGGCGTTTTTAAATAATCAACGGTGAATGTAGCCTTTTATAAGTATCTCAAATTGACACAATTATGTATGCGCTTGAGATTAAATTCTTTCAGTTGAAGAGACTGCTTGCAAATGTGAAACCACAGTATGAAACCATTTGCAGTACTGTACTATGCAAGCTTTAATAAGAGCAAGTGTGTCATGGATGTAAATGACTGAGTTTGTGGTGCACAACTTAAGGGAATGTACCCAACTAATTCATTTAATAAGGTACACCTAAGTTGCCATCACAAACGTGTTTATAAAGTGGCTGAGGACTCCAGTACCATGAGAAGAAACTGGACCAAAATAGGAGGTAACGTTAAACCAGGACTCTCAAACGATTATTTTTTTTTAATCACAATTAATCGCATATGCAGTCATGTTGCAATATCATCAAAAAAAGATTCTGTAGTCTGTATTTTCGGTAATTTCAGAAATGTATTTATCTTTTAAAATGAAATGAAACAAGTCAAAGTTTCCTCAACTTTCCTCCCCAAGGAGGAAATGGAACCTTTATATAAAGAAATAATGGCGTGAATTTTATCATGATTATTATTGATGTCGACATATGAAAAAAAAATCATGATACATTTTGCCATATTGCCCACTCCTACGTATAGCTCCTCATTAAAAAATTTTTACTCATACTATATTCTTCCATTTGGGTATCAAAATTAATGTATGCATTCGCACAGTCAAAGAAATAATAATAATAATAATAATGCATGATGACTTATTCTAACAGTTTGACAGCCTTAATTAAAACTACATCACAGGGACAATAACTGCATGGGTGCTAAAGCGCTCTCTGGCCAATTTACTCACTCAAACATAAAAATAGGGAGAACGCCCTGGTTCAACCATTTATTTAATCAAGGATGACAAGTAGGTTGTGTGAATAGATGTCCTTTATATGGTTCTGTAAAATCCTTGACCCAAAGTGCAAAATGAAAGCCACTGCTGCGGAACTGTCTGCTCTTAAACAGACTCTACTACAAAATGACTGAGAGTAATGTTACAAATGGATTTTTATTGTTATGTTCTAGACTAGAACTTGTTTAGTGTTTATTAGAGCTCTATCATTATTTGTAAGATTTTCTGCTGTGTGTTTTCATTTGGGCGATTTTTTTCTTAAAATAACTAACTAAAATTTAAAGTAAATTGCAACGAACTGTAACAAAAATGGTTAAAAACTCATAAAACTGGATAAAAAAAAACTAAAACTAAACTGAAAAAGAAACTAAATTGAAAAATAGCATTAAAATAAAAACAGAAGTAAAATTACCTCGCTCCACACGGAACCTGATCCAATATCCAATATGTGCTACGGGCCTGGTAAACGTTAGCATCAGGGGCATGTTAGCGTCATCTGAGTAGTTCTGTGGTGCTGGGGCCCAGGGCAGCCCTGTGTAATGCAGGGAGCTGAGCACATAGTCTAGCACACTGGGAGGGCCCTGACGCATGGACTGTACCAGTAGAGGACAGCAGGACTACAGAGGAACCTCAGATGAACCATACCTGTATACCAAGACTGAAAATGTGTACAGAAAGTATAGCAGAGACAGAAAGTATATACTGAAAGTATAACACAGGCTCCACCCACGTTCAGTGGGAAGCCAATGAAACAGCCACTGGTTTTCAATGAACATGGGTGTGTTTGCCAAGGGCTCAACACCATGGAAATAGGCCTGATACTCCAAAACCTCAATGGCATCTTCCCTCCCACCTCAGTACATCACAATCACTGTAGCACCCACACAATGGACAAAGACCGGTTTCACTTGTGTGGGGGAAAAAGGTGTTATCACATTTCCTGCAAGAGCTGCCAGAGCCTGGCTCTGCCATCATTCATATTTATGCAGAACTTCACAAAGGGAACAGAAAATAAGCCAGGACATTATAACCCCCCTAACTGAAAGGGTTTCTTTGTGGACTTAACCTTGGAAGGCTCATTCCCTGCTGAAGCTTTGAACCGCTGTACAAGAATCAGATCATTGCTTTTGATAGCAGGCAGGCCGCGCTAACAGAACGTGGGCCCAGTGCAGGGAGCGAGGCCCAACTCGGAGAGCCGCAGGGCAGCATTATTAGCGACGGTGCAGCCTACGTCACAAGCCATATGGCTGGGTAAGAGGGGAGACACGAGCCTGAACGTGCCGCTGCGTCTGCCTGGAAGCACGTAGAGATGATTCATTAATGAGCCCAAAACTCATACTGCCTAGACTGATATACCACATCCTATTACAAATGGTGGCTCAGGGGGTAGTACTGTTGTCTCACACTGCCAAGATTGGGAGTTTCAGTGCCACCTCTGCTCTGTGCGTTTGCATGTTCTCGCCATGTAGCGCAGTTTTCCTCCTGCAGTCTAAACGCATGAAGGTAGGCAATTCTAAATGACTTTGTGGGCTGAGTGATGGACTGGCGTCCCATCCAGGTTGTACCCCAGCCTCTGATAGGCTCCAGGCCATGACTGTGACCAGCATGTAGTTTGTACTGTGCTATTATACATATTACCATGCAATTAGTCTTCTTGCACGTCTGTACAGGTGAGCTGGTGCATATTTGTGCATTCTTGTGAATGCGTGTGTACAAATGTACACCATCCAATGTCCAAGGGTGCGGGAGCTTAGGCAAGCCTGGGTGCAGCGTCCACAAGCCTCCACATCTGGGCCTGATAACGAAAGCATGACCTCAGAGTCAGAGCCCGGGAAATCTGGCTGTTTCTCGGGGCCTTTGGTCCTGGACAGTTGATAAGGTAGCTCATGTAGGGACCTGCAGAGGATGACTCTGCTGTCCACCCTCTGATTACACCATGATTATTACTCAACGAAAAAATGAAAGAGAGTGAGAAGGAAAGACAACAATAGAGAAGAAACACAGAACAAAAGTTATTACTAGTTCAGGTACCACTTTACAATAAGGCTCCTTTTGCCATTTGTAAATGGCAGTAACTCATTAATAAAAAGAAAACTGTATTATAACTTGTAAAATTGTCTATTAATAATTTACAACCTAATTAATAACAAGATTATAAACCATTCATAAACTCTTTATATGGGTAGCCTTATTGTAAAGTGGAACCCTAGTTTATTATATAAAAGTGAATGTCTTCGATGCCTGTCAAATGCCTTCATTGTTACACTTCCCACTGAAGTCACCCTCCATTTTCTACACCCTACAGAGGCAGGGTGAGCCTGGAGTCACTGATGGAACTATAGGCAGTCCAGCTAGTGCAACCGCACTGGGGCCCACAGAAATAGGGGCCCCACAAAGGGTCAATGGGCCCCTTTGCGTGGAGGATCAGGAGGCTGTTGATCTATTAGTCTAAATTATCAAAGTGTGTTACATTGCATCATGAACTGGTTGGCATACAGGGATATAATGAAATTCTGAGAGGAAGGAAAAAAGACGACACAGCAGGAGGTGAGGGTGAGGTGTCGGAGGTCAGGAGACAGCAGGGCTGGTGTTGGTGTCTATTCTGATGGCTAACACACCAGAGGGACCAGCAAGCTGCACACATCCACCCTCAGATATTGTAATCCTTCTGTGCTAATGTCTGTACACGGCCACCACACAATAGTAGATGAGTCTCTACCACCCTGAAGTGTCATTAGATTATTGAATACAGTGCTGAAATCAGCCACACTGCAGTGAAGTTATCTCCAGTTTAGATCAGGGCCCGATCACCAAACCGATGACTAAATCTCTGAATGAGTGATATAGGGTGCATAGTTCCTGACCCACATACCTCCCATTCAGATCCCAAATACAAATAGACGATAAGGTACAAGTCACAAAGCCAAAGGTGTCATGTCATCTTAAGAAAAGACGGCACTGCTACTCAACCCAAAAGCTGATCTGAAGCCACACAATGCGGCTGCTGTATGATTTTCACAAGGCTGCTTGGGCCTCCTACTGCTCCGGTTTTCTGCTGGCACTCCTAACCCCAAATCTCCAAGGCCACCGCTTTGCATTCGTCCAGCCTGCCTTGCAGGCGGCCCAGAGAACAGATAGCTGCTTCCCAGAATCTGACCACCTCCCAAGCAGCACAGGAACAGACGCGTGCCCCCATGGGGACACAGGATAGGGGGCAGCATGCCAGCATGTGGATAGAAGGAGAGCGTCAGGAAGAATGTGTGTTATGGCTCTTTGTTTACATGCTTCGAGCATTTCTCACAGCTAGCTTTTCAGGTATCTCTGCACCTCACTCCAGGCAAAATGTCACCTGCTCCCCGCCTTAGTCTCCTCCCAACTTATCCCTAATATAATCCAGTGTAACGGAGGCACCTCCTTTTCGCCTGACAAATGAATGAAACTGCCTCAACCGTTTAACTCGAGCTTGGCAGCAGCACAGACACGAACCTCACAGTAACTGTCACTGGGAGTCCTTCGAGTCACAGAACCGCTCCCTTGCAAACAATAAAAACAGATGACAGATTAAACCCCAGTTTCACCTATTACCATTACCGGTGACTTTTGAGCTGAAAAGAATGAGTTTTACTGTAGCTATAAGCTGCAATTATTGCTCCCAGTTGAAACATTACACCTCCCCCCCCACCCCCCCTGCAGTTTTGGCAAAGTTCGCTTTTCCCCACGGAGGTGGACAAAGGACATTTCCAGCTGGAATCATCATGGCCCAATAAAAGAGAAAAACGGGATTCTCATCGCGAGCATCGGACGTGGAGCTGAAAGGCTGAAAGATATTCGGACACCTGTTGAGGTAAAAACCGTAGACTTGTAAAAGCCAGGGACGAGCACAGCAAGGAATGCCACACTCGACTGAGCAAAGCCACAGGTTTTTACATTGAATCACTGCTACAGCACAGCTTCAATGCTTAAACTGAACTTTTTTTAAACGACATGAATGACGGAAAAGCGAGACAAAAACAACCAAGTGAATGGTGACAGAGACACTGGCCAGTGCGGCATCACAGCCTGGAGTCCGTGACTCACCGGCACCTGCGGCATGGTATCTGGCTCTTGGTCCACTTTGTTCAGGCTGCGATACTGTTGCGGGGACTCGATCACCAGCTCCTTCCTGACTGCCTTGCCTGCCCTCCCCTGCATGGCTGAGATATAGCTGCCCCCTCCAGGGGCGTCCCGACGGCCAGACCTCCCTCCCAAGCTCGTCCCTGGGCTCCGGTGCTGACCCTGCAGTGAGGCTGCAGCTGACTTCTGAAGAGTCCCTGTACGCAGACAACTCTGGTGCTTAACAGTGCTGGCCTGGCCTTGCTGACTTGCTGGCTCGGTCGGTAGGGAGGGACGGCCACTCCCTCACTCAGCTGGCCTGCCTTTGTTTTGGGGTGGAAGGGGGGGGCGTTTTACTCACACCGACTTTCAGGACTTCCTCCGGCTCCTCCCACGAGGGCAGCCCGGCCAGTAATTGGAAACCAGCCCATCCACCTGCCGGTTATTGTCAACAACCTCAAACCACAGACTGGGAAAGAATTAAAAAAAATAATAAAGGGGGGGGGGGATCTATCCAGCCTTTAAAGGGACACAGGATGGAAAGCTGCATGGGAAATTGTGTGCGCATGTGGGCAGGCCTGCCATAGTCATTGTATCTGTATAAATGTAAGTGTAAGTATGTGTGTGTGTGTTTGGTCACATATGCATGCATTCACCTATATACAGGCCCCAGGGTCATCGAGTGTGTGTGTGTGCTCACAGGATCTTTTCTTACACCACAGTATAGCAAGCCCTGCCCCCTCAACACCACAGAGTAAGATTTGAGGGGGTTTGTGTCACGAGTGAACTTGGGAGGGGAGAGTACAGGCACTCGCTTTGCCTGGAACAGCTGCGCAGGTCATGGAGAAAGCAGAACTCCCGTACAACACCACTGGGTTTTTACGCTGAGCCAAGCTTGCAGAAAAGCAGAGATGAGCAAGGCTGTGGCCACACTGAGGGAACTTCCTCATAACACACATCCGTGTCCGTCCATCTTCCACAGCACAGAACCAGCTTGTGGGCACAGCAGACCTGGAGCTAACCCCCGGACATACAGACATTAACACGCAAAACCACCTACACACAAAAACAAACCACGTACAACAGCTGGTAGGATGACGGGCTATTAGGCCCCCATCCTGTAACTCCCCGTGGAAGTGACCAAAAATATCAGTAAGCATGCAAGGACATTAAACACAAACGACTCACTTAACCACAAGGATGGTAACCAGATATAGACAACCTATGAAAGGAAGCACTGTGCTCTGCACTTTTTATGCCAACAGGATGGTGTGGGTGCCAGGCTTCACAGCTCCTGCCTTTGTGGTGAGGTCTCCTTAGCACACACTGACCCGCTTAAACGGACATTTAGAAAGGCGGAAACTTCTTTGTAGAAGCAGCCTGAAAGTGCACAGGCAGACAGGTTTTGGTTCAGAAAGAGACACTCTGATTCCTGTACAGACACTGAAGGGACCCGACGGAGAACTGAAGTCAGCAGTGCGAGGGTCCATCACTCAGAGGGCCGCAGTACATCTGTGTTTAAAGAGGAAACAAGAAGCCATCACCTCACCTAGGCTGCCGTTCGCTGGCAAAATAAATGTTGAAGTGAAACTATTATATTTTTCAAATGACTGGAAAACAATCATATTCCATGATTTCTCATGCTTTCTCCCCTTGTTATGTGATTTTCATTTAATGTAAACTTCCACATTCAACGAGTAGATATGCAGTTATTACAACAATCCATTTTATAACCTCTTCTCCCGGTCAGGGCTGTGGGGCTTAATATTTGTATCACAGATAATTCCTTTTGAAATCAGAAATCTATAGCATATGGTCTTTCACGTGATGAATGAATCAATGGCAAGTAATAAATTAGATAATTATCTGGCAGCAAAACATAAATCGCAAAGCGATCCTGTAAATATTTTACCATAAAAAGTACAATTATAGGAAAAATATAATATAAATATTTACCATTCATAGACCTGTTATTTGTTTAGAAGGAATTTCAAACCAGCTGTTTACAGGCCTAGATAAGTCAACACACACAGGCCAATCCTCCTGCTAGAAATGTTTTGATGACCTGTGGTTAAGGTACCACACTATCCGTCCCATCATCAGTGGCACCGTCATCTTATCCTGTTAACACTGGATCTGATCTTCTCCCCTAAGATTCAGAAGACAGATTGTGTTCTTCTTGTGGTCTTAAATGCTTGCCACTTTCTTCAAAGCTGGTTCTCCCCCCAGTTACTTTTATTGTTTGCCATTCATTTATTTAAAACTTTTGCTGACGGGGTCACTGGAAAAATCCCTGCTGAGTGTCCGAACCTCGATTTTAAACTTCTAATGCCTCTTGAGCGAGTCGCGGATGTAAGTAACACTGGATGCATCGGATTACACAGATAGCCATCGGAAGGATATTCTGACTCCAGCAACTTATCAAAATCATCAAAAGAGAGAGACCAGAAAAATAGAGGCTAAGTTCATAGCACTGCAGCCTCACAGCTCCAGGGTTGGGGGTTTGTATGCCGCCACTCCTACTCTACTACGTCCCCTTACATGATGCACAATGGTTTCTTTTGCGAAGACATATGATCAGACTAGAGTGACACATCTATGGTACCCATAGTGTGTGTTTGAATGCCCTGCAATGACCTGGCAAGGAAATGGACAAATGGACCAGGTCTAACCTTCAAAACCAACATCACAAATGATGCCCCTGTTTATGACTCACTTCGACTGTGGCAGGCAGCTAAATGGAAACTAATGACAACAAAAAATGTTACCGTTTTCCCGGAATAACCATCAGAGCCATGTCCATGACCAAATCCCTCAACACAATGGACTGATGTGAGAAGTACTAACGCCTAGCCAGCTTAGTCTCACTGCAACAAAAACATATTTGACCCTTTGGGTCAACAAGAACATGGACAAAAATCACTCCGCTAGCAGTGTCTTACCGCAGCATCGCCATGAAGTGAGTCAGGATCTCTCTGTGGCAAATCCTGACTAGAAGTGATGTTATGTTTGCACTGTTTGTAGCCACAACACCGGCAGGAGTGGGGGAGCAAAGAGAATGTACCATTGTTAGGAACGCTTCTGCTGGGACCCATCAGTGAGGAAGATGCCACACCTCCAGCCAAAATCTCACCGTACTGGAACAGCTCCCCCTAGCTGTCAAACAGCTACATTACATTCTTACCTCACACCAAGTTACTTCCTGTACCAGCACAAAATTCTGGATGAGTCTTCAATACAAGCAATAAAACTGAAATTAAATTTGAAACTGGTTTTTATATCTAAAATCTGTGTGATGCACAATTTTAATCTTAATTTGAATTTAAAAAGAGCAAACATAAGCCCACAATATTCAAAAAAACTATCCATCCATCCATCCATCCATTTTCCAACCCGCTCATCCTACTGGGCCGCGGGGGGGTCCAGAGCCTATCCTGGAAGCATTCAAAAAAACTCCTGCTAATAATGCTAGCAAATTTTAAAGTACTACCACTGCAAGTTAAAAATAACATTTTGATCAGCTACCAAAATGCACCAGTACTAACGTGCACTGGTTCCTTATGTTCACAAATCAGAGCAAAAATATATTCTTATATCTAGACCATAGTGTGCAGTGCAGGACCTGCCAGTGCTTCCTGGGATACCGGCTCACCGTGACTCTGTAGGAAAAACAGTTATGGGTGATGAATCAATGGAATATTAAATATAGCTTAATCGAAGATTAATTTCCT
>JAODJW010000035.1:20283896-20295841 GCA_026777045.1 Hyperopisus bebe | reverse complement strand
GGGGGGGGGGGGGGGGGGGGGGGGGGGGGGGGGGGCACCAGACATATGACCTGGAGGGATTTGCTGCGTGTGAGGGCAGGGGGCACACTCCGGATTATGCTGATGTTGCATGTCTGACGACTTTCTCCCACACGTGAAGCCTGCCCAATAGCATTACGGTTGCGGCAGGTGATTTCAGGGTCACTTGAACCATAAATAATGATGCCAGACAATCAGACACTCGGGCACCTCACTTGACAGCTAAATTTTATTTAATCCCAAATAGGAAATCCTGGGTAAAAATGGAGAGAAACCCACAAGATAACCTGAAAGGAGCTGTCCACAACATCCTGTCTCCACAGCAACCATCAGGCAGGTCTGTACACCGAGGCCTCATTCCAGACTGCGGTTCCTCTCTCCGGTCACTTTACTAAACTCCCTTTAAGTCCTTGTCTGTCATAAGGCTCCCCTGCTGTAAATGAGATCAGCATCGATTTCATTAAACCAGACAGACCCTCAGCTGCTTGCGGTCCATGAAAGAACGTTCCAAGCGAGTCCTCCTGCAGAAATTCCACGTTTGGTATGCATATGCAAATAATCTTTTACTCAGTCGTTTGGTACCTCACCAAGCAAGTACAATAGCAGACCTAAAAGACAGACTGCCGGGCAGATAAAGAACTGGTTCTGCTCCTTTTTCGTTTCATTCCTGTGGTAGACAAAGAGCGGACCCAGACCGCACCGGGCCAGCAGGCTGGGGTCGAAGGTTTCGAAATGGGGACCTTGGTCTTCAGACCTTGTTATGTCAGGTGTACATAAACTCAGGGGCTGTCTGCACAGATATTCCGGAAGACACTTTTCCCATGACCACAATTTTGTAAAGTGCTACGGCCCATTCCCAGCTGGACCAGTTTATCAGTTCCCACTTTAGCCAATCCCCTAGGACAACTGGTCCAATTAGTTTTTCATTTTTCATACTAATTATACCTCTATGCTCACCCCTAATAAAGTACTTTCATTCAGACTTTATTTTTTTTAGCTTTATTGCTTAGCATTAGTGATGAGATTAACAGGGTTCTGAAACCTATAGTGGACAGGATTACTGTACGCTGTCAGTCACTGACTGGTTTAACCATCGTGTAATTGAGTCATCATCCTTATGAAGCGTTGATTGACATGTTTCCAAGTGTTGTTTCTCAACAACCAGCCCTGCTCACCATGTCATTAACATGTCTGGAATGACCACGGTGTCAATCAACATATTCCTGAAGGCCGTATAGATGACTCAGAAGTTAGTCCTATATTAGAAGCAAAAATACAAGTCAACTGGCAAAAACAGCATCGATAAGGAACTGCATGAGAGCTACACGGGGTCAAACGTCTTCGTATTTGCATGCTTCTCAGTTCTCAGCATCTCGATGCCAGCCACTGGGCCTTCGTGGCACCCCATGGAACTCAGAATAAGGGACCGGAACATTTTACCCTCCGGTCACATGATGCAAAACTTTTCACAGAAATAAACTCCCAATGGCGTGGGTCTCATTCCTGCCAGCAACTGCCCTTTACTCCCGCTGTCTGCACAAACAGAGGAATGGTCAGGGCATGGTGAACTGGATTCTGGGTAGGGAGCCGCTGGTTGAAATGTAACATGCATTATTGACTGCAGTTGCGCAGCTGGCCCAAAACTGACCCCTCGCTACAAAACAGCTTCTTCTTTCACTCCCTCTGTAAGCCATTTCCGTCCATTCATCAGTGGATCACCTAGCAATGTGAGAAATGAACCCGAGAAACCCAAAGTGGGTGGGACTCACCATGGCTGTCAATCACTGTCATTACCACTGGGAACCAGTAAAGCAACCAACGGAAAGTGGGTTACAACTGGAAAATTTCATGTATTGCCGGTTTCACACCTCATCCCTCCCATCACTATGTTGTGTCTAAATGTCATAACTGATTTTGCCGCTAAATCTGCGTTTCATAAAGCCTTAAAAAACTCAAAAGAGGAGGGGCAATAGCAGAGCTACAAGAAGAAACAGATCAGTGTTTCTCAATCTGGTCCTCAGAGACCCCTAGACAGTCCATGCAAAAACATGGATTGTCTGGGGGTCCCTGAGAACCAGGCTGAGAAACATAAGAACCAGGATCGCCTACAGAAGAGTTTTGCAACCAATGCAACTGAAGCTGCAACTCACGCCCGACATTTGACATACATCATGGTAATCTGACCTTCCGCGGGACACAGGAGCGATTCTTCCTCACGGGATGTGGGTATGGCCAAGAGCTCAACAAATTTCACAGCCTAAACCTACAGCTAAACACAGAAGAGATGCATCCCAACAACCTCAAACTGATTTTTTAGAACCGAATGTGACGCAGGTGACAGATACTCTTTGTTATGGGGGGAGTCAGAGCTTTGGACTTCAATCCTGAAGGGTTAACTAAGGGATCTCAGTCAACCATACAGGTCCATAACCAAGACACATGATGTTTACCTACGTTCCACATACCCCCTATTTCCACCTACTGCCCTTTCAGTGTCTAGATCTACTTTTACCCATAAAATTATCTGTGGTAATTCAAATGCTTGGGACAAAGAAATCACAGAAGTGCATCCTCTGAGAAAAACTATCTAGGACATCTATTTGTGTCAGAGTGCACTAGGAGACGACCACTACTCCTAAGCTCTATGTGCCTGAGAGACAAAGCTCTTACTCAGCTGGATGTCACCTACAAGATTAATGGCCTATTCCACACAGGCTTCACCCTGGAGTGGCACGTAGGACGTGGTCCTCCTTGAGGTGTCAGGTTCGCACAGTAATCACAGCATGTCACATCAATGTTTGCTCGGACATAACTTTTTTTGTACAGGAGTGGCAGTGGATTAAAGGTTGGTAGGATGGCTCAGTCAGTTGTACTGCCACATCACACTTACCGTTACTTAGCTAAGTCACTATTAGACCCATGCTGAGCCAGACGTCCTGTGAGTATGAACTTGCATGGCCAACAGACCTCATTCTGATATCCCCACCAGAGTTGAAGGGGTTCAAATCCCAGCCCCAGGTCTACATATGTGTAATCTGCATATTCTATCCATGTTTGTGGGGGATTTTCTCTGGGTACATTCCAGTTTTCTCCCACAGTCCGGTTGAACACATGCTTTCAAATTCTCCCTAGTGTATGTTTGTGTGTGTGTGTGTGTATGCCATAGAATCCCACCAAGGGAGTGCCCTGTGTCTCCCAGGATGGTGTGCGGATGGTAGTGTAACACAACACAATAATTCTAGAGCGGAGGTCAATGGTAGCAATGAAGACAGCGCAGCACTTCTGCCAGTCAACATCAAGGGTACGTCTGTTCCACAAAGTCAGATTTCTTGCTAAATCGGATAATTTTACGGATTTAAGGTACCCCAGTTTAGATGGACTTTATTTTCGTTCATTTACATTTAGTAGGCTACATTTAGCCCAGCTCCGGCTGAGCAAGAAATCCTGATATGCAGTGTTAATAGATACAAAGATATGACTTGATGCGTCTTTCCTTCTTCTACTTCCTTCTTAAGTAAAACAGTAGAAAATGGACAATGTCAGTTCTGAAATATCCGGGGCTCAGCAAACTGAAGCTACCCCATGACATCCTTCGCTTCCGTGAATATCATCACCCAGTCCTAACTAGGTAAGTCTTAAAATAATCCCTCTGAGGTGACGATTAACACGCCTATATCAATTTGCATGTTCTGAGAGAATTAATTGCTTTTCTTAATTTATTTTTTGAAATAAAACATTCACCGCACGAAGGCTTTGCTCCCATGTCCTGGAGCACTTAGTGAAGCTGTTACTCAGCCTCAGATGCAAACTTCAGAGCTTTCAGCAACACCGTACAGTATCATCGCCTTTCAGTTCTACGTCTATCGGTAATTGAGACCCCGCCAGCCCGGAGCCTCCTGTTCCGGCGTGCAGATCCTATACTGATCTGATATAGCCGCTCGCATACCACGAAGCCAAGGAGATGCCGGCCCACTAAGCGGCACTTAACCCGAAAAACACGCTTCGATCGGCAGCCGCAGCCGCCCTCATCTGAAGTATACCGCGACTGCAGTCGGGAGCTGCGTCATCGGGAGGTCGCGGCGATGAATGTCCCCGATACGGACTCTTGGGGGAAGATTTCGAAAGTTCACTCACTCCTTGGGCGAAAACTCCCCTTAACAATGGTAACGCTTTCAGATACGAGGTGTGACGCCATGCAAATTAACTCCCTTCCCAAAGCGCATCCACGGCTGAGACGTGATGGAAACGCACTTAAAAATACAGTGAAAGCAAAGCGAAATGAATGGATTTTACTCACCGCGATCGCAGACGTCCTGACCACCTCGGAGACGCTCTGCCTCAGCTCGGCCGCGGTCCCCGGTTTGCTAAGACCCCGGGTGAACTTCCTAGTTTCCGAGTGGGCTGTGTGAGACATCGCCGAAAAGAGCCTTTCATCAACTTATATCCAAGGAGTAAGAGAATCTGCGGAAAGGTGCAGGGATCCCAACAGAAACCATCAGCCGGCTTTTCTTCCCGTTATCCCCTATAAGCCGAGTGCTCCGTGACTCTGAAACAGTATCATCTTAGGCGCAGTAAGAAGCCTCTCTCTTTACTAATCCCTTGCATTTTAGAATAGTCTGTCCTGTAACGTTTAGCCTCGTGTGTATATATACACTCTGCGTTACAGCTCTCATAACAGGCTGTCCCGGTGCGCTGTCACCGTCTTATACAGATCTGTCCCGGTTCTCCATGCTGCGCCAGCTCTCTGGGCAAGCAGCTCGCCACTCCTCCTGATCTAAATCAAACCGAGCTTCACCCAAATCCACATCTAGAACCAACGCTTCCCTAAGCTCCCCCGCGATCCAAACATCTCAGTCATCTCATCGCAGAATTCACCTAGCGTGCCGACGGAAATTTCTGGGGGGAAATCACGCGTGATTTTAATAGCACTATAAAAAAGGAAAACGAAAGATCCCCACTTGTTGCACCTCGTGTTGAGTCATAGCCGGTTTTTTTTTATAATTATGGGACATAATTTGTAAATCAGTGCTGGACAGATCAACTTCATAAGCATATGTTGGAACCAATGCCTAAAAAGTAGCCTAGCATAGGGAAATCCAATCCACCTGCCAACAGCTATATAATCCCAATTGGAGATACCTGCGCAGCGGAGCATAATACCATCTGAAAATAACTGACACGGCTGATGTGTAAAACATGTGTAACATGTTCAGCATGTCAGGCATGTGGAAACACATACAGCTGTTGAGTCAACATTTCGGTGCATTTTTACCGACGCAGTGGAGTTAATATACAGGTTTACCCTCCAAATGAATTGTAGTATAAAATTGGATATATAGATGAAGTAAATTATCCGACCTACAAACCTTCCCCTATTTCTCGAATAGCATACATCTGGACAGATTTTAACACCGAGGTTCAGTCACCTAGCCAGTCTTCCCCAAGTGTGAACTTCTGAGCAAAATTTTGAAATCTTAAAATCCATCGACGTCAGATCGGTCAAATTACAAATGAAGAAACCATTTGCTCTCAGTCTCTGTACCACATATCATAGACACGGCTGTCCCTGGTGACAAATTTGCATATGGGACCCAGCCTCTTGTAGATGTTGGTTCAGGTGTGTTTGGAAGTGCATTTAATACAAACAGTATATTTCCCATAAATGGAAATTAAATTAATATTTAAACTCTGATCTTTCATATCAGCAGAACTCTGGCCTTTCGTATCAGCAGATTTGTCATTATTAAACAGGCACTTATTCAGTTTAGTCATGTAAAACTTCCTTGTGCTCTTAGGTTTTTAGTGAAAGTAAACTTACATGTGGTGGACTTTGCATCAAAACCTGGCTTGAGAATATAATGATCAGCCATAACATTAAAACCACCTGCCTAATATTCTGCAGACACCTCATACCACAAAAACACCTCTGACCCATTGAGGCATGGACTCCACGAGACCTCTGAAGGTGTCCTGTGGTATCTGGCACCAAGATATTAGCAGCAGATCTTTTAAGTCCTGTAAGTTGTAAGGTTGGGCATCCATGGATCGAACTTGTTTGTCCAGAACATCCCACAGATGTTCGATTTTGGTGGCCAAGTCAACACCTTGAGCTTTTTTTTCATGTTCCTCAACCCATTCCTGAACAATGTTTGCAATGTGGCAGGGCGCATTATCCTGCCAAAAGAGACCGCTGCCATCAGGGAATACCGTTGCCATGAAGGGGTGTACTTGGTCTGCAATAATGATTATGTAGGCCATCTTGTCTTCTTCACGCCTTCTTGCATTGCTCCATGGGCCAGTTCTGACACTCACGTGCCCATTGTGGGCACTTTCAGTGGTGAGCAGGGGTCAGTATGGGCACTCTGACTGCCTTGCAGCTGTCTGACTGGTCTGCAGCTACCCAGCCCCATACGTTGAGATGCGCTGTGTTTTCTGACACTCGGACTCCTGTGGGATCAGACCAGACAGCCTAGCCTTCGCTCCCCATGCACATCCGTGAGCTTTGGGTGTCCATGACCCCATCACTGGTTCACCGGTTGTTCTTCCTTGGACCCGTCTTGGTAGGTCCTGCCCATTGCATTCTGGGAACACCCCACAAGACCTGTCATTTTAGAAATGCTCTGAACCAGGCATCTAGCCATCACAATTTGGCTTGCCCATTTTATCGTGTTTCCAACACATCAACTTCAAGAATTGACTGATCACTTGTCTCCTATATAATGGCACCCTTGACCGGTGCCATTGTAATGAGATTTATTAACCAATTAACCAATATGCCATTGTAATGAAATAACCAATGTTATTCACTTTACCTGTGAGTGGTTTTAGTGTGATAGCCTGTTATGTAGCAGAAGTATTTCATCTTAATGATACATCACATGTAAATGCTGTTAAAAACAAAATACTTTCTTAGGAAGGAAATGCCGAAATTCAATTTACAAAACTGTTGCTCCACCTATTGGCAAAGATTGGAATTACATGTAGTACATTTTTAAAGCCAAGCACTAATACGGGCATCCCAAATTCAAAAACAAAGGAATTAAATCAGGCCAATACAAAATCAAGATGTAGAGTAAAACATTGGCTCTACCCACTAGAGTAATGGCATTTAAATGTAGTAGCCAGAGGGGGGATAGTTCAGATTCAGAAAGTAAAAATCCAGACCAAGATTTTGTTTCAACCAACCAGTTGAGAATAAAGAGTCCCAGTCACAGAGTACTCCACTGGATGGTTAAAACAAAATCTTGGTCTGGATTTTTTTACTTTCTGGACTTGAGCTACCTACCTCTGCTTTCAATACGATATAGTGAACAACACAGATTCCAATTAAAACACTAGAGTACACCACAGGTTCAAAAAAGGTGCAGATATTGTAAGGGCTCTGTTGGGGGCAGGTTGTGAACTCACTAGTAAAAGCAGCACGCCTGTCTGTGTCGAGTCATCCAGCGATCACTACAGTATATTTTAATTAATAATACACAGAAGACTTTAAACAGTATAGCAAAAGCAACACACAAACACATAATATCACATTTTGTTTTATTGCTTTCATTTCCATAGAGCTCTCAGCTTTCTGAGGAAAATAAAGCATTTATTCTTCTGTTACAGCTGATGTTCCTGTCCACACTACACTACACCAAAACTTCAGTATGCACTCATTTGATCAGGGGAAGGACTTGTAATATGGTACAAAAGCCTGGCCTCTGAATGGGGGTATTATCCACAGACCATAATGTTCTGCAAATGTACTTAATACAATTTTCTGTTAAAACTATCCATTCCAGGATTTGCATGTAATAAAGTGTACATAATTAACAAGTAACAGTGTTATATACATCTGACCTAAGGGTTTGAATATATAATTGATAATATTTACCCAATCGGAATAGAATTTGCTGTATACTTCCACAAAACTAACAATGCCACCCAAAACATCATTGACCTTAAAAGCATGTCTTATATATAAATGGATAACATTTTCTTAAAATATACATTAACATCTCACTAGCATTGTGTTCAATAATGAAGGTTTTTTAGGGACATTTTACTCTGTAATTAATTACATTTGCTCTCTCAGACAAATACACATTCCCTTTAAGTACGTACACAGACTCTCCAGCAGCCACCGCTCTGAATCCAACCAGTAACATAGTAAAATGCATAAAGACATTGGTAAGAATCGATATTCACTCAAGCAGTTTTAAAAGCAGCCTTTTCTCTCAAAAGAAAATAACAAGCAGAGTTTTAATTAAATTTACTGTACGCCACATCTGAAATGAAAGCCATCCATCTGAAAAAAAATTGAAATTAATGTCTATATTTAAAAAAAAAAAACAATTAATAAGATGTAAAACATGTAAAAATCAGAAAGTGGTTCACAAAATCCTAAAAAACTGTATAAAAAAATTCAATCCTACAAAAGGCAGTGTAAGAGCCTCATATCGCAGACTGCCAGTGTACACACAGCCTTTAAAGAGCACCAGTGCTGTGGGGCACACACGACTCTTCATTTTCCTTTTCTAAATAAAAAGTATCAAAAAAAAGAGTATCAAACACTGCAAAGAACAGAAATAAAGTTGATGCCACAAAGTGGTGTGATGTGCTGAGGATAAGGAACGGTTTGACCATAAAAGGGCGAGTGGGCGTGGCCTTTGGATCAATAGGGGTGGAGCTCCTTCCGAGTCACTGCATGGCCACGGCTGGAGCTGGTGGTGGCGCTGCGGATGACCTCCATCCACCTGCAGGGAACGGACAGGGAGTCAGACTCGCTGATGGCATTGGTGTACATCACAGGTATGGAACCGTCACCCCGTGACCCCAAGTTCCTGACGATAGATCAAAGAACACCTGCCTGAACATGAGAGGGTGTTAGTCATGAACAAACACCTACGCATCAAAGTTCACTGTGAATCCGAAGTATTTTTTTTTTCAGGGGTGGAGACCAGCCTTTGACCAGCCGTGTCAGGAGGCTGCTGGATGCAAATATGTTTATATCTGATTTATACCGGGAGCCACAGGTGAACTTAAAATATATCCTGATAATGGCATCACTATAGCCATTAAGAGCCGAGTTAGACTGAAAAGCAACATGCCTGAACCTCTGACAGACCAGGGTTTTCAATGGCAAATCCATTAAGAATCCAAAAGGACACCAGAGTGTCAAACGTGTCACGGCTTCGTCGTTTGATGGGGACGCTGACGGTTTCCCCCCCGTCTTCATTACTCAAGATATGCAGCTGCAACTATCAGCTTCAATTTCCCACAATTCATTTTGAGACTCGGGACGAATAAAAGGCGAGGGCTAATTAAAATGGCCGATTTGTGTGTCACCGGCTGAGTCTCTGAGGACCGGCTGTCATTAGCTTGCTCCTCCAGGCTGTGACGAGGAGACACGGTGAACACTGGCCCAGCCAGGGGGGAGGAGAGGGACACTGGAAACATGGAGGCAATTAGGGCTTAAAATATCCCCCACGCCTGCCTCAATCACCCATTTCTCAGTGTATAACAAGTTTGCCCTTCATTTGAAGCATAAATGGTAAGAGGTAATGAGACAGTGAGCCAAATATAGCAAAAGCAGGAAGAGAGAGGGCTTTTCTGGACTTGTTTGTTACTTTGTTAACACGTTTTGAGAGGGCGGCCATTTCGATTCAGACGGCAGCATGAAGTACCTCTCAAACGTGTACTCGCTCTCGGATCGGAAGTAGTAGACATGGGATTTGAAATGCAGCTTGAAGACGTAGTCCTTGTGGATGTTCTCCGACTCTGAGGGGATGGTGACGGAGTAACCCAGCAGGGGCAGGCTGGCCAGGGGGTAATTATCCTACGGAAAGAAGGGGTTGGCTTAGACCCCCCGAAACCCTGCTGCAGTTTCTCGTATTCGTAATAATTAATGACTCTGAACTGCATCTCCTGAAGGAAAACTGTCTGAACACATGAATATATGACAATAAAACAGTTTGGGAAAGAGGCACCACCAGATTCTACAACCTCAGGCGACAGTGAAGTACTGACACAAAACAGTGAAGTACTGACACAAACCAATCCATTTATTTATTCTTGCTATGCCGTTCAAGCACATGCTGCCGTCGGTGAATGCTCTGACTTGAGTATTAAAGGAAACATTTATCTAATCCATAAACAATCACAGGTCAGGAGAGCAAACTGTGTGACCCCTGACCCCTTCCTGGCCTATCACACTGTGACAAGATCGCACCTCAACGGCATTCCCCTCACCTGGTGCGTCTTGTAGAAGAACAGGCTGAAGTTGGTGAAGACCACCCACAGCTTCTGCCAGCCGTTGCTGTTCTTGAATTTCCTCAGCAAATTGCCTGACAGCTGGTTCTAGTGGGCGGGAGACGAGTAAAAAAGATGAATCCGGCAGTTATTGGGGGTTGTCAAAGCTGTCAGTTATCCATTCTCTCATTAGAAGAGGAATAAGTCATAAGGGAGAACAAAGAACAGGCACAGACTTACATAAGCCAGCGACAGGAAACAGGAGACATCTATATAAGGGAGGTGTGAAGTAAAATGTATTCCTTAAACATTTCTTCACCTTGTGTGTGTGTGTGTGTGTATGTGGATTATGTTCATATTACATTGTGGGAACCTATTGTTCACAATGTGATAAAACATTTTGGGGACCATTTTTCAGGTACTCACAAAGAAATGCGAATGCAATCAAAAAACTAAAAATGTTAGGGCTGGGTAGGGTTAAGGTTGCCATGTTGGGATTAGAGTTTTCCCCATAGAAATGAATGGAGAGTCCCCACAAAGATATAACTACAAATCAGGTGTGCGTGCATGCGTGTGTGTGAACCCAGTACATAGATGGCCTGAACTGTAGGTATAATATAGACCAGGGGTCTCCAACCTACTTTTACACAGAATGGAATTTGGGTGGGTGGGGTGGCGACAGTAACAGCTGGGAGCTCTTGGATTATACATGAACAAAAGAAGAAGCCTGATTTCTAATAAATGTTATGCTGGCTAATCAATGGCTCCCTGAGGGTAACTGCAAGCTCACGGCCAACGCGTTGGCAGCCACTGCTATAGACAGTCCCCGTTATAAATCTGAGGTAAATTCCAGAAACACAGTTTCCATCAAGCCTCTTCTTCCTCCTAAATTCATGTACCCTGACTGTAGCGTCGACCTGCGTGATGCGGCAAAGCATCAACCTGGGATTTTATTTCGGCCTGGATGTTAACACTGCGAGTGACCTTGCAGATTCAGTTGTGGACCCAGGAACACAGATAAATAGCTGCTCTGAGCTTGTGCTTTTTGATTTAAGGTGTAAAAATACACAGATTGGTGAAGAGGCTGCATGCCAGGATGGGGATTCTTATCATCTGAGGTTTGGCTGACGCAGATTCACTCCCAGGGGACTCGCATGAGGAACAGCTATTATCACAGCCAGCCAAACTCAGAGTCATGCTGGAAACCTGCATGCGCGAATAACGCGTCGAGGGTTTGGGGGGGAGGGAATTGGAGATGAAATCGGTAGTTCATGCGAGGGGCTGGTGCTCATCGCCGGGGGGCGTCTGCCTGGTAATTTTACCTCTGTACTCCTGCAGGTGTCATTAAAGGAGATGCTGTAAACTCGGTGCCAGCAGACAAGAGAGAAAGGCACGGCTCCCCCAAAAGGGGGCGCCAGTGAGGAAGTGACTGGCCTAGGGTCCTCTATCATGACAAGCCAGCGGACAGGGGAAGGGGTCAGGACGACGGACGGGCAGAGACAGACGGACAGAGAAAAACGGAGAGGGAGGACAAAGACAGAGGCTGAATAGTTTGAACATATAATAAGCAGGTTAAACAGACAGACTTGAACAGATGAGCTGCTTGGGGGGGCCTGGTATCAGCCTTTCTGTGTAACTATTTTTTTCACTTTCCTCCTTCCACTGTCACTTTTTTAATATAGTGGAGCTGCCAG
>JAODJW010000035.1:20271758-20283828 GCA_026777045.1 Hyperopisus bebe | reverse complement strand
CACTTCAGTAACCGACCCCCCCCCCCCCCATTAGCACCAGCTTTAGTTACCCTGTAAACAATTATGCCCTTTGCACTTAAAACACAGTGTTACAGATGGGAAAAAATGACCTTTTTAAACCCACAGCTGGGGATTACTGTGCTCAGTCAATCAATGGCTGCATTAACTCAACCTTTAACAATGTCAACAATGTGGGCGGACCGGTGCCGGTCAGCACCTCAGGCAACAGAGGTGGCCGCCTAGAGCGCCACCTTCTGACCCACCGCAATTTTAAAGCCTTATTTCCTCCCAGGGGTGTTTCTAGCTATCGAAAAGAAATCAGGTGCTAAGTCAAGTTCACCTTGGACTTTTTTTTTTTTTTTTGAAGGAAGACTGGCATCGGGGGCTATAGGATTAAAATTCTTGGAGCTGTAGCCCTGAGTGATCGGACCTAATGATGCCCATGTTTTCTCCCGACGACTTACAACATTCTGCTTCTGAACAGAGGGGTGATTTGATTTTAACGGATAGATTATATGTGAGGGGTTGGGGGGGGTCATCATCCAGGATGGCCGGTCGAGGGAGACGCCCAAAAGAATGGGGGGCGTAATCACCAGCAACAAAATCAGTCCACGTGGCACAACCATGGATTCCAATGCTAAGGCACAGACAGCCATAGTGCAAGACTAAGGCAGCGTTTTCCAATTCAGTCCCTGGGGCCCCACAGACGGTCCACGTTTTTACTACCGGGAGCTGGGAGGAGCAAAAATATGGAGCAACTGCCCCCGACGACCAGATTGGGAAACACGGGTCTAAGGTGTTAAAATTCACTAGTGTGACAGACTGGAAGCAGTGTTCGTCACAGAAATGGGAAAACGAGTCATCAGAAGGCCTGAGGAGAAACAGTGCAGCAAGACGGCAAGGACTTCCGGGGATTATCTGGGATTAACGCCCCGTGAGTAGGAACGTGTGGCGAAGAAGGAAGAAGACACAGCACTAGTGAGCTTGACAGAGACTCCGATTTGAGAGCGACAGAGACACAGACACAGACACACGGACGAAGCGGGGGGTGTCGTGCTGGGGCAGGTACCTCCACGGCAACACTAAAGTCCACCATGGACACGCTGGTGTTGCGGTGCCAGCAAACGTGCACCGTGGTGTTGCCACGGTTGGGCGCCTGTCTCTCCAGGGAGGTACGGGAGGCGTTCAGGTCATCCTCAGACTCCTGCTCCAGGGCTGAGTCCTCAGGGGATTCTGGGAAATTTAGTGAAACGGGTCACTAGCTCATCTCCACACACAAGGATGGCAGCAGGCCCAAGCGAACCTCGTGGCGGTGCTGGGTTTGGCACGAGGACAGCCGAGCTTTGCCGTGACACAGGTTTTTCCGCACAGAACTCGGAAGCGTGGACCGTCAGACTGGCCGGCCGTTGTCCTGAAATTTAAGTAGATCCCCAATCTCCATCCCCTTTAAACAGTTTGCTAACTGTGACACAGGAAGTGTAGAGGCGAGGTGGGAATGGAATTGTTTGTATACTTCCTGCCACTGAGAGGGAGTTTACAAACCTTGTTAAAATTGAATTGCGACTGAGATGCGATCATATGATACGGAAGCAGCTAAGCTGTGGAACAGGGAGGGAGGCGGAATGGAAGGTCTGCCCGTCGCATGCATCACCAAGGCCCGCAGCAAACCGGGAGAACTTACTCTTGTTGCAGAGGCTGCTGGCCAGAAGGTCAGAGGAAAGGCCACTGCTCTTCTCGGCGAGGTCAACGGCCATCCTGATGTCCTCCATCCACTTCTCCATCTCTGGCGCAGAGCTGAAAGAGGATTGTGTGAAAGAAAATACCAAGGGTATGATTCCATGAATTCATGGGGTAGCTTAGACTTGGCACATACAGACGCTCCCTAGGTTACGATATTTCGACTTTACGATGGGTAAATGTTTATCACCTTCAGTACATTATTCAATAAATTACATGAGATATTCAACATTTGATTATGAAATAGGCTTCGTGTTAATGATTTTGCCCAACGATTTTGCTAATGTAAGTATTTTAGCATGTTTAAGGTAGGCTAGGCTAGGCTATGATGTTTGTTAGGTTAGGCGTACTGTATTAAAATACATTTTCACCTTACAACAGGTTTATCAGAATGTAACCCCATCGTAACCTGGGGAAAGGCTGCATCTCTCACTGGCCATCAATCAGGTGCAAACCTAACATGACTAGGTGACAATGCTTTAAACAAACTATTAAGTATCTACTGGGCTGCGCAAGGCTTCATATCCCAGGATGCAGGATGTTTTCGATGAAGCAGGCCCGCATTAGGAGCACAAAATGTATAAAATGCTGAGTGGTTGAGTCACTTTAAAATAACTGTCATCTCCTTTATTAAAGTCAAATCATCTCAGCCAATTGGGGACAGTGGGTGGGATCAAAACAAATGTCTCAGGGATCCTGCCCAGGTGGTGCACTGAAACATCGATGTTGAATTCCAAAAATGACGTTGAATTACGTTTGTCCAGGAGGAAGATAATCTATGCTCTCTTCTGTTGTATGTTTATAATGACATTTATATTATGGTCCTTGAATGTAAGACAATGTGTTTTTTAGATGTAATCTTTGGGGGGAGAAAACAGCCTTATGTTCAGACCAAAACGGTAATTAACAGATCCAATAAAAGGAGCAAATGCTGAAACTGAATTCAACTTTGAATGCTTTAATGAGGTGCATGTTAGGAAATGGCCACTAGAGGGCACACACGAGCTCTCAGCCGTGCCAGTTAAACGTTTCATGAAGTAGTGCAGGTAATTGATGGATTTTTGTGGTAACAAAGGCCCTGGCTGCTATGGCGACCCTTCTGTTAGGGGCACGTCAGTATAACCTGCTGTTGCAGACGCCTCTCGGGGGGGGGGTCTTACCTCGCAGCCACCACCACCGTCTGGCGCTGTCCGAACAATGTGAAGGAGTGAGGCACGCCCCATTCGTCCTCGCTCTCGGTGATCTGCGGGGACATAGGAAGACGACGGCGCCGATTGGATGGGGACAGTGATGTCAGCGGCGGTGCTGTAATGTAATTGCGCGCGCATTCACTGCGACCGCATGGCCCCTCCGCAGAGGATCCCACACTAACTGGCTGTGAAAACAAAGCTTCTGTTTTCCTAATGCTTTAATTAGTAGCTGCACAGAGAGACTTAAACATGCAGCCCCACACTCTCATTATTATGTTAGGTTACTTAACAGCTGCTCTAATATTCAGCTTAGTCTTATTAACCCCTTGTATAGCTTCTCTGTTTACAAGTTTACACCGTATTGACATATAACAGCAGCAGCCTTGGTCTCGGGTGCGATTCGCTTATCTGTGGCCCCTCCCCCACGGCCCCAGACTCACCGTCATGCCGTAAAGAGGCAGCTGACCGTTCACCCTGAACTGATTGGAGGTGGTCGTCCCTCGGCTGGTGTACAGCAGGATGTCACTGAACTGTCGCCGGGCAGAAAATGAAAGACGCCTTTTACTCACGCACACCAGAGCACAGGGCATGAAGGGGCTGCCTGAATTTTAGTCATCTTAAGACGAAGTGGAATCCTGCCCCTGCATCCTAAACGGCAGGTGAATTCTCTAGAAGCTCACCTGTGACCACCTTAAACAACCTTAACCTGTCGGCATGCCGTTCACTATGTGCTGATATTAAGCAACAGGTACCTTATTAATTAGAATACAAGAACCCATTTAACAAATGCCACAGTGCCAACTGAGTTATGCCCTCCCAGACCCAGGGGATTGGCGTTTTGCAAGGCTGTCCCGGAATTTTCCGGGACCATCCTGGAATCCGATTCTCTCCCCTTTAATTTTAGCCGTGTTAAAAGTTGCAAACAATGTGAAGTAAAAGCATTAATGCCAATTGAAGTGGTGTCTGTCTCGCCCAGCTTAGCTATGCGCGGGGCAAGGCTTCAAGAGCCACGGCTGGGATTATTTTACCTTATCAATAACTTCTGGGATTAATTTGAGTCAAATCAGGAAGTGACTGACGCTGAACCACGATACCCCCAATCACACTCCCTTATTTCGCCCATGGCTACAGTTAAATCCAGGAAAACAGGAATTACCAGGAAAAACATTCGCTGCTGCAGACCCTTCCCAGACAGCTTGCTCAAACAGCCTAACCTGATGAACTCCTGCAGGAACAACAAACAATGGGGAAATGCCAGAAATTTACAATAAACTCACTGTTTGTTCATGGGGAAAAAAACCCGCAGCCATTATTGCTTCAACTAGGATATGACCTGGAGGTCACCTGGAGGGGGGCGATCTGCAGACAAAGCTTACCCGTCCTGGAGCGGCCAGATTGTCGATGCCCACTAAGTCCTTCCTGAGTTCCAGCAGCTTCTGGAAGTTCTCCATCTTGATCATGGTGCCATGGAGTTGGGCCACCATCTCCGATATGTCCGCTAGCGCAGCTGGGGGGCGAACGTGCGTTGGGGGGAATCAGCTCTAATCACTCTGGTCACACCAGCTTCACAACCCAAACACTGCACTTCATCCTTCTAAAAAAAACATGGCTCTCACTGCAGTTCCATCCCTCTGCTCTGAGTTTCAACGTTCCCACGATACTGTTACACCACAGTAAATCAACGCCACTCTGTTCAATGGCTGGTTCCCCTAATATGAATCAGACAGATAGGTCACTTCTAACAGACACTGGAAAATCTGCATGGGTTCACAAAAAACTTCACATCCAACGGCATGCTCAAACGCCTAAAATCGTACCAGATTTTGACATCTGAATTGCATTTCTTAGTGTGTACAAAAACAGGACTGACCTAGAATGTTACATAAAGGTATTAGGATGTGTTTGGCAGATGCTTATGTGGGGTAAGGCAGATCCTGGTGCAATCATGGTACAGCCCTGGTACACTGGGTACACACTGGTACAACCCTGGTACAGTGTCATTTTCAAGGTACAAACAACAATATACCCCCAATGGTACAAAAATGTTCCTCAGAGTCTATTTCTGTACCTTAAATTACACTAAAAACTACATGTACCTACAGCTAGAATACATCTGACAGACCCTTGAGGGTACAGCCCCAGTGACAAGTAATTATGCCCTCAAAGGTACAAGCTGATACCTTTTTTCTAATAGTGTGGGGTTAAAGGTCTTGCACAAGGGCTCAATAGTGAAACCATCCTGCAGACCATGGGATTTGAACTGACAACCTTCTGATCCCAGGCCCAGCATCGTAAGAACCTAAGCTGCGCACCACCATACATATCAGTCCTGCAGTTTACAGAACCACTCATTGAATTCAAGGTTGTGATGATCCTGATGCTGATCCCAGGGAGTGTGTGGGGGGGGGGGGGAGGCAGTGACTGGATAATGTAAAAAAGAAAAAAAGACACACGCGAGCGCCTACCTCGGGAGTCCCGGAAGTCTTCGTGCGTGGGGGGGTAGTGCTTGCAGAGCCGCTCCAGGATCTGTTTGTAGTGCATGAGGCGGTGCAGCGGCCGCAGCAGGAAGACGTTGAGAGGCAGGTAGCACGCCTTCTGCAGCTCGAAGTCCCGGCACAGGGTCTCCAGGCGGCGTGAGGCACGGCAGGCCGTCTCCAGCTCCAGCAGCACCTCCGAGTGCCTCTGCAAGTGGGCCGAGAGCTGCTGCAGGAATGAGGAAACTGTGTTACACACCGGCGGCCACGGGCGGCACCTTCACGAACGGCGGACGCTCAGCGCACCCGAGCGCAAAGCAAAGGGATAATGATCCACTTATCGGTCCAACTTTAACAAAGAGGTGTGTGTCTACAGGAGGTGGGCAGCCATGTTGGAATTACTGCTCTAGCATAAAAATAGATAATTCATCACTTACTTATGTTGGATGGTTACTTAAATCACGGTAAGGTTTAAAGCCAAATTTCTGACAGAGTCCATTCCCATAATGCACCTGTGGTGCTCCAAAGGAGATCAGCTGGTCCACACATGAAAAAGTCAAGACACACAAGTGACCGGCTGGCCAGACCCCTGCCTGGGTCACATGGCATAATTCAGTGGACCACCTGGGTGGAGCCCATGTGACTATTTCCTGTTGGACCCTGCTCATTAATGAGCATAACGATTAGAGTGATTAAAAAGGCTTCAAACGCGAGCCGCTGGTTTAGGGGGAAGTATGAAGGGAGGGGGCTCTTAATTAGCCAAATAATACCCCCCACCCCATTCCATCTGTTACTTCGGACCCAGCGTGCAGCCTGTCTAAATGCCAAAGAACCAATCAGACAGCCATGATCCTAAACAGTTCCGCCTCCCTCCTACAAACTCTTTAATGCTCCTCTGCTCCCCGTAAAACACACAGGGCTTCAATAACAGGGCATGTGGAAGATTTTTAACAGGGCAGCAAGAGAACACCAGCATAGTATTAACAGTGCTACATGGTCTAAGGACCTTTCTCAAAGGCTCAGTGGTGATATTAGCAGCCTGTGGGCTACAGGAACCAAGCTAGCGACATTCTGGACACAGGTGTCCAACTCACTGAGATGCCCACTATACCTTGTCTTTCAATATTTGTTGGAACTCAAAGAATACAATCTTTAACAAATGCTGACCATATGTCATTTGAAACTGCCATTTTGGCTTGGTGAAAATACCAGTAACTGCTAAGACTGCGAGAACCTCTCCTGTTGTATGACGGAGCTTCAGGGAATTGCACTTCCTGGAAAATCCTACTTATTCTGAACCAAATCACTGAATCATTCACCACCAAATACCCAGTAATACAGTTTCAGCACTCAGCCCTGGTTCAAGCTGTGGGTGTCGACAATGCGGTGGCAGTGAACAGCATGTTGGCAAAGGTTCATTACCTTTAAGCCCTGGATGTTCTTCAGCATGACATCTCCAATCCGCTGGTAGCCCCCTTTAATGTGGGCGTTGGAGCGACCCTCCCTGTGCAGAACACATCAACCTCAGCATGGTCATACATATGGGCATACAGCATAGTCTACGGCAGGGGTGGGCCATCGCCCTCAAAGGGCCAGTGTGCAAGCAGGTTTTCAGGATAACCTTTAGGTCACTGTTCAAACCCAGGACTCTTCAGCCAATCAGTCCTCTAATTAGTAATCTAGTTGTAGCAAAAACCCGCTTACCCAACAGTCCTTTCTGGATAATATTGCCCACCCCAGGTCTATGGTTTACATTATATATATATTCTGCAATTTGATGTACCAACCAGCAGAGGGAAGCCTGGAGTATCCGTGCAAGCCCTAACAAGGAAGTGAATGAAGATGATCCACACTTATCATGGTCTTTCTCAAATTCCTAAGGCGAGACTCATTACCACAAACGGCATGAGGCAGTCCAACTTAAAAGGTAGATCAAATGCAGGGAAGAGACACCCAGAATGTAATGCCTTTGGGGGGAATTTAAGGCAGCTTCTCCAGCACGCTTTAAACCACTGATGCATTTAAATTTTAATTTAACAATCTGTTTAATCTTTTATTAGACATTCCAACAGTATAGTATTCCTTTTGTCAGCTTATTTTTCCCAAGATTGATTCTAACAACAACTACTCTCCTGGTCAGTTTCTTTGAGCAGACCTAGGCGTTATCAACCACTCAGTTGATGCAAGCAGATTCCCATGTGACGGTCCATACAAATGGAGGGAGGGAGGGGTGACCCATTGTCACTGCTCATCCATTACCATAGAAACCATCGCTCTCGAAGCCATGTTAAGGCATGCAATTTCCTGTTGGATCCTCTCCAACTGTCTGCCTGAGCTACACACGGAAGTCGCCACAAGGCAGGTTTATAGATCGATAGTGAGAGATAATAGGCCCACTATCAAGAGCTTTATGAACACAGATGAACAAGGCATATACAGAAATCTTGCCAGCTTATTCCGCAATATTTGGCACAAACTCAATTTTTGGAAAAAAAAAACGTAATAAATACAAAATTATGGTTTTACTGCTATTAATTCTGAAGAAATCCTGAAGCATTTATATTCTAAGATAGGGGTCTCCAACTCTGGTCCCACTTGGCTTCTGATGAGCCACACCTGTTCCTGATATTTACCTGAGAACAGGTGTGGCTCATCAGAAGCCAGGTATGATAAAAAACCTATTGGACGGTAGCTATCCAGGACCGGAGTTGGAGACCCCTGTTCTAAGCATTTCACTTTAATCCATGTATGCTGGAAAAATGTTATCTCCTAAAAATAAATTGAGCAGACAAATGTAACAATCTGATAAAAAAAAAACACCAATAGTGACTCAGCAAGAAAACGTGGCAAGGTTCTTCAACTCACCAGAGAGCCAACCTCTGCTCTACCTCCCTCAAAAACCCCGTGTGGAACTTGTAGAGGGGGTCAAAGTTGGAGACAACCATGTTCCTGAGAGAGTCAGGCATGGCCTCGTCATTTGCCACAGAGTTCTGGAAGGACTGAGAGAAAAGGGCCACAAAGTGAAAAAACGTAGAAGCAGATGTCCAAGAGAGAGCCTAGCACCACGGTAACAGTGTTGGTACATAAGAGAACCACAGCTGTCTACCCAGTATGCTGAACAAGACCAGCAGGCTTTGTTAATAATAAGACACAAATTTACATTTGCTGCTGCTTACAATTCTACCCATTTACATAGCTAGGTACTTTAGTGATTTAGGTTGGAGGCCTTGCTCCAGGAACCAGTTGATGTGTTCATGTAGGCCTACTTCACCACCGTTCTCCTTGCTGCCCTTCCTACAAAGCTAAGTGGGGAAACCATTGACAGGAGGTAGATTTCAATGACTCTTCAAAGGAAAAATTAAAGGACTTCTGTGCATAAATGGTGACATACCAAGCAAGACGCTCTCTGCCAAGACGAATGTTTAAATTCAGACTGTAAATCCATTTTCAAGTGCGGCAGAACACAAGCACGAGGAAGTCATGCAAAGTCAACAGAATAGGTGAGTGGGGGCGGTGAGAGGCTCAGTTAAGTCTCAAGGCCCTTAATCCCCCAGCTCCAGCGTCGCCGCACAATGGCTGACCCTGCACTGTGACCCCCAAGCTACGGAGAGCAAAATGAGGACACATATACAAATTCCGATGCACCCGTATTTGTATTTGTGCAAATGGCCAATAAAGGATTCATTATTATTATTATTATTAGAAGAATTTTGACTCACACCCACTAACATGGAGAGTCCAGGTGCCATGCTCTCCCTTGAGTATAGTCTTGGAAACCATAGAGGAGGAGATAGCTGTGCTAACAGCTGTTAATTGACAGTTAATAGCAAAATGTGGTTTCTTCCAACAGTCGTTGTTGAAAGGAGGGATCAGTGGTGGAAGCTAACCAACGTTTTACCAATGTTTTGTCTCACCTAAATCTGACTCAATGCTATCCCTCAAGAGATCCGTGACATTCAATATGGCCTGTGGCAAAGGCATTTCCACCAAACTGAAAGCAGAACTGGATCACTACAGACTTACCACAGTAATAACTTCCAAGTCCTTGAGATATGTCCTCTCTGTTGTCAACAATTCCTTGGCAATGAAGTAGGCCTTGTCGGTGGGGAACCTCTGCAACAGAGAGCACTGATTGAAATCAAAGATGTAATGGAAGAAACTAAAAGACATGTCAAGTTCAGTACACACAGAGGATCTCTGGCTGACCACCAAAGAAGCTGCCAGCACCCAATCGATCCCACTCCCAACTTGTTTACAAGCCACGGCCATTTGGGCCACAAACCTTCCTCCGAACCTCGTCCTCGTCGTCGGTCCGGAGGCAACCGGCATCATTCAGCAGAGGGCTGGTGAGTGGGGAAGGCTGCCGGCCATCAGGGCTCTGGCCTGGGGTCAGTGTCTGCTTCTGCCCATTGAGCAGACCCTGGGACGCCCCCGAGGAATCCGACAGGCGCGGGCTGTTGGATGCTCTTCCTGAAAGAGAGTGTAAAAAGACAGTAAGTGGGAAATGCTTTTTGCATTCAGAGTATTTCTTACGTCTAAGGCTAGGGGGTATACAAATAGGTAGAAGGAACATCAAACAGGGCATCAAATGGTCTGTGGCTACAGCTAACTGCAATAATTTGCTCGAGGCATGTGAAGACCTCAAGATCTCCAATTGTATGAATATGGCTTCAAGGGTCTGATGGGTCAACATATTTCAGCCCCTTTCAGTCTAAATTGGTCATGAAGACAAAAATCGGCAGACAGAATGACTTACCTACTTCAACTACATCATGACTACATTTGCTACGGTTCTGGACGGCATACTTGCCCGACACGGATTCTCTGTCCACTGAGCGCGCTAGGCTGGCTTCAAAAAGACAGCGATTAACCTGCAACCTCTAGCCATCTACGACACGGGGTGGGAAACTGGCTACGTGATGGAAGAGGAGTGACAATGGGATGGTGCGAAACGGCCAGCACGCATGCTACACAGACACACCCCCACGAGCACCAATGCATAAATGAGAGACAAACACACGACAAAAACTAAGAATGTTCTACTAAACACCACCACAGACGGAAGGGCAGGGATACTCTAGCATCTAGGACGATCACAAGACATAGTTGGGGGTCTTTAAAGAAGATTCTGGACTCCCACTTCACAAAGGTCAACTTTATTGACACTAGTGCACAACCCTATACAATGTTAAAGTATAGAAAATAGAAAATCAGACAGTAACAGAATGCAGTACGTGCCAAGAGGAACACCAATACAAAGCTACAATATACAAAAGTATTACAGTCGCAAGTACATAACGGGGCCTAGTTTTCAACAGAAGTCTTTCAGCAGTTAGGAAATGTAAGAGGGGTGTTACAGTGAGTGTAGACTTAGCCCTCCCCCCGCCAAGTCTTAACGTAAAGTCCAACCGACAGTCATGAAAACTGCCTTGGCCTGTGCCAACTCAACAGCCTTTTATGGGGAGAGGAGGCAGGGCTGATCGAGGACAGAGGGCAGGTCAGGGTATCGCCGGGCCTTCATTACATACAGTCCGTCCCGCGTTCTGGGCTCTGGTTTTGGGACAGTGAGAAGCAGCACTTTCAGCAGGTATCTCTGCCAACCGCGGCCGTGACGGAGCATTCAGCAAAACGCAAGGCTGCAATAAATACACACTAACAGCATAGTACAAAAAGGACTGAGGAGTCAACCTCGGCTCAAGGAAAAAAGCTCAGTACAAAATAAGCCTACAAACGTTAATGCTACGAGTCTTGCAGTGAGACTTACTGAAAGTGCTGCTTGTGGGAGGACTGAATGGGGCGGAAACGGAAAGTGTGCCAGTGGGCACGCAGTGGGGGACACTGCAGGACACACACCATGCCAGTGAGCAGGGGTGGTGGTAGGGTGGGGGGGGGTGTGGGGGTATCACTCTCCAGGGACATGCCAGAGTGTTGGGGTGGTGGTACCCCCCTGTGCAGAAGTGGCCATGCATTCTACCCTTAATGGGTGGGGGGTTCGATATACTGTCTGGTTGGCTGAACACGGGTGGAACTGGCACAGCAATGCCGTACTGCGTTGATCCGGTTTTCAGGACCCCCTCCCCCCCAGGTCAATAACCGGTGGTCCCATAAGCAGTATGTTAGCTGCGTGCAGCATATCAGCCCATGAAAAGCCAACAGTCAGCGCTCAGTGTCTCTTTAAAACCGCAGTGATCCAGTAACCAAGGTGACTCTCGCTCTCCCGCTACCTAAACCTCAACAGCGTAGCCTGAGGAACACTGACCCAACCTTCTTAGCAGAGTACAAGAGATCCACCTACAGCAAATTCTTCATTTTGCAGAAATAAAACATAGACAGTAAAATCCACTGTAGACCTTTCACAGACTTCTTGAATCCCAATACAGTTGAAATAATCATCGGAAGAGCAAACCAAAAATTTATGTGAATCTTTACATTTGTGGGTCATTTAACATTTGTAAGTAGTACAGTACAAAATTTGGGAGCTGTATAAATAATATTTAAAAAAATCACAGTAAAGTGAGTGAGATATGCATAACGGTTCAATAAATATGGACGATTCTTACACAAACATGCAGCCCCTGCTAGATAATCCCATGTTACGGCATCCTGAAGCTAACTCTGAAGTTAACGGGATCACTGCGTTCAAAGGGAACCCTGGCCGGCAATGCCACC
>JAODJW010000035.1:20255930-20271752 GCA_026777045.1 Hyperopisus bebe | reverse complement strand
CCACCCCCACGCCCACGGAAAGGTAGGTTGGCCACTGCAGAACAGCAAAAGAAGAGAAGCAGAAGTGGTGGACGATCTCTTTCCAACAAGGACATGCTGACAGGAGAGTGTTTACATTTGACAAAGAGCTTTCTTTTGGTTTTTAAAAGAAAACAAGCGTTGTGTTACAAACAGAGTCAGATAGGATAGTCAGGTCATACATTACAAACAGATGACAATAATGGGCATGAAGCGCCATAGATCTTGAATTTGTAAAAAAGAGAAAGAAGTAAACGGTTCTGGGAGAGGCTGGGCAGCAGTGCATGCTGGGTAGTGAGAGTGTCACAGGGCTGGGCAGGAGCTTGTGGAGGTCGGCACCTCGGCTGAACAGCGGAGGGCATGGGGAACATGGCTGGGGAGGGTGAGCGGCGAGGCGACATGGACACAGCCGTCACAATCAGCCGAGGGACGTTTCTTCCAAGCCACGGTCCAGAGAAGACAGCGGTTTACAGCCTTAAGGTACACCACTGTTCCCAGCGGTAACGACAGTCACCGGCCCTAACCCCATATGCATTACAGTGTGTGAACTGGTTCACGGCCCTTTGTGGTCGGGTCACATGCTCATCTGACCCAAAATAAGACCCACCTACAGTGTAGCATCTCACAAGCAGCCGCTACAGCCGAGTCCCAAAAGGGCATCTGACCGACGGGAGAGCTGAAGGACTACATGGGTTAGTGGAGGGGGGGGTTTATTCTGCTACAGGGAGATCAGCCTTCTGAGCACAACAAGCACAGCGCAGCTGCGCATGAATCAGAAACGCGGCCACGCACACAAGCACGCACACATGCACGCACACATGCACGCAAAACGAGATGACCACAAACCGCACCAGGGAAACGCATCTAAGGCTATGATGAACACATTCAATGTCACGGGTAAAGAACACTACACTTGTGTGAACTAATCTACTCGACATCTAAGAGTAAGAGAATCTCCTTTCAACTAACCTACTGCACGAGACTGGAACTGGAAACCTTCATTAAAAATCTTTCAAGTGTGAAATCAAGACTTCTATTAGAAAAAGAAAAAAATGTAAATAAAACAATTACATTTTGAATCCTACCATTAATACGTGTGAAGGCATCTGACTGAGCACTGAATTTATATTTCAAAGATTGTTATACATCCTCTTGTGGAAAATAATTGTTTTGCACTCAAGGTTTTTGTCCATTTTAATCTTCGATCCACTTCTCCAGGTGAGGGTCGTGGCAAATCTAAAATTAATAAACGTTCATTCTGAAATTTAGTTATCATTAGATATCGGTTAGCTGGGGTTTTGCAGTGAACCGAAGTCCCTGATCCGCTGTGGTCAGCTTTGCCCATCAACCACACCGGGGTTTTTACAGAGAGCAAGAGAACAAAGTGCTTCGTTAGGCTTCAGTCCAGACTGGACACAGCTCCTGAAGTCAGCAGCCCCCATCTAAACCTGCCGCTTGGCACAAAGATACTTCCCAAACCCCAGCGGACAAAAAAAACCATTCAGGTCTGACAAAACAGCGAAGAGTGACCTCGTTTCGAGTCCGCGTTGCCCCTCCCCCAACTGGACAAAGTTGACTTTGCACGCAAAGGGAGAGGGATGCATTTAAGCATAATCCCTACTCATCTCTAAACCAGTATATCTTTCCCATGGGAAAAGCTCTTTAGAGACTTAGGGAACATCAACACTTATGTGAGGGAAAACACCCCACGGTGGCTCTGCGCAGTCACCAGAGGCGAAGACCAAGTGGAAACGAGCAAATCCCAGCCCAGCACCCTAACAGCTCAGGACCCGCGAGCCGTCCTCGTCGCTAAAGTTAAAGCAGGCGTCGTCCTCCACCTCCTCGTCCAACAGGCTGCCGAAGGAGAATTTACTCCCGGGCATGGGCGACGCATTACCCACGGCGATGGGGTTGCCGTACATGAGCGGGTGGCCCACGGAGATGCCCGCCTCCGACTCGGAGTCGCTGGACTCGGTGCCGCTGCTGGTGGAGCCGTCCATCATCTGGACTGCTCCCACGTGATCGACGCCAGCTCGGCCGTAAAGCCGGCGTGCAGGGCTCTGTTTGGGTTGGCCGGGGGGGCACAGGCCATTGGCTACCATGCGGCGCTCGGTGACGGTGGAGCGTGCCTGGCGGCCCGGTGTTTCGCCGCCACGGCTGAGGACCGAGGGGTCGGTCTCTGAGCGGTTATGCCCGTTTCGCAGCTTGTGTGCGGTCGGCAGGCGCACAGCGAGGGGGGAGTGACTGCCATAAAGAGCCCCTCTGTCACGCTGCCCTGGACGCATGCCGGAGACCCGGCTGGTGTCACCCCAGCGCCCCACGTGCCCATTGGGCTCGTGACCGAGCGACCCGGTCCGGTGAAACGTGCTCACCAGCGGGCTGGAGGTGACACTTTTGCTGCCCGCCAGGACTCGGCGAGGCACGAGGGGGCTTCGCTGCTCCGAGGCGCGAAAAACGTCATCCAGCAGGGTGCTGTGGAGTGGAGCGCGGAGGGGGGCGCTGCCCGAGCGGGACGCATCCAGCGACTCGTCGTCAGAGTCGCGGCACGGACTGGCCCGGTACCGGATTTTGGCCAGGCGCAGCTCGCGCTCGTGGTGGTATGCGCCGTTAACCCCGCCTCCCCAGAACGCCGGTTCATTCTCGTGAGTGTCGTTACTGCGGGAACGGGAGCGTGTGACGTGGCACTTGGCCAGGTCATACTCGCTATCTATGTCACTGCAGTCGATGTATGGGATAGAGGAGCTGCTGCCCTTGGCGGCTCGGGATGCTGGACCTGTGCTCAGCTGCTCCGCCGTCTGCCTAGCGGGGGTCCCCTGGCCCCGCCCCTCCTCCGCCCCGGGGCCGACCCGAGCCTCGCATCCTCCCCCATTGTGCTGGGCAGAGGGGCTGCTCCCCTGCTGTTCCGCCGAGCTCCAGTTCTGCTGGCTCGAGGACTCGGTCTTGATCCCAGAGGTGCTGCTGGTGCTCTGGGGAGCAAAGTGAGAAGTTCAGGCTACCATTGATCAACGAGGATGGCAGCCACCTCAACAGGCTCCCAAAAGAAGCAAGAGTCACCTTCTCCTACACTGTCAGAAAAAAATTAGTACCAATTTGTACCTTTGCTTGTTACTGGGGCTGTACCATCAAAGACCTGCCAATTGTACCCTAGCTGTAGGTAAATGTACCTTTTAGTCTAACTTAAAGTACAGAAATAGATTCTTATGAACATACCCAAAGTACAAACAGCATTGATGTAACATCAATGGTAAAAAATGTACATTTACCTGCAGCTAGGGTACAATTGGATGGTCCTTGATGGTACAGCCCCAGTGAGAAAGGTACAAAATCTTACTCTTTTTTTTCCTGACAGTGTACTTCATAAAATAAGTCAATACCTCAATAACATTAAATAAAAAAGAGGACTGATCAGATTTGTGATTACTAAGGACTGATCATTACATATGCCGATAAATATACACACTATGGAAGGTGTTTGAGGTCTGTCTAAATTAACTGACCTGCTTTCAGCAGCTGAATTAAACATAAGCTTGTAGACCACACTGAGTCATTCAGCAGCAAGGCTCCCTCGGCTAAAATAAGGGGTGGGAGCAGAGCTGGAAGCATGACTGACCTCTGTGGGGATGTCCGAGCGCCGCAGGGAGGGCAGAAGAGATGGGCTGCTGCTGGACTGGATCTTACTGTGCTTCCTGGAAGACAGAAGCAGCATGGGAGGCCGGTAATGATGCCCCATCCCAGGTCAGCCCAGGACACACACAAACTTCACTTCAAACAGCCTCCACAGCTACATTTCCAGAGCATTCTGTGGCGATGTCCAGATCCACCAGGCTAAAAGTGGACTGTAGACTACCTGCAACGTCCTAAAAGAAACACAATTCCAAAATACCCAAAGTCCTACCTTTCAAAAGGGATCTTTTTGAATTCCGAATCCTTGACGTAATCAATCACCTGTTTCTGTGTCCGGCCGCTAAATGGAAGTACAGATGGAAGACATGGAGAGGACAAGACGGTGATGGAGAGGAGGAGGAGGTGACAGAACATGAGAAAAGAAATGTGTAAGACATGTTGTGGAACGTTACTTTAAATCCTACCTCATAGTTATTTCAGCGATACCCATGTAGTAAATAAATCATTATCTCCGTAACCATCGAGCAGCGTTTCCTAATCTGGTCCTCCTGGACCCACAGTCGGTCCATGTTTTTGCTAGCTCATTGGGAATAACTGCCATAAAATAATTTAAAAATCTGTCCCAGTGTCTGCACCATCATCGGACTCTACCTGAACCTGAAGGAGGACCCCCTGGTGAAGAGCACAGGTTTGGGTTTGGGCTTGGGCTCCTCAAAGAGCCTGAAGAAGGCATGATACTCCACACATATCTTCCAGAAGACCTTACAGTGGTCCCGGCTGACCATGAGGAACTCCAGGGTGTCCTGGCATGCGCTCTGCAGTAGGGGGCAGTCACACAGTAGCAGGTCAGCCGTACAGACAGCACAATCAGGTTTGAACATGTTGCTGAATGAAGATAAAATGGGAGAATTTAGAGTAGCTGGTGTCCACAACAAGGAGAAGGGGATAAAATATGACTATTTTATTATTAAAATATATGACCCCAGATTGACAATCTGCTGCAAGGTTCTCTAGGTTCTAATCTCAGTTTAAACTCCTACCGCAAATAAAAGAATGTTATTTACATGGTCATCTTATGTTCAGCCATAGACACACAATGACTGTTATACAATTTATAGCTGAATTATTCTGAGAGTCTTCCTATTATTAAAACACCTGACATCCACCTCTACAGTTGTAACAACTGAACCGAAGATGTTCCTCGTCTTCATCCTCATCATTCATTATCACTGTAACACATCGCAGCCCTTTTGTCCGAGACAGGATAAAAGAGGCACTCACATTTGGGTCCGGTCTGAGTTTGATGAGAAATCGCTTCCTTTTGAAACTCAGTTTTCGGACCTTCGACCAGTTGAAGGCGTTTATCTTCGTGTGCCCCTTCAGAAAACACACGGGGAAAAAAACTCTCAGTCTGATGGCCCTTTTAGCACAATGATAAACGTTCCTTCAATTTCAGCAACACACAAAAAAGGAAAAAAAAAGCTAATCCCACAGGGGAAAATCTATAAACAAGAAAAAATAGCTTTCACTGTCTGCTTGCGGTGTTTTTAATGAGGAGGCTTTCTCTGAAACTACCAGAAATGAAGCCACTCCTGGTATTGGGCAAAAGGACATTACTGTATATTCTGGGTAATATATTACTGTAAGTCCCAAAACTGAACATATGTTTATTTTGGACATGTACTCTCAACGTTCAGCCAGGGATATATAAGGGAAAGCTTCTTCGAAACAAAACAAATTATCCATCATAAAACTGGGCTACATCAAAATTACCATTTTAACTGGGAACAAGCACGGATTTCCCATAAGAAAAGCAGGGCAAAGGGTTGAGTATCCAACTGGCCAATTAAGAAATACTAGCCAATACTCAAACCTTGTACCCTAGCGACAGACCGGAAGAGTCCGCCAGGCACCTGAAAGACCAGGATTCCCGTGTGGGCCACAGCCAAGCTCAGTCTGCAGCCCTCCCGGTCTTTGGCTGGATGGAGACGCACGCCATACATCTCTAGCCGTCGTGTGATTTCCAGGAGCTGGTAGTCAGACTCAGCCGGGGTCTGGCCTCTGGAGAAGAAAAACGAATCTGGTAACTCACATTGTGCCACCATAGACACGGACCACTGCAGGCACAGAGCCTTAATGTCCAGATATAAACTGTATTTTAATTACTGACACATGTTCAAAGTGTCCCGTAACGTCCTGTGAAGTAACAAGGAGGCTTAATCAGGAATGGCGGGCTAGCTAAATCATCAGTATTTACAGCTTCTACTGAATTGTATATTTGTCCTATTCCATCAGCTTGCAAATGGTTTACAACACTTTCCACATCAGTTGTAATCCATTTTACGCCATAAAACATTGTAATTTAACTGTGCATTAGATTAACTTGCAAGAACAGTCATAAAACACTTCTTTGAAATGTGGCAAACAACTATTAGCCGTGACTGTCAAACTAATTGCTCACTCTGAGACTTGCATAATTAACCACCCGATTGGACCTCAGACGCTGACGTCATATGACATTAATTCTGAGAAAGAGTAAACTGTTATGTAGGGACATGCCTGCACTGTAATGGAAACACATCCACCAGCATTGCCCTAAGTTGCATATGTCACGTCGTTCATGTATCTCGGAAAAATCCCTCCCCATTCCTGCAAGCCCCGCACCAGGCGTAACACTCAATGCAGCATTTACTTCAGAGTTCCTGATCCCTAATTTAACGAGCTATCATAATGAAGGGTTCACTCAATGCGACCGTATCGCACTTGAGAGACGTGCAGTAGATGCAGATTCATGGCCCGAGTTGTGAAAGCCAGCATAAACCCTCCAACAGGAAGCTTCCCTGCCTCTGTAATTTCTGAAAATGACTTCCTGTTTCCTGTGTGCGGTGCCTAATTAGTGACTGAATTCTCAGCGAGGTTACACCCGGAACGGTGTCTTGGCGTTATCACCAAATGGGAAGGGAGTGGCGAGGGGTGGGGGGTAGGACGCGGGGCAGCGATATCTACTGCAGGCCTGTCGACGGCTGGCTCTCTCTTTCCAGCTGTATAGACAGCAGGACGGCATCCATTACAAGCGCCAGTTAATGTCGGTGGCGACTTGGATGGGCCCATACGAGGGGGAGACAAGAAAAGGAAATGGGGGCTTTCCCACCCTCCATCAGTCGCCACTCACACACTCGATAGGGGCTGTAATCGTTCCTGTAGGAAGTCATTCGTGGTTTCAGAGATGTTGACACTGCTACTTTGACCATGCGACTCTGAAAATCAAAACCCACGCTAAAGACATTTAAAAACGGAATGCGACCGTATTGCACTTGAGAGACATGCAATAGATGGCACAGATCAGGGTAATAATCGGTAAATGGTTTTGCTGGAATCACTCTGTCCGGAATGAGTCCGGTGGAATGTGACTGACCTTTCAAGTGGCATTTTCCTAAAGGGATTAATTGTTAATGAGACATGAACACCATCTTTTCCACTTAATTGAATTGCATGAAGGATTATGATGGTGACAGGTGACATAGCATGCATGCACGCACACGCATGTATGCAGCTCTCTCTTTGTCATACACACACACACGCACACACACACATACATATATATACACACATACATATATACACATACACACGCACACAGGCAACATTTCTACTTTAATGGATGTCCTCCTAACTCCATTAAAGTCAATTAAGCCATTTTAACAAAACTGAAACATAACAAAAATGTCTTATTTAAAAAGCACACCCACACGTGCTCGCTCGCTCGCACACGCCCGCCCATCAGACTCACACGTGCTTGCGATGGAAATCCACAATTCTGTCCATCAGGGCCTCCTGGTCAGGAATGTACTTATTGTAGAGGAGGTGCTGCCTGCTCTGCGTCTCCTCAAAGTCCCCGATCTCAGCTGAGGGGAGGAGAGAAACCTTCACTGTCGGGCTCCTCCAGGTACTACCAGGAGCTACGCGTGCGTTTCACGCGCTCTGCATGGAGAACGGTCAAAAATCGACGATTCGCAGTGCAACAAGCAACAGGAAAGACAGAAGGCACCTTCTGCACCTTCGCTAAAGGACTTTTTCTACAAGGAAGAGTTTAAGGAACAACACAGACCACAGAAAATCAGACAATTCTAATAACCAGGTGTAGCCGTAGACTCACACTGAACAATGTGGGAGACCAGCAGGGCGGCGCTGCTTTCATTGCAGGTCAGCCGTCCACAAGCCAGATCGTATTTGATCTGCAAGGCAAAGAGGTACCTGGGAGGGTAGAGAAGAGGGCGAAATGACCAGTGTGCTAATAGACAACAGCTGATCTAGTTATCGTGGAGCTATGCAGTCACCCTAACCCTAGGAAAGGTGCTAACCACACTTGTCCTAGAACTGTGCTTTTCAACACAGTCCCCAGGAGCTCTCAGACAGGCCATTTGCTTGCATCCTTCCCAGCTCTCAGATGGACACTCTAGGCGTCCCCAAGGACTGGGTTGAGAGACACCGCCCTAGGAAATATCCAGGTGTGAGATATGCTTTGTCTTTGGTGCTTGGTCAAACACGTCAGATGGAAAGAGGCACCAGCCACACAGACATGATAGGGATGGGACAAACTGGGCTCTGTCTCCTCGGGATTCATGTGCAGCGGGGACAGTAACAAAGCAGAGCTAATCAATGTACAGTGGGAAAAGCTTCGACAAGACAGACAGCTTTACGCTAAACAAATATAAATCAGCATTCCGGAGCCGCCGGTCTTGGCGTTCTGTGGAAAAGGCATCCAGCATTGAGCAAAGGCCAGCACAGTGTTTACACAGCACACTGAGCATCCAGTGACCCAAAAGGGACAGGAATGGACTGTCGGCTGCCCAGGATATGTTAGCCTAAATCTAGATTTCCGTTTTTTTTTTTTTTTTGGAGATTTGTAGATAAACATCTGTAACGACGGAAATATAGTTTTACAGATTTTTTTTAAACTTGAAAGTAAATTATCTGAAACATTTGGGGGGGGGGGGGGTTAGTAGCTGTCCCTTGATTTTGGCAGCTGATGTTTCTTTGTCCTCCCCCCGTTTTGCAGGATAATGCAGAAAATGCCGGCTCCTGGAACCGTTTCGATTCATAAGCTTGCTCTTAGGCATAGAGCTCCTCGATTCTGGCCGCCGGCAGCAGATGGACCAATCAGCTCATGACGAGCAGCCAGTTGCTTTGCTGAAGCCTGCCATAACCCAAACAAGGCCCCCATTCTTAAGAACAGCTGAGGAGCTGCTCCGGTCCACTAATCTTCCAGCTCTGGGGGGAAAAAAGACAGAATAAAACCGCCCGGGTTCTGGCTGGAGCCAGGCTGTGGACAGGCGGGGGGGGGGGGCTACTGGCGGAGATAGGCAGCGTGCAGACAGCTGCAGATAAGGAACAATGGAGGCAGAAGACGATGTGGAGGAACGTGGTGAGAGGCAGGGGACACCGTGCTACTCGGCTCACCTGGTGAGCTCCTCCACCAACTGAGCCTGGTCTGGAGGGAAGAATTTCACCACGAACCGCAAGATCATGTTCTTGGGCCCTGCAGAGACACGCCTTATTACGGTTTTACAATGACATATTTTAATCATCATCATTCACGCATACTCCTTAAACCTGATATATGAGAAATGATAAATTAAAAACAAAACGTTAAGACAAAGCAAACAGCGATTCTATTTTTGAGAATTTCCTGTTTTCCCACACAGACTCGCAACGGTTTATACGAGTTCCAGCTGAAAGCCCAGTCGCCCTGCTTATATAAGACATTCTTGCATGCAGGGGCTCTGCGGGCCCTTCTGCCTGTTGCCTGCGGTTACGGCGTGCTGGCTGGGTCGGGGGGGCTCCCCCGGGGGGACACTCACGCGTGATCTGCTTGCCGATGGGCTTTAACAGGTCCAGCCAGACCTGTGGAAACAAACATGGAGTCAGAGCCTGCTGGGGGGGGGGGGGGAGGTATTGCTGGAGATGGGGCACTGATACTCCTCCAAGCTGGTGGCAAGAAACAGAGCTGGAAACTCGGGGGGTATAACATCTGGCTTCAAAGTGTGACCCCCCTCCGCTAAATTCAAAACCAGGCAAATTTAACTTGCTGCCTTGGCTCTGTGTGGATGTTTCTTGCTCGAGGATATAAACGTTGTTTCTTACAGATAACTGCCTGCTCTTTGATGGCCCCTGAGATGATCTCCTCAGCAGTACAGACCTTTTGTAGCCCAAGACGGAGACTAATCAGCACCGCTCACAACAGAGGGATGGAATTCCGATGAAGAAAAAGCCGTTTTTTCGATGAAGACTCACAGTCATCTTGCGCTGGTTTTGGAACTCCAGGCCAAAGTAGTCCCCCTCGATCAAGTTCAAGTGGGTGCAGACCAAGTCAAAGAGAACCTTGCCCGGAACCCGTTGCTGCAACACAGAACAAAACAAAACCAGAGACATCATGAATCACCACGACACGGAATAATGCTCAGATACCCATGCAGCCCAGGAGATACCAAAGGAACAAGGCTGAAAGACTGACCACCATGGCGGCCATGTCAACATTACTCAAGGTCCCGCCCTCAAACAGGCCAGCAAGCAGACTGTCAATAGGCAGCCCACTTTCTCTAAGAAACCCAACTGCATAGATTACTACATCCATCCTATTCATCCACACCAGCAGAGCCGGGCTGTGAGTTCCAGCACTACCAACTTAGCTGGAGCCCAGTCCTGCCCCGATGGGGTGACACACCATTGGTAAAAAGAATTCGGGCCCAACTGCCATGACTAAGCCTGCTGGAGTATAAGCAGATGCACAGCACCAAACAGAGGTTTCTGGAAACCCTTGTAAAACCAACAGCAAGGCAGAGGCCGCACTGAACTATAGAATTACGCAAGATCCTCCTTTTTTTTTCCAGTGGAGCTTTTGCCAGCAGCTGAAGAAAATGGAGATGGTCTCACTACAGTAGCTGATTCACTACCAACTATGGGCCCACCCCTCATTAAAAACAGATGTCGAGTGAACTGGAAAGCGAGCCTTTACGCTAACAGTCTATCGCAGTGTTCTCCAATCCAGTCCTTGGGGACCTACAGAAAGTCCACATTTTTGCTCCCTCCCAGCTCCCGGAAGAAAGCATAAATGTGAACTATCTGGCAGGGAGCTCAGAGGACCAAAAACATGGACCCACTGTGGGTCCCTGAGGACCAGACTGGGAAAAACTGGTCTATTGGGGCATTTAATACACGGCAAATATCAGGCGGGAGAGCAGTGCATAGTCAGGCACAGATATATTATACACTAGTGCACTTTGTAAATAGCTGTGTGTATATTAGTAATGCTAGTTTTTTATATCTTTATACAATCATAACCACAGGGTTGGGGAAGTTACTCACAAAAGTTATCAATTACAAACAGTAGAAAGTTCAGGTCCAGAAAGTACAAACCCAGACCAAGCTTTTGTTACAACCAACCAATTGAGTAATCAGACTGATTTTTTATACTCAACCGGTTGCTTGAAACAAAACCTTGGTCTGTATTTGTAAAAAAACAAAAAATAGTCTAAAACACTTCCTGCATTAGATATTTATAGATGTAACTGTCTTTGTGTTTACATATCTCTCATTGTTTGGAAGTTCCTTTTTAATCTTTTCTGTGTTGAAGGACCAGGACAGAGTAATGCCGCGGCACACCCAGGAGAAAATCAACTTCCTTCGCAGAGGGAACAAGCATGTTGTGAAGGATGTTCCTCCCCTGAAAAACCTGGGACGCCTTTACCAGAAACACGACATAATGATGACACTGGATAGCCTTTGTAAATAAGGGCAAGGTGGAAGACAGCTATATCCTCTAACACAAGGGCTCTTTCTCCCTTCAGTGCTGAAGGTGATCCTCCAGATACCCTGCCATTTGTACATTTAAACCACCTTAATCTAAACAGCCCATGAGGTCTCCTTGGAATTCACGCATCACTCTGTTTGCAAACGTCAAGCCAAGGGCATCGGATAGCAGGGGACTCGAATCTCACACATCCGGTTAGAACCTCCCCTCAGAGGAGCAGCCCGACATCAAAGGCAATTATATAAAACAGCCGACTGAGTCACGGCAAATCAGGGAACCTCGGGAGAGCAGCTGAGCAAACAGTGCCCCATGGCTACCGGAGGCGGAGGCTTCTCCAAGCTGGCACCTGGATAAGACACACGACACCTCCATCAAAATGAGCCTCTGGCTCCGATTACATCTTGGTGCAACAGTGTGCAATAAAAAAGTTCTTACTCAATGGTCTTTTACATTCACACCCGCCCCTGCCCCTTAATCTTCCAGGAGTCGTGCACAGTCTACGCCCTGCAGGCGGTCTAACAGGCCTGGGCGTCGGTATCTACAGCCGCTCTCCAACCCCAGCCGAATGACGCATCCGTAGTCAAGGCCTAGTGATAGGCCAGTTCTCTCAGCCTGGCATGACCACAGGGATCTGGCCCAAGTGCCAATGCTCTTTCTGCATTTCATATTTTAAGGGAGCATCAGATACAAGAAGGTGTGATACGCAAACGCTCACTCAGTCCACTTGTTAGCCTACAGAGGCTAATCAAGTTGTAGCCGGCTATCAAAGCGGCATTGCTAATATCCCAGAAGCGACTGCATTCCTTCACAGCACAGACGGAGCCTGAGGCTAACCCTTTCACGGCACTGTGGCGGGGGTTGAACTCGCCTGTCAAAAATAGCCCTCTGCCAGCGGTGATGTTCTGCGTGCTCCAAACACACGTGCTTCAATATGCCGTGGAAACCACAAATATGGCCGCCTCGCTGTCCAGCTCCGAGCAGCCTTCTGTGAAATGGTAAATGGCTGGCCCTTCACTCCGGCCACGGAAGCTTGGCTGCCAACTCCCAAATTCATACTGTGAAGCATTTATGGAATAAGCCCCAGGCCTTCTGAGAGGCGAGAAACATCTCAAATCCTCGAATAGGAGTCCACATGAGGACATTGCTAGTACTGTGAGAAAGCTTATGGACTGGGGTTAAAGGCACTGTTGAGAAGTCAGAAATTTGCTGAGAATAAATAGCAGAGATGGTTCTGCATTCAGCTCCTGTCCTCAGTGTGTGGGGTCTGTCCATACCAATGCCTTTTGGAGCTTGGCGGCCAGACACAGGCGAAGGTGAGCAGAAGCTTTATCGGAAGTTATCAAAGTAGCAGAGATCCTGCTTACTGTAGTTTGACTTTTTGCTGGTTTGCAGGGCGCCGTAAAAATCCGTTCGTTGTTCTGATAAGGTGGGAGCTTCAAGATACGGTCGCTTCTATTCAGAATGTCTGACGTTTTAAAGGCAAAAGAAAAGGGCTCAGAAATGTCATAAAAGGAAACAGAATCCAAAGACAAACTAAAAACAGGAATAGATAAATAAGGAAATATTCAATGGTTCAACCGATCCAAATTACAGAAACTGCAACTGAATCACACACACACACACACACACACACACACACACATATATATATACATATACATATATAAACACATACACATATATATTTTATAAATGAAAGCACAAACAAATGAAAAAAAAAGGCTGACAGTTTGAAGGGGCTTCAGGGGTGTGTTGGGGGGGGGGGGGCACCTCTCCTCAGTCATCTCACCTCAAAGATCTGTGAGACTCCCAAGGTTTGTGATACCTTTCAGCCTGGTGTTTCTGAGGTATCTGCTTTCCACAGCGCCAAGAAAGATTAACTTTCGAGCAAACGAGGGCGACCAAACATTGCAAGTGGAAATGGTCAATATACAAACTTAGCCACACACACCTCGGGGTGCGATTCATCCCCGGCGGAATTCCTGAGCTCCCACTTTGTGAATCACAGGAATGCGTCAGCACAATGGCTGCTCAGAGGGCTCTGTCCTTTGCGGTCACAATCACAAATGGAGAGTGTAAGAGAGAAAGCCCCTCTCCCCCACCAAAGGTCAACACTTTGTCCTAGTAAGCGGAAGCAGAAAAAACAGAGGTATTCCTCCCCTTCTGCGTAACTCCTAAACATGATTTAATGTTGAGATGAATAACTCATCATCATCTTATTCTAAATGGACCACAGACCAGTTTATCGGAATGCCTGATTCTGTCCAGGGTCCAGTACGAGAAAGAAACCTTTCAGATTTTGGCCTGCCAACTCTTGCCCTCTGACGTCGACTCCTCCAACATAGCATAGGGGCACGCAACAATTTATATTCCTTAGCCCAGGAATATAGATTAGCTTGTCATCAGTGATTTAACTAGATGACTAAAAGAGCTATGTTGTCGGCAGAGTTGGGTAAATCAGGTCCAGAGCGTAAAACTCCAGACCAGGATTTTGATTCAACCAACCAGTTGAGTACTCAAACTCTTTATACTACACTGCTTGGTTGAAACAAAATCTTGGCCTGGACTTTTACTCTCCAGACTTGAATTATCCAGCTCTGGCTGTGGGTAGATGTTTCTGCTAAAAATTGAGAAGAAATTCTGTCTGCCACATTGGACCGTAAAAAGCAAATTAATGATTCACACTCACATTCCCCAACGCCCCAGTGACAGACCCACAGAATGTGGTCATTCCCCTTTCGGCTGGGGATCGGCACTTGGGGAATCCCGTGCACAGGGAGGAAGTATAAAGCTGCGACACGCTTCCCATGACCTATGGTCCTCCTGGTCATTTTTACCCAATCAGATGAGCGGGACAGACATGTATATTTACCTAGTGATGTCAATCTCACGGGCAGGAAAACAATCAATCTGCCAAATGTGCCAAATGCGCCCAATTTAAAGTTCAGATTTTGCCAGTGGGGAACAGCCGTAACCTGAGCTAAGGAGTCACTAAGCTCCACCAGCATATCTTCAGGTTATAATACTGGCTCCACACCTCTACCCAAGACACCGTCACCTTAGGGGTGACGCATGGAGGCGGGGGCACCTCCACCTGAGCTGAAGGCCTGTCATAATCGAGGGGGGTGTAGGCCACAGAGACAGCGTGGCAGTGACAAAGGCAGCCGTGGGTCTGTAAATTTAGCCGTGGGCCAGTAAGGGGTGCCATGGGGCTGTAAAAGCAGCCGTGGGCGTGTAAAGGCAGACGTAGGTCTGCAAAGGCCGCCGTGGGCCTGGGAAGACTCCCATTGGTTTGTGAAGGCCCCTGTGGGTCTGTGAAGTCCACCGTGGGTTTGTGAAGGCCGCCGTTCCTCAATGGATAGTGATGAGCCAAAAGGCAGAAGACAGGAAGTCTGGGAGTAAAGACCTACCGGACGACGTTGGTGTGTGGGAGCGGCCATGCCTTCCTTAAGATACAACAAAGCGTATTGTACAGCCATTAACAACAACAGCAGCCCGCGACACAGAAGGCAAAATAGGGTATTCAACCAAAATAAAGCAAGAAAGAAATCACACTACTCATTGGAAGACTGTTGACTGTCACCATGAGTCACAAAAGCAGTTACCTGACACCAGAGAAGAAGAAAAGGCCATTAATTCAGGACAACAACACTGATTAAGGTCTGATTCTGGGATAATATACTATCTTCCAGAAAAAATTGCTTAGGACCACGGGGGCGAAACAGGTTTCTGACACAAAGAAAAGCTTGGCTGCTCAGTATGCGCCTGTAAGGGACTCGGATTACAGATCCGGAACGTTCTCAGCCACTCTACTGCTGCCATGACCTGAGGATAAAAGTCAGCATTCATTCACTAGACCTCTCAAAAATATTACCACAAAAAAGTGAAAATTACAGCATGGAAATCTATGATAAAACAACTGCAGACACAACCAAGCTCAGAAAAAGCTGCTAGCTTTCTGACAATGTTTATGTTTTGCCTGAGATCTGAATAATTTCAGATGTGCTGAAAAAATTAACTCATCTATGCGACTTCTATAACTCTATGTCCAGCACAAGGTCCTTGCTGACTCTGGGGCCCGTCTGAAGATACACGGAGCACGGGAGAGGGGACCTCCAGCAGGAAACGCCACTGCAGTAAACAAAGGATAGAGGACATCATTTGGCAGCCTATCGTCACTGTCAGATGAAAACGCCACTTTTTGACGATTGTGGCTTTTTACTATGGATGGAATATGCTCATTCTCCGTGTACTGATAGCGTCTGATATCTGACTGACCAATGAAAAGATGTTTTATGAAGTCATCTCTTTAACTAGTATTTATGTTTGTACTGGTTAACATTGGTATTCATGATGGTCGTTTGTATGGA
>JAODJW010000035.1:20243523-20255830 GCA_026777045.1 Hyperopisus bebe | reverse complement strand
TTATGAAGTCATCTCTTTAACTAGTATTTATGTTTGTACTGGTTAACATTGGTATTCATGATGGTCGTTTGTATGGACACAAAAAAATTGCCTTGCTGGCAACAATCCACACAAGTCCATTTAAAACATTCACTGATGGCTGTGTAAAGACATTTCTATTTGCAGTGCTGAGGGCGTCTCATTTCGTTGTTTTAGGTTTATTTTGTAAAGTAGTTTCTGAGAAAATGTGTTCTTTCACGCTCCTGAAACAATGGATTTTTGGAAACGCGCACTTTCCGTTGGAGAAGTTAAAACAGTACCTGACCCAGCCAGCTGAACGTGCATTCGCCCCCCCGCTCCCTGACCTGTGACTGACACAGGAAGCCCGGCATGTGCAGCCAGTACAGGATCCTGAGCAAGACGTAACCAAATGTGTTTGTTTCTGTGAAAATGAGGCCAGCAGCTGCCTCGCAGCCTCTGACTCTGACTCCATCCTCCCTGCAGAATCTGCATAACGCTGAGAAACAGAGGAACGATTCCCAGAGCTCAAAGTGAGACTCTTATTAGAATCGCAAGATGTAGGTGTTTGGCACACTATTCCCTGTGACATATGACTAAATTAATTACAATTTAATTAAATTCAATTACAGGTTAAGTGGAGGGGACACAATCTGCATGTGCATTCAGAACTGTGCAGAACACTGCAGAACTGCCCCTCCCAAAATGAAACTGCTGGTGGACGACAGTAATATGCTGCCACACAGAGAATATAAACACAAGAATGATGTGTTAGTGGAAAATGTAAGGTCCAGAGGTGTGGAGCAGGGGTAAGAAAAAGGTTCAGCGTTTTTCCCTCAAGTTAAACTTTAGGCCATAAATTATTTTCCCTATAAAAACACAGAGGGCTGTTTTTTCAGAACTTTGTGAAGAACAACTCTGAAAACAGAGAAGCCAGCAGGTCTCGGCACAGCTTAAGTGCTGCTCAGAGGAAGCCAGTGAATGACGAACAGTGAGGTGTAAAAATAAAACAAAGACCCTTCAGTAGAGAGGGATTTCTCTCACTGCTGCAGGCTGAGCGAACACTTTATCCAGGGCCTCTGACATTACGCTTCAGGAGACCTACCGACTATGGGGCCCTAAACCATTGACCGTAGGACATTGAAGCCGTAAACCAGTGGCTGTGGGACACTAGGCAGAGGCATCCTGGCATTATTACTTATATAGCATCTACCTGTGACTTCCTTGTTGGACCACCACGACAGCAAACAAGCCAAGAGCCTCTCTCTTGCTAAGTCAACTCACTGACGATACAGGTTCCTATGTTGAGAACAGGGAGTCATTAGCAGGAACAACCTGTCTGCAAAAATGGACTAAATCCTCACTGTCAGGAAAACACACAGCATCTACGACAAATATAAATGATTCTTTGTAGGATGCACCTGACACAGACAAAAACAGAAAATTCCAGCTTCCCAATTGTTTGGTTTTGTCCATATCAGATAGTTACAGAAATATCACCACCTCCCTGCTTACGAACAGTAATAATCACGTTCATCTTTACGTAGATGACAATGTAATGAAAACTCATCTCTTGACAAACAGACATATACACTGGTCATTCAAAGCAAAGACCTTCTTTGTCATATTAATTCAGTATGGAAATTAGTTTTTTAGCAGCCAGAAAGAAGTCCAAGATCAGCAGTAGGAGGTGTACTGTTTGGTGGACAAGACATGTGACCAATTGTTAAGTAACAGGGAGTAGCAATAAATCATAAGGGATATTTTAATAAAACCTTTAAGCAAAATACTTGTTAAATAATAGCAAATAACTTCTGGCAGCTGAAACCTTCTGATACCAAGTAGCTCTTTGATATGATCATCATCTGCACTGATGGTCATGCTTAATACCCCTTAGCCTTGGAGAAGCAGTTGCTGCAGATTAAGCTTGGCTGGCTACACTCCTGTCCTTGGAAAATGTCCAGCATGCTGAATGGGTGCCTAGTCAAGGGAGCGAGGGCATGAGGTGGGCAACGTCTGTAATGCCAACATAGTGGAGGTCCTCCTGGATTGGGAGTCCAGCTATGAGTGGTATGGGTGTGGCAGTAAGGGGGAGGGGCAAAACAAATCCCAAAGATGCCCCAAACCTCTCAAGATCATGGCAAACCCAGAGCAGTCATAAAAACACAAATCACTCCCAAAGTCTGGTTTACCGAGGGTGTTTGGTGGCTTGTATACAATGGGTCATTCTACCTACGTACTTACCATTTTAATGGAGCACAGCCCAAGGGCGCGAGCGAAACACACTGGTCAGCATATCTGGAACACACTGTTTAACATAAATATGGCTGCTGGCACAACTTGCATCAATCATCTGTGGTACTTTTTATCCCCCCTTTCTGAGCCTAATTTTGGTTCCTTCCTGTTTTAACGGCCATGTTTTCCCATAATTCTCCAAAGCCAACCCAGATGTCTAAGTATTCAGTATGCACCAGGGCTACATGTGACAGCTCACACAGAGCTGTGTAGGGAAGTCAGTAGCCAAGGCATTAAACGGTGTGATCTATTGGTAAAAGGAGGAAGCCGGGTTGAAATGAAGAATGAGGCTAGAAGGTTCCCTTCTCATCTCCTGTAAAACAGGCCAGGACGGTTCAGCCTGGGCACAGCAAATGCTGATGGGAGGCGTGGCACCAATAACGAGTCACTGCCAAGGTGCCAGCTGGAAGATAGGCAAACTAACAGCTGGCTGTCGACAGCCAACCATCAAATAAGAGAATCACAGCTTCTCTTGAAAGCCGTCCCCAATCCCCCTGCAAGCCAATTCTTTGAATACTTGGACAACAGTTATCAGTCATTTCATGGCTTCCCGACAAATAACTGAATACCGCGTTGATAAGTCACTGCTATAACACATGAGACAAGCTATGTGTCTACTATTTTGCCTGGGACGGGCTCCAAGCACCTGCCCATGACCCCATCCATCATAAATGAAGACAGGCGAGTGGATGTTACTCGACCCCGTGTGCCAACAGTATGAAAGACAGTAGTCCTCGTCATGGGGACACCGGGGCTCCAAATCCTAGGAGAACATCTTGCCCACCAACTTGACCTCATTTCTCTAAATTTAATCTCACCCTGAATTTGGGCACTACCCAGAAAGACAGACCATGAGCTGCTACACAAAGAACTACATCGTTATAGCTCATTGTTGCAGAAACTCCCCGATATCAAAGTTTCTTCACCTGTCTCAATACTGCAGATTTTCACTCATCCTTGTTCAAGTTGGCTTGAAGCCGGCCTAACTGAGGAGACGCTACTGTCCATGGACGTGCGACCAAAAAACACACATTAAAAATACATCAAGGGAACTCGAGCCAATGGTTTGCCAAGTGCCTTCATGCCACAGAGAGAGAATCTGACATAGCTGTGACCAAACCCCATTTGTCACTGTCGGCCACCCCAGTAGACATTACAAATCAACAGGCAGACAATCTTTCCATCAAGAATGACTTTTGAATTTAAGTGAAAAGGGACATGAACTGGGACACTTGCAAGGAATCACCTATCGTCAGACCAATGGCTGAGAGACCTCCTAGTGGCCTGGCTGCCTATCCAAATAGCTGGCCACATAGTGCTTCATCACCTCCTTCCAAACACTCTTAACGGACCTTGGAATGAAGAGGTTCTCACTATACTCTGTAAGAAGCATACGAGGAGAGAAATCGGCTTTGCTTTCTTAAAAACAAATCCTCCAATAAACCAAAAACTGTCCTCATAAAACGGACTGGACCATCAATCCTTCAGAATGCAACTATTGAAAAAAATGGAAAATAAAGGGGTTTCCATCCCTACACTGAACACTGAGCCCATTTTGTACCCGAGGAATGTTGGCGTTTGACTCCCAGACACTGGTAAGGGCTGAACTCTGGGACACATTAATCACGCAGCTTCCACACATGACAATACCGTGTCCACGTGTGGCAGCTGGACTGGTGACCAAAAGTTTGCATGTTTAAATCACCTAGGGCTGACTACCACCACATTCGAGGTCACATTCCACTCCACAATGAAAATGACTGCAATTTATTCCACGCTTCACAGAAAGAGAATTAGGAGGCTAGTGAGCAACAGAGAGAAGAATGTCTGTGAATGTGTCAAACAGCCGATAAAATCTAACAGCGATGGACACATTCTTCAGCTCCATCTTCTATTCTTGGATATTTTCGCTTTAAGCAAGAGTGAAGGAAGATGGTAGTGAGAAATGAAAGGACTAATCATGCAAGGGTTTGTGGTCTTAAACTGTCCAACACGTTGTGCTAATATGGTGATCATGAAGGAGAGGCTGAGAGGAGCAGAATTATCGTGATTTATCATCAACTCTCACGATTCTCAGCACCTCAAAGCACGCAATCAGATCATCATCCGGATGAAGCCACAATCAAAACAAACAGCATTTTAAGGCTTAAAGAGTTATCAAAAATAGCTGGCTGATTGAGACATTTCATTTTGCTTGATCATCGTGGATTTTAGCAACTGCTAAGCACCAAAGCAAATAGTATGTCCATATGTGAAGTGGACAGGAGATAGGACTCTAATGCAATGACTAACAGGAGCTGCTTATGGTTCACAGGGCTGCTGGGTGTCATGGTGACACCATAGCCATGGTGACGTGTCACAGACTGAGCAGGACCCGGTCGGATGACCTGAAATCAGTAACAGTCCTGCATCGCCTAGTTTTTATGCAAGTAAGGCCAACGGCAAATGAACTGTTATTCGGTCTTTCTGTGTTATTACTATGGAACATAAATCCTGGTTTAAACTCCTTAGCTCATTTTCAAAGAATTTCACAGTTCAGTCAGCTTGAAAAGAAAATTATTTAGCTGGATCAATTCAGGTTACGTATTCTGCCTAAGTGTATTACAGCAAAGCTGTTCTCTGGACACAGGTGCCGAACCTGAAACATTCCAGTTCCTTCACTTCATGTCCAATCAAGTGCTCCGGTGCCCCATTTGCCGTGGTCTGCCGTCGGTCACCACTGGACGAATGGCCGGATTTCGGCGACATGTTCTGCTGGCAGAGGCTAAGATCGCACATAGACCACAGCAGCTGTTTACCAGGCCAAGTCGGCCGAGGCGACCGGGCCAGTGGCTGCCTCTGAATCTGTGAAACACCCCTTAAAGGAACAGTTCCCATTATGTAAGCGCAGTGGGTGAAAGCCAGCTTTCACAGGCTCACCATGAGTTGCCTAAAACCAGCCTTCTGACAAGAATGGAAAACCGGAAGGGCTCACAAAAGACGCCTTGTTGTTCCTGCTCCGGAGAGCTAAAATAAAAAAAAGAGCTAAAGAGAAGCTCATTGATAAAAAAGGGGGAATTTGCAGAACATCGGGAACTTGGCAGCACTTGTGATGCCTGAGGGCCAAATTAGATTTCCTGATTTTACCCATCGCTGCTCGACACGATTTTCTCTTGGCAGCTTTACGTAACGGCAGTCAGCCGGTCTGGGGGTCTTTCCTTTTGGGTTCCTAGGTTATGGAACAAGACATGTCAGCCCCCAAAAACGCTTCATGGGTCCGTGGGGGCCAGGCCTCAGGAGCCACCCCCACAGAGACGGTCTTACTAGTATGAATGACCGAAAACATGATCTGTAACGACAGCGACAAGATGGCAGCTGGGTAGCCATTGTGAAAAGGCTGCCTTAGCTAACCGCACCGTCTAACAGTCAGACTGAGAGCACGTTCCATTCCTCAGTACACGGAGGCCTGTTTCCTGACAGTTGATGGTCTGATGACAGACCTGACTGTCTCAGAGGCTCTCAATTTACGCTGCTGCTATGATCCAGAAACATGCACTTGTTTCAAATCCCACTTATTCTCAGCATTTTTTCCCCCTCATTAAAAATAAAATGCTGTAAGTAAGTTATTAACTTGTACCACAACATTTAAAAAAAATGCATAATATACACACAGGTTTATTTTTAAACTCACACCAAATGAGAATCCACTGTACTGAAAAACAGGTACAAAGAAAACTCAAAACTGCCACGTAATGAGACAGACGTCTTATTGCTTATTGTTGATTACAGACACTATAAACTAATATTTCTTGTTTTGTTTAGCTGGCACTGGCTGACAGACGTTCCCAGGCATGTGAGCAAGTAACTGCTTTGCCCTTAATTACCATGCCACCTGGGGGCCTTACAGCAGCCCTGCAGGTCCTTACAGAGCAGGCAGTGCTGTTCTGGCATGGGCTCGCAGTGCTAATTAATTACTCATTCATAATTTATGAGTATAGGGGCAGCGCAAATGATACTCACACATGTGCAGAGTGACACGGTGACAAGGACCTTAATGAGCACTGGGGCGAGTGGCAGGGTCAGCACGAAACATGGAGCTGGCCGACAAAGTCCAAGGCACCTGATGTTCCCCTTGCAACCTCCCCTGATAAGCGAGCCTCCCCCCCGCAGAGGTTCGAGAGTCTCTCCGTCACCTGAAGCCAGTTTGCAATCTCCAAGCTGACACTGACAGCAGGAAACTTCCCTCAATTACTTAAATCTTTTTTAAATTTGGAGGGAGGAGCTATTTTAGGAGGACTGATGTAAAAGTAGTAATGATACAAGGAGGAGACCAACTCAAAATCAAGGTGCCCCAAACCTTGCAGGGCGAGGTTATAAAGAGCAGATGGACCAGACAAATATGACAGTGATGCTGAAGACTCCGGAGCCACGCGTGTAGCGCCGCACGGACGCCACGTGGCGACGATTAGCCTAATGGGCTCGTTAGCATTCCGGCAGGAGAGGACAACTGCATGTGCACCCCTGGAGGTGGGGGGGCTGGGGTATCGCAAGCCTCAAAACCTGGAGACCCAGCTGATGAGCTCCACTGTCTTCTCAACTCCCCCAAGCCAAGAGCTGCATGGAAAATCCCCCCCGCAGCTTACAGAACATCTGCAGAGCGACAGCGATTCCGCATGCTCGCCGTTATCTTTCTTTCTGGAGGCCGAGGCGCGCTGGCCCGGCTGCCGATCGGCTCCTCCGTCTCCATGGCGACAGCCCCGGCAGGCGGCCCGCGCACTTGTGCACGTGAGCTAGGGCTGACGGTAAACCGGTGGCAGTTGAACATAACCTAGTCATTATACAGCTATATTTAACTTCAATCCTTTGGGATGGAGAGGCGATCATCCAGGGGGACGGCGTTTATAACGCATTCCATAGGCAGGGGGCATCGTGAGGTTATATTTGCACGAGAGGCACGAGCAGCAAATTGCTACCTTGTATAGGAGTACGGCAGGGCACCCCCATACGGCACAATCTCAGTGCTGCCTTATTAACGGCTGAGCTCTGGGTGTCTTTAATAGGCCCTGTGGTGCAACATTATACACCCATCAACATTTTACTGCCTCACTGTAAGCCACCATCACTGCTTTCTATTTCCATTTCCTGCTCAGCTGACGCAGCCTGCAATTCACCCATTCAGATAGCTAGATATTTTACTGGAACTTTGCTCAAGGGCGGCACAGAAGATCCCCTCCTTGGGCTCGAACCCAGTACCCTTTAATCCAGGTCCTTAACTTCTGCGGCACTGGCCAATTCCTTTGTTACCGCCACACCCCAACCCCCCCCCCAACCAGACATCCCGCCGTCTGGCTCAGTTTAAAATTTAACGACGGGCTCCCACCCCTGTTGCGTGTGAGCTGGGGGGCCGTGGTGTGCGAGCCGGCTCAGACCCTCCTGGGATACGGGGAGGGCTGAAGAGAGGGCACCCCCGCTACCCCGGCGTCTGTAATATGTGCTGGCAGGGATACACACAGCCACTCATTCTAAGGGCTCATGACCTAAGCAGGTGCTGCCTCTCAGTGCCACGCGGCACACAAAAAATGGCAGATCGACACGTGTCTGAGAAAAAAGGAAATGAGGAAAGCTTTAAAAAAAAAAAAAAAAACGGAGCGGCACACAGATAATTTCCTTCAAGTGTAAATCAGGAAGAATCCACAGCTACGAGGCCCAGCATGCATCACTGACTACAGGATACAGTCGACCGACACGTTTCAGCACTCTCCAAAGAGGCGCCGTCCCATTTTCAATCCCACTTCGATTCGAAAATGGCAGCCAGAAAAGGTGCGAAAGGCTAAATGCCAGCTTTTCCCCTCGTCCTTATCGCCGGGGGACACTCCGGCCCGCAATGATGGACGACGGCCTGTCGGACCGCTTAGTGTACCCGTTCCCCACAGGAGTTCCTCCGCTGCCACTCCGCAGCGGGGCGCCACAAAGACAGATGGCAACCTCTGGCGTGACCCAGCTTTTGGCTGCATGGAGATATGGGAGGAGGAAGCCAGGCCAGGCTGCTTGGGGAGCCAGATAAATTTGGCCGAGCCAAATAAATCAATAAACCGCACCCACGATTTCCCACTCAACACAGGGGTTTAATTCTTTCGATCTCTCAAGAGCACAATCGACGAAAAACTCAAAAGCTTGACGAGTGATGAGTTTGTATACGCATGCTATTTCAGTACATAAGCTATTCAGTACAGCTACCATTTGGGACACTGAATAATAGCACATTTTTAGGAGAGAAAAAAGGGTGTCTCTTTCACCATGAAGACGATATATATGAAAATGCGGAATAAGCCAAGAATAGGGAGCCTTAAATGCGACCCCACTTACATCCCAGGGGAGACTTTCATATTTCCCTGGACCTACACCAGCAGCTCCGCGCCCAGCCACCAGAGAGCACAGGCAGAAAACAATGCGCTCCGTCCAAGGAAAAAGTGGGTCATTCAGGGCACCAAGGGGTTAAGCAGCTATAAAATGATCAAGGCAGGGCCGACTGAAATGTAAAAATGTGCGTGGGGGAGTCAGCTCTCATGCTAATCATGCTGGGGGTAATTATCTCCTTACAGGGCCAAACGTCGGCTTTACTGTGCAGCAGCATGACCTGCTGAGGCACTAAAAGCCGGAGGGTGTAGTGACGAAGGCTACCGGGAGGACGGGAGGAGGGGGGGGCACGGGCTGCTCGGACACGCATGCTGAATTCGCCATGGCAACCGAGAGCCAGATCGGCAGCGCATGGCTTCACAGACACACGTCAGCTCGTAGACAGAGATGGAGCATTATTGCCGCCCTTCAACTGCAACGCTGAGCTGCTGAAAAATCAACGGCGGCTGGAGGATTTGACAGCGACCGAACACATCGGAGACAGGGGTACGAAATGGCAGTAACGGGAGTATTTATAAGACGGTATATGGTTCAACAGAGAGTAAAAAAGAAACAAAGTAGTAATCTGTCTAATGTGTCTACTATTGCAGTTCTTGTTCTGGATCATCCCCAGAGAACAGAATTCCAGGAGCACAACTGTAACGTGATGAATCATGGCTCTCCTTACCCGGAGATCAACAGCATGACCTCAAGCACATAAATCTAAGTGTCGTGTTCCTAGACTAGAGAACAATCTAGAAGACAAGAAAAGACACTTCCAACATTCTTCGCTAAAAGATTTGATCAAGAAAGACAGAACAGGTGATCGCTAGTTGTCCAGCACCAACGTCACTAAAACAGACCTTCTGGTCCAACTGAGTCCGCAGACCGCGTGATGGAAAGAAAAATCTGGAAGGTCTGTCCTAAATGCTTTTTACAGTCAGATCACTAAAAACATCCAGACCCAGCCAGGGGAGTTGGGGATACCAAAGCCAGCACTCCTCCTCATTTGCATGCCACTGGCTGGTAGAACATTTTTGTTGGTTGGTTGAAGCTTTTTTCTGCGGTGTGTGGAACAGTCAGCCGTGATCACGACCAGTCTGACAGCTCTGGACGCCGATCCCGTGGCATCAGCAGTAGATTGAGGATCCGATTTCAATGGTCGAAATTTTAATTTGGTCATATTTCGGTTCTCGCTGACTGAGTTCCCGATAGGGTCATGCCATTTTGCAACAGGTTCTTCGAAACTCCTAGAAGATACGACATTTGAACTGAACATGTGTTTCCCGGTATTCCTCGGTCAGTTGCCGGTAAATGTGTGCGTCTTGAAAGCAGCGGTCAACCTTGATACACAGCCCATGTAAAGCTCCATTTATGACTAATGCATGTCCCATGACAAGGAAAAATGCATCGTACGGAAAGTCAACCTACAGGGACTGATGTGAAACCAAGAAGCACGTCATTCTCCTGTCACACTTGGCAGCCTACCTGTGTAAACTTGGCTAAAACATGACAGCGACTAACCTTGGCTAGGCATCTAACAACTAATGCACTCACTGCTCACTGGACACCAGATGCAGTGCTTACTTCACCTCTGGGTCATCGCCTGCTTGAGAGTCAGTATAACCAGCCAGTGGTTGAAAGTACAGTGGTTGTAACCTCCTTTCATTTAAAGTGATATTTTTATAGCAAAAAAAGATTCTGACATGTATTAGACATCATGCATGCCCTTCGAGGGCACTGGAGACCTTATTAGCATCCAATATGGCTAAAACAGGATAGGGCTGCTTCATGCTGTAACTGTTGTTTATTGCAATGATCCGCTGCTGTCCGCAGAGGGAATGGGGGTAAATGAAAGACCTAATCATCTTACGGCTAAGTGGGTGAGTATTAATGACTAAGGCCCCTGCAGAATTACCTCAAAACGCCAATTCTAGCAAGAGTGCAACAAAAATTAAACTGAATTCTTCGGGGACCCAATTGAACTGAAACAGAGTTTAACAGCCCATGACAGAAAAGGCTCTGACCCGATCCCCAACTGGGCCACTGTGGTCTCAGAATCCAGGCCCCACCAGTAGCTCCTGTAACAAGACTCCAGTTAAAAAATGACAGCCTACATTATTCATGCCCATCAAAGTTCCTGTGCAGACCGATTTATACCAACAGTGCAACACAGACAAACAAAGACCTGAGATATATAAACGATGGGCATGAACAGGTAGCTGAGATCATCTCCGCCCGCTCTCCTCCTCTAATAAGTGATTTAGTAGGTCGCTCAACACATGCTTATATTCAACCCACTGCACATTAGGCAAAAAACCAGTTTGTTTTGTGGTTAACGGAAAGAACAGGGTGTATGATGCACTATACCAGTAAAGAACAGGGTGTATGATGCGCTATACCAGTAATTATCTGGGCTTATACTGGGGTTAAAAAGCATGGTTAGTGGCAGCTGTAGGATGAGGTGCAATGAAGAGACAAATCAGGAATTACTGCTCTGATCTCCCTTAAGCTGAGCAGGACGCCACAGATAACTTTACCAGAACTTTTCCAGTAGTGTGATGCCATTCAGAAAGCAAGAACACGGGAGGCAACGAATTGTAAGACATTACTGTATGAACTGTCCCATCCATTAACAGCATCAAAGAGGTTATAGACAGACTGAATTATTAGTGTGTTGAAAGATTCTCTTCAGAAGATCCCCCCACGCAGCCAGAAGGAATTACAGGAGGGGGGACAAACAAATTGTGTCAGACCTCGGCTGCTCCCAGAAGGTCCTCTGCAAATCACCCAGGGTAGGCAGCTCCGCCCCTCCCCCAGGGCCACCCCCAATCCATCCCCAGAATCCACAAAGTACCCAGGAGGGTCCACACCGGCCGCCTCTGCAGCCTAAAATACAGCCTGTAGTCACTCCAGTCAACGTGACGACCAGAGAACCTGGGAAGACGGAAGAAACTCAGGCACCACTTAGGTTCTCATTTTCTGCCATCTGGCATAACGTGCTCCAGAGAACCTAATCTGGCGCAGATACATCAGAGGGTCCAGGTGCCTTCTCCCACCAGAGGGGTTTAAAGGGAGCACTAAGAGGAGCAGAGGGGCTAAAATGACTGCATAATGAATGCGACAATTAACACAGGTCTAATCATCCAGAAAGGTAATTGCATCTACAGTGGTGAGTTGGGGACCGCAGTCTTTAAATGAGAGCTATCCAAACACCAAACAGTACGTACATGTTGTCAGTAGGGTTTGCCCATTATGGCTGAGATTGAGGTTCACTAGACAGCAATAAACCGTTCTCTCCTCATAACAGGAGCCAGCCATGAGGCTCTAAATACCAAACGTTGACTCCTTGAGTTATTAATGAAGCATTTTTACCGCATAAGTAGAAAACGTAACCATATGTAAATCCAAAAAGCCTGGCCGATTTCAATGAAGTAGCACATTCAGAGAGAGCTTAACCGTGCTGTCCATCCGCGCGTGCCGGGGCGAGCTTTGGAGCGTGGTTGCTAGGATACAGACACCCAGAAAAAGCAGGCATAGGTGCTGAAACGAGTGGGAGTTTTTGCATGAGACCAGAGCCTCGTCCCCATCTTAACATGCCACTTGCTAGGGAGGCTGCAATTGGACGCTGGGATGGATT
>JAODJW010000035.1:20221353-20232105 GCA_026777045.1 Hyperopisus bebe | reverse complement strand
TTGCCTCTCCTCGGTGACATGCGCAGCCTGCCCCCCCCCCCCCCCCCCCCCCCGAAATTAAAGGGCTATTCTTCTCACCTTAGTGAGATCTTGACACAATGATCTTGCTAAATGGACAGGCAGAACAAGTTCTGGAGGGTACCAAGACCTACCCTCCCTATGCGATTTCACTGCTTCCGATTAGAGGTCTTTAACATTTCTTAAACATTTTATTTAACTGCTCAGCAGACGCTGTTAACCACCAGTGCATATATTTTTCAGTGGAGCAGTTCAGGTTGTGCACCCCACCTGTGGACACTGCAACTTGTTGGTTGTGGGACTTAAACTCGAATGTCAGGTTCCGGGTTTAAGTCCCTAACCATCATGCCATCTACTGGCCCATAAATATAATGCAGAAATGGCTCATCTTCTAAAGAGAGCCTGAAGGCATAGTTATTGCTTAGCATAGACGCTAGACTACCTGAGTCTTGTAGATAGTAATCAGGCCACTGTTTATAGGCCATAAAATCTGTCTTTTCCCCGAGGTCAGTATTTTTCCCAGAATTTTTCGACAGAAGCCTGATGGTTTGCCTTCATGGGAATTTTTGAAATGTTCGCCCACGCTAAAATTCTTGGCGCTAACTAGCGGTTGGCCTGACTGTAAATGGACGACACAGCTGTGTTTATATGGTGACGAGTTTGGCCTTCATGCAACGAGACGTCAAGAGAAAGCCTGAGCATGAAGGTCAAGAGAAGGCCAGCACAGGTACAGACGAACCCCATAACAAAACTCCCCCATGGGTCTCTGTCCCCACCTACCGCTTCTCAGCTTCTCTTGACGTTCTGATGGGACCCCCTATGCTTGCTTTGCCACTCCATACAAACGCCTTACAGATCGCTTCATACAAAGCAGTGGCAGGTCTCCAGAGGATGCGGGCAGCCCCTGGTCCACAGGCGGAGATTATTTTGGGCTGAATGTGCTCATCTTCTGCCACAAAGCTCCGGGATCGGTCAGCCTGTGAGCGTCTGCAGCTTAGGGAAGGGCCAGTGCTCATTTAAGAGCGACAGCGTGTTCTCTTGTACTAACCCGGCTTTCGTTTCAGGGGAGGACGCGAAACAATGTGACGCCTCCATTGTTTCCCGTCCGACACGGGGCCACGTGAGGCCTTGCGCGAAGGACACCTTCAGGTTCAGAGCGGAAAGGCCCACAGGGCTGCCTGTCGGAGAGGCTGTTGAGTCTGGAGAGGGTGTTTAGCTGCAGTGCAAGCCTGTGCTTGTGTGGGGAATACACACAGCTGGCCTGCATTACAGCCAGTTCTGTGTTAACAGCCCATTCCAAGACCCCCCCCTCCAGAAGACGGTCACGTGTTGAGACCTGTTACAACACCTGTCAACCTCAGCAGCACAAACAAAACATCTCAAAGGGAATACCTTCCGAAGGATCTCAAACTTATTCCGTCTCTCCTCAAAAATGTCTCATGGTCCCAAGAGACCTATTCCCGCCCTTTCCAAATGCAAAGCTCTATTTTTGGTGCTGAAACCCAGTGTTTTTTCAGGGGGAAACCATTAAGCTTACATCTAAGCGGAGTCAAGTTGCAGTTTAAATAACAACTAAACCTCAACTGTGCTTTTTGATTCAGTGTCTTGCATCATAGTGAACCTGTCCCAGAAGCCTCAGCTGCCAGACATAATCAAACGATTATATATGTATGTGCACACTACAGCAGATATTTTTCAAAAGATGCGAATATTAAAAAGGGTTTTATTGCTATAAAAGCTGATCTAAGTGTTACTTAAATGCTTTTATTTCACTGAATTTCACAAAAGGCATTCAGTAAATGACGGGTTTTTCTTTTTCTTAGGCTTAGCTAAAGTTGCTGATGTTTTGCTCTGGTAAAGCCCGACTTGCTTCAAGTGACAGTTCAGGAGTGTAGGAACATACAGACCTGTAGGCTTACGAAAGGGCTCATTCTAATCCTGTGGCCTTATTTGCAAATGTACACAGCAACCATTCATGCAAATATCTGTAAGCACAAAGGGTTTTTCAAAAGAGGGGATGAAAAATGAGGTTAACTGCAACCATAAAAAACAGTACAATGTGAAGGAAGAAGGAGATTAAATCACGTGATTTTTTTAAAGCAAAGTAAGCATGATTTTGTGTTACGTTTATCAACCTGATTCATATAAACAAAAGCTTCATTATAACCCCAATATCGGAGCCCACTGTTAATGCCAGTCCCTGCTGCACTTTGGTCTAATCTGATTAGGAGGCAAAATGTTGAGGGATACTGACAACTTGCAACAAACCGGTAAAAAGCATAACAGCTACCTCAGGCTGAACCGCTCTACAGTCAGTCATGCGGTCTAATCCCCTGTTTATTACCGATTTTATCCTGCATTTCAGCTGTGTGCGAGCGAAATCAGGAACATGAACAATGTCACATTTTGATTTCAAAAGCATCTGAAAATACTATCAAATGTTCATACGTGTACACAACATAATTCCCAGAGTATTACATAGCTAAAACGAATCTACCTCTTAAGAATCACACGCAATTTTTAACGCATGTGTTTGGGATGAAGGAGAAAAGGGAGCAAAGACCTCTCCCTTCCAACTAGCCGTGTTCATATGAATAAAATGCTTTAAAATGGGTCTCACAGCTACATTTGAGATATACCGTAAGCATACTGACAGACAGACACTCTACAGCAATTATTCATTTATAATGGAAATGTGTGAATCCTCCACATACTCAGATAATCATAAGCACCGGCTTCCCTGAGTATGTATCTTAGCAAAGTGATCCTTCAGGTTGATGCAATAGCGTATATTGGCTGTATAGACACTACATTGTGAAGATTAGTTATCACATAAATAAAACTGACTATCGGGGTAACCGAGGCACGTAGAGCTAGGGATATCTTCGATTTCAAGCACGCCGTGTTTATGAAAAATGAGAAATGAAAATGCACGTTACCTGGTTTTCAATAATATAACATTAAATAACAGGATCCCGGTATATTACTCGATCTATATACTGCCTGATAGTATCAGCTAACCTGAATGACGTGGGGCGGGATGTGCTCACTGTGAACCGATCATTCCAATAAATGGGCGATTCAAACGGATTATTTTCTAATACATTTCTGTAAAATAATCACATCACTCGGAAACACGACTCCAGGCGGTCCACCGGTCCCGTCTTGTATGCGTTTGCTCCGACAATAAGAGGTATAATACAGCCAACCACAATAGCCCACATAAGCGCATTTGGGTTATTTTATCACCCGTCCTTGACATACGGGGGGGAAAAAAAATCACACTAGCCACTCGTCGTGTTTACTTGGTCTTATTCTGCAATCGGTGCTTCAGAACTCGATATATTATCAGGTAAAACAGAAGAAAGCAAAACACCATCTTAATGCCCAGAAACAAAACGTTTTGCGCGCACAACAGATTCTCCAATAAGACGTGCAAATCGCGTAAACTTCACAAACTATGGCCGTGAAATGCACACATCGATAACAGGCAAGGTTGAGGATAAAACAAATTCCTTGGTAGAAACCGGCGACGTAACACTAATCAACCCTTCAAACAAGTTAGCTTGCAACACATGGATTTGTATGGAACAAATTACGTTGCATAATTGCACTCACCTTTTCTTTAAGACCTTCCACGTGTAAACAACCGAAGGATTAAGGTACAATAATTCCCTTCTTCCCAAAATAGCGATCGCCTCTGGGTTTTTAAAGGGAACTCAGATGCTGGCTGCTCCGTAACGCCGCTTCTCCACGATCGCCATGTCGGAGCGACTGATCGCAGGGTTATAGTGAAACGAGCGGCAGATTCACGCCGACTTTGCTCCTCGAACAATAAAAGGAGACACAGTGCCTCCAGCAAGCCCAGTTGGCACTGCACGCGTTCACATCCAGTGTCCCCATGTGAGGAAATCTGACGTATAGCGCCTCCTATTGCCCGGTCAAGGGTGTCACACACACAATTCTTGCTGCTAAAACCAATTGAATTAGATCATCGTAGACGGTCTCTCGCGCATAATCTTCGGACCCAGGACAAAATTCCTTCAACTGGGCCCACATGACACGCAAACCCTCCCATAAATTTCCCCAGTTCTCCCCCCGAGACGGCGGGCCCTTTTCTTAGTCCCAATCTTTTCAGTCTAGCTCTATTTTTGCTGGAATACCCATTAAAACCTTTATAAGTTATTCATTTCTTTGATCTCTTCTTTAAATGTGGAGTCGTTTAAAAGTAGATAATTGGATGGATTGTTTATTCATGTTTCACTCGCCAGTGTTTAAGAAGAGAGAACGTCAGGCGACAAGCTATTAAGATCACCGTACATAAACTTCACTGCTTTGCCAATAACAACGAACAAAAGTTGTTCTCGTTAAAAATTTCCCATTTATCTACGCCCTTTAGATACAGTAAATCATATATTTTGGAAATCCACATTACTCTGGTTTACTACAAAGTATCCACAGTTTACAATCCTGTCCGTTATCAAAGATCACATTTTATACGCCAGGTCCTTCATGTGTTGATCAGGTTCTTGGTTAAACTGCTACCAAACAAAAACATTAAATTCTTGTATCTTTCGTTAGGTTACGAGGGTAACGGCAGTGACGCATATTAACGTTTCCTTGATAGAATGACATTAAATAACCTGTTTATAAATCTGTATATATATATATATATAGAGAGAGAGAGAATAAAAATCAAGGTAGCACGAGAAGGTACATTACCGAATTCACTAATAAAAAGTAGGATGTCTTAATAATCTCGGAAAATCGCCGCAGTTCAAACTGTTTGTTTCGACCGTATAGCGTGTGGATATTTTAATTGGCACCGACTTTAAAATGCATTCAGTTGTAACAAAATTGCTTTTCCTTAAATAATAAAATACAGTTATACGCAAAACAAAGACTTTTTATTCAACACAGTTACAACTTTCATTTAGAAATGAAATGCATGAGCATCCCCCCCGACTTCTGCCCCGGGCATCATAGGATAGCTTCAGGCTCAGCAGCACCCCTATTCCACCTTTTCGGGATAGAAGACGGATAGATGCCTTATATCTTCCCAAGACAGTTAACATCCCATGACTGGATGTAGAAAAGGTGCATTTTAAGCACTAATATAGGCACAGGAATAAACCAGTAAACCATCATTAATTACTTTTACACACAGACACTATTTTAGTTCAAATATTTAATTTTATGTTCTGCCACACAGTTTCACATGGTTACAAGGTTACGTAGATGGAACGGATGGTATCCGTCAGCAATTATCATTAAACATCTTCCCAAATAGAAACGCAGTAGTCGGCTGTCTATCAACTTCAGAGGGGTCAATGCAAAGAGACTAAGGCACACAGAATGTCCGGCTGCTCAAACCAGCTTCTCATAGGCTCAGCTGTTGCTCACGATGGTCCGGGCAATCAGCTCCTTCATGATCTCGTTGGTGCCACCGTAGATGGGTTGGACGCGCGAATCTACGAAGGCCCTGAGGGAGAAAGCAGGTCAGTAGAGGACCAAGACTTTTGGTTTATAGAAGCGGGAAAGAGCAGCCAAGCTGCAGGTCAACATAAGGGTTGTATTACTATCAGATGTGACCCTTCCTCCCCTTAGAGGTTTATTAACACTAATGGTAAGTGGGTGGTCACTTACTTGGCGATGGGGAATTCCCACATATAGCCCCACCCTCCGTGAAGCTGCAGGCACTGTGTAGCCACTTTGTTCTGGAGGTCAGTGGCCCTTTTTGGAGAGAAGGTTCTCAGTGACATATGAAGAGATTAAACCAAGACCAAGACTCTGAGAGCACTAACGTGACTGCAGTCAGCCATAGGCAGAGGTGTGTGTGTGTGTGTGTGTGTGTGTGTGTGTGTGTCTTAGTCCTTTGTCTGCTCACCAGTACTTGGCCATGGAGGCGGTGGGAGAATCCAGTTTCTTCTCTGCATGCAGTTGCAGACAGCTGTCCAGGAAGGCCCGCCCTACGCAAATCTCAGTCTTCAGCTCAGCCAGCTTGTGCTGCACTGTCTGCACGGGGGGGGCGACAGATGCAAGATCTCACCGCCCAACAAACCGGAAACCACAAAGTGCACCTGCCCGTAAAGCAGCCGTCGGACGCCCACCTGCAGGTGAGAGATGGTCTTGCCAAAAGCCTTCCTCTCAGTCACGTATTTTCTGGTCTCCTCAAACATGAACTCGCAGCTGGCGATGGCCATATCGGCGATTAGCAAGCGTTCCTGATGGGGAGTAAAATAAACTTTTTACCAATCTGAGAAATGTTCAGTCTTCACAGCCCCAAAATAATCCTAACTGGTTAAGGGATCACTCACCGACTGATATCCTACTAAAATGAGAACCTTCCTTGGAAATTCTCAACACCTTTTCTTCTGTTTTCCCAGAACATGCCTGCCCAGCTGGACGGTCTTACCTGGGGAAGTTCATTCATCAGGTAGTAGAAGCCCTTGTTGACCTGGCCCAGAAGAGCATCTGCCGGCAGGCGGACATCTTCGAAAAACAGCTCAGCCGTGTCCTGGGGGCACGGAGAAAGTCACGACTCTGCTCGGGGTCAAGCCAAAGTCAAAAGTCAAAGTCGAATTTATTTATAAAGCACGTCTAAAAACATATGTTTGAGCAAAGTGTTGTGCAGGAAAAGGAAAGGACAGAAAGAAAAAAAAATAAAATAAAACTAATAAAGGGGTATAAGAAGATAAAATCCTCACATAAACAAAGACAGATGTTATGAGTACTGACAGAGGGGGATACCTCAGACTGTTAATATGACTTAAAACTCAGTTATACTCTCTGGTTTTTAAGATGGGATTTAAAAAGATGAACAGAGAGTGCAGATCTGATGGCTTGGGGGAGACTGTTCCACAATCCGGGGGCTGTGACCCAGAACGCACGGCCACCTTTTAGTCTCCGTTTGGAGTGAGGGATCATCAGAGAACCCATTTCTGATGACCTGGGGGGCCTGGAAGTTGTGCTGGGACATATGGGGTATGAGACTCTGTGAGCCGTGAGAGAAGCGAATCCTTCCTCGTACATTTCTGAAGAACAGAGAGCTGGTGGCAATTCAGAGCCGTCCGCGGTCACCTGTGCCTTGAGCCCGATCTTCTCCAGCTTACGACCCTTGTGGAAGCCCTTCATTCCATTCTCCACCAGAAAGAGGCTGATCCCGTGGGCTGCAGTTGGTGCCTCCCTGTTCGTTACAGCCACCACGATAACCAGGTCACTCATCCAGCCGTTTGTGATGAACACCTGCCAGGGTTTGGAGACAGACCTATGGATTTTCTGCCTGGTTTAATATTCCTGTCTATACAAGACACCAAACTGCAATCCATCCAAAGCACACCTTGTTTCCATTGAGGATCCAGTCGCTGCCATCTTTCTTGGCAAAGGTCCTGACACCTTGGAGATCGCTGGAAAGCAAAAAGGCTCAAAATGTCAAGGTCAAAATCATAAAAAAACGGCATGCACACGGTATAAGATGGCAGTAATTTGAAGCTGTTTGTTCAAATTCAGTGCCTGGGAGGAGGCAAAGGAAGGCGGCATTCTAATGCTGTGTGACCTTTGAACTCGGTAGGTGGAAGTTTGAAGTGGAATACCCTCTGAAGTCGGAATCCCGACTCGTAAAGTCAGCGGATCCTCTGCAACCCCGACCTCAGAATACTGTGAAAACTGTAGTTTAATACAGTTCATAGGCACTTACGTCTTATTAATGTATCATTAAATTGATCTTACACACAGTACTGTCCAATCATTATCTGTGGATGTGTTGCTACATTGTTTGTATACGCAAAAAAACCACGTAATGCATTATCAACTGATTTTGCTAGCAATGGCTAACAATTAACTGGGCTAGAATTGGGGCCTGTTTTAGAAAGGATGATATCTTGCTCAGCTGGATAACTTGTCGGATTTAAGGTAGTCTGGGCTAAATGCAAGTGAACAAAGATAAAGGTCATTTCAATTGGTGTACCTTAAATCTGACAAGTTATCTGGCTAAGCAAGATCATGCTGTTTGAAACGGGTCCCTGGTATTGCTGAGTGGCCTTCCGACTTGTGGTCCTGGAACGCGGTTAACTCCGGTGTGACGTCACTCCCAGCTTCGAGGTAAATGGAACGCAGAGCTATGCTTCATGTCGCCTTACAGTACCCCGCTCGGCCTTACCTGCCGGCTCCGGGCTCTGTCATGGCGATGGCGCCGATGCACTTCCCAGCAGCCAACTGCGGGACAAAGCGCTCGACCTGGGCTTTGGAGCCGTAGGAGCAGATATAAGGCATCACGATGTCTGAGTGCAGGGAAAATCCAGGGCCCGAGCAATTGCAGTACATCCTGGGAGACAGATGATCATATACGAACATGCAGACACATTAGTGAAATTCTAAAAAGAATCTCCATGGCTACAAACAATTCATTCACTGACTGGTTATTAAAAATATATACTATTAGGGCAATTTAGTTTAATAAGAGTGTAAATATTAAAGGAAGTCTTCGGATAACAAATGTATAAGGCCCGTCGACTCACTGTTCTTCCCAAACGACAGCAGAGGAGAGCAAATCTCCTCCAACACCTCCTTGCTCTTCAGAGATGTTCACTCCTAGCAGACCCTGCTGCCCGGCCTTCTGCCACACCTCCCGGCTCACCTCGCCCGCCTTCTCCCACCTTGAGACAAAAACGCAGTCAACAGAAGCCATCACATGCAAGTCACCGAGTACATTCTGGCCCTCCGCAGTTGCCCAAAACACTGCCAGGAATAACATGCAAATACAGGTAACCAGAGTAAGAAACGGCAATTCATACAATGGGAAGGAACCAGCTACCCACTGAATTTGTCCGGCATCAGGGCACCTACTGGTTGTGGTGAGGCACCACCTCTTCTTGGAAGAAACGACGCACATTCTGCCGGAAGAGGTCGTGATCTTCGGAGAAGATCCTGCGAGTGCCAATGTCCATCAGGGTCTTGGCACTGCTCGTCTCTGGCCGATAGGAGCGGACATCTCTGGAGTCCGGCTGGGAGTGCAGCAGCCTAGGGAGGGAGGGACAGAAGACGGGAACAGTCGCTCAACAAGGACAAAGAAAGAAACATTACATATCATAGATTAGCCTGTATGGGTCATAAAAGAAGTACTGGTGAGAATGGTATACGTTAATTGTTTTTTGTTGTTTCAAGTTTATAGTATATACATACACTATACATGAAATTCAGTTTAAAAAATGACATATTATTCATTTACATTATACTATATTAGCACGCTAGCATGAAGTAAACATTGATAAACTTTAATTACACAACTTTTTAAGTGAATGACAAGTAGCAATCTGCAAAACGTGGGGAAAAAAATCAGACACACTGACAACTTTGAATCTGGTCCAACTAGCTTATCCGATGTGCAGATTAGCAAATCACTTTAACGCTAGATGTCACAGTGCTCTTGCGGCCAATCTGTCAGTGATGATGTCGAATTTTTTTAAAGATTTCCAAACGCTATGAATCCAGCTCATTAAGGCCTTAATTAGCTGATAACTCAGATTATGCGTTTTATCAGGAGTCAAGGTTTAGGGTCAGGAGGCTAAACTCTTAAGTGTTGCTTTAAATCCTTGTGCTGCTACAGAGTTGCTGCTTCCATCTTTTATTCATATGTTCATGTATAAATCATTTTCCTAAACGTTCAGCTTATTTATTGTCTGGTCGCTGATGCTTTAAAAGATGTGGAAGACGTTTATTTTGTCTTATAAAATCACATTAAACATATTTTACAACATTATGATCATTTATCTAATTTTTGCCTGATTATGAAGTGTTCTACAGTAATTGCGATGATTCCAGGCACTTACTCGTGAGAACAGAGCTGTCGCATGGAATTTACAAATACATGATTTACTCAGTGTTGCATTTACAGATAGGCCTATGAAGAGTACTTAAGGGTTAATATTCAACCACAGCTAGGTGACAGCTCTATCAAACAACCTTTGGTCAATACAGTGTGTCTGGCAATGATTGTAAACATTTTCCAGTTTTCTGCAAGTCAAAGTCTGCATTTTCAGTAGAACTGTTTTAAGACATGGGACTGGATGAACAATGGTAAAATGCAATGGCAAATATGCCTATTTCAAAATAAAAAATATATATATTTTATTTCTAGTTAATTGAACTGTTTACTACAAGAAAAAGGAAATGTGAACGTTAATATACATGAAAATAATGAATATAAAATTCAACTGTTTAAATTAATCACTATTAAATGTATTAAATTCTGACTAAATTGACACTTGGCTAGAAACCTGGGCTTGGTTTTCCGAAAGCAATCAATCTCAGTGAGTAACGAACAAGATAATGAACACAGGTAAAGACCGAGTGAGATCTGTGTTTCCCAAAACTATTCCAGTCTCTGTGTGACTGGTTAGTGCATTATGCAGCCTACAGTGGAGTTCTGAATTCAGGAACTATGCCCCATTCCATTCATCAGTTGCGCTTGGAATCAATTTAGCCACATCCTGTAAAATGTGGAATTATAATGACAGAAGAATTTAATTCATTTCAATTCAATGCAATCATACAACACATGAATATCATTTTATCTAGCAAAATATAATTACATCACAGATTTAGCTCCAAGATGGTAGATGTATATATTGACCATATACACTGCTCAAAAAAATTAAAAGAACGCTTATTAATCAGAGTATAGCATCAAGTAAACTAAACTTCTTGGATATTCATCTGGTCAGTTAAGTAGCAGAG
>JAODJW010000035.1:20205568-20221253 GCA_026777045.1 Hyperopisus bebe | reverse complement strand
GTGGTGGGTCAGTGATGGTCTGGGGAGGCATATCCATGGAGGGACACACAGACCTCTACAGGCTAGACAGCGGCACCATGACTGCCATTAGGTATTGGGATGAAACCCTTCAACCAATTGTCAGACCCTATGCTGGTGCAGTGGGTCCTGGGTTCCAGCCGGTGCACGACAATGCCCAACCTCATGGTGTAAGAGTATGCAGGCTGATCCTGGAGGATGAAGGAATTGAAACCATTGACTGGCCCCCACACTTGCCTGACCTAAATTCAATAGGACACCTCTGGGGCATTATGTTTCAGTCCATCTGATGCCACCAGGTTTCACCTCAGACTGTCCAGCAGCTCAGTGGTGCCCTAGTCCAGATCTGGAAGGAGATCCCCCAGGACACCATCCGTCGTCGCATTAGGAACATGCCCTGACATTGTCAGGCATCCATACAAGCATGTGGGGGCCATACAAACTACTGAGTACGATTTTGCTGCAATAAAATTTCGGCAAAATGGACAAGCCTGCTTTCACTTTGATTTTCGAGGTGTCTTTGAATTCAGCCCTCTGTGGGTTGATAATTTTTATTTCCATCAAACAATGTGGCATCCTTTTGTTCCTAACACATTACCCAGTCCATATCAGTATAGATATCTAGCATGACTTTTTTCCCATCTGATGTGTTTCCAAAGTGTTCCTTTAATTTTTTTGAGCAGTGTATATGTACCAGTGAGTAACTGCATGACTGTAAGATAAAATTGGCATTTGGTTTATGTCAGCCCTCAAAGTCCTTTTCCATGTACATATATTTATTATTTCTACATATTTAACTGTTTATGTGTTACCATTTGTGAGGAGTCTGCTGTAGCTTTTCTTATGAGTGTCCCTGGATTGTCAGATGGTTAGGGTTGCGATAGGATTACTTGTATGAAGTGCTCTCCCACCATGGTGCACAAAAAGTCAGTTAAATTATTTATTCTATAGGCGATGCTGCACCGTGTTTTCAAGCAGTTTTATGAATTGAATTTGTTTTTCAACGTCATTCTCAAGTCAGTTCTGAATAGTGCACGGCCATGTTAGTACTGAAACTGCATACAAGTGCCACAACAACGAGGCACTTTTGCGCTAATTTATAGTCGACATTCTAGTTTTATATTGCAATATTGACTTCTCATTATATCATTAGAATTATTACGTTGTCCAAAAAAGACCGTCAGTGTTTTTTTTTTTTTTTTTGTCTTCTGTTTTGGCGATCTGACAGGATCGTCACAGGACAGCAGGCGAAAGTTCAGATAAAGAACGACGTAAAAAATAGCGACGGGGTCGGAGTGTACGAAACGAATTACTTTGGTCACGAAGGGATTTACTGTACGAATGGTTTGCAGTCAGGAAGCGTTCGGGGGGGCACAGCTGAGGGTTTGGACTTTTGACTTACTAGTGACCTGTGTGTGACTCGATCGATCTGTCCCAAGTCTAATGCATATAATACTAATTATTCAAGACAGACAGAAAGAAAGAAAGAAAGAAAGAAAGCCCGTCTCAGCTTATATAATGTTTATTGACTCATCTAATGGAAAGAAATATAATAATAATAATAGTATCATCATCATCCTGCGCCGAGATTAAAAAAAAATGGCGGGCAGCTGTTCGCACATAAGCACAGTATTTAATTACAAAAACGAACTTTTACTAATGTGAGTGTGCAAGTAGTACTGAATAAATCACCGTCGAAAAAGAAATGTTTCCGCTTTCATGGCTGGAGTTGGTCCGGGTAAATAATTTGGCGCTGCGTCGTATATCAGCAACAGATTAATAGGTCAAAAACAGTGGGCATACAAAACGGCACAATCATACAGATGAAGGTGAATGTCTTACAAATGCAGTTAGTTGACTGATGAAAACGTATTACAGACCAGTTACTTTTCTTTATAAGTACCTCCGTAACAACCTCGGCCGGATCATTCACGGCCAGCAGTACAATATAGATTCGTATTTGCAGATCACAAAGCGGGTGCATTTTAATGCATAAGCAAAGTTTGAAGACCAGTAATTTCGGACTGAAGTCCAGCGGTATTATACGTGAATCCATACCTGACACATGTAGCACTCGCCGTTCGCTGGACAGGGACCCTAAAAGCGGCATTTCTTAGGCCGCCGAAGTTCCGTACAAGCTGCACATACATTTTTAGTATAAAACGGCACAGAGTAAGTAATGACCTGATTCCGCACTGCAGTGTAATGAACACGACAGCGCCCCCTCTCAACGGGGAAAATAAGGACATTTTAACCATTTCGATCAACACACTAACCAGTCCTGAGTAGGACAGTGAAACCAAATCAAAATGTATTTATCTCTGTAGTAAAGGAATAAGTACGGGTAAGAGTAATGTATGATAAACAAACCAATACATGAAATTGCTAAATAGAATATCCATCTAATTTCTGAAACTGCTTGTCCTATTCAGGGTTGGGGGGGTGAGACAACAGTGTTAGCCATGGCAACACTGTGCCACCCCCGAATTATAAAAACAGAAATGTGCACATTTTCCATGCTAATCAGGTATTGAGCAGCTTTGCTGCCTGAGATATAGCCTGGTACAGAGTCTGTTTGTTAGTGAGCTGATGCTCTGATGCTGTTTTCCTGGTTCTCCTACTGAAAGCACTTTGTGGTTGGGATGGCTGGGTCCTTGAAGATAAACATGACTTTTTTGGCCATCTTTTTGTATAGATGTCCTGGATGTCAGACAGATTGCAACCAGCAATATGCTATGCTGTCTTTTCCTGTTTTTTTGACCATGGGCTGTACAGTTTCCATACCATGTAGTGATACAGCCAGTCAGGATACCCTCCACGGCACACATGTAGAACTTCCTCAGGATGTGGGAGAACATGCCAAGCCTCTATCCCACAAAGAAAGATCAGGGGCTGCTGGGCTGTGCTGTCTTAATTTCTACCAGGACAGGTCCTGAGAGATGCTACCCCCCAAGTTGATGCAACTGACTCTCTCCACTGCAGCCTCATGCATATAGAGGGGTGGATGCACACTGATTTGAGCAGAGGTCCGCAATCATCTCCTTGGTCTTGCCGATGTTTAGATAGAGGTTGCTCTCCTGGCACCATGATGTCAGTTAGTTGACATCATCCCTGCAAGTAACTTCATGACCATCACTATCTGGCTTAGTTGGTTAGGACTCTGTGCTTGTGATCAGAAGGTTGCTGGTTCAAATCCCTGTGCCAATAGACTGATAGCACTGTTGGGGCTTTGGGCATGGTCCTTAACCCACAATTACCCTAGGGTTGCTGTGTGTTATGACACTCCTAACTTATATGTGTGTGTGTGTTTCACAGAGTGCAAGATGGGATAGGTGAAAAGAGAACTTCCCCATTGCTATTGATAAAGTATCATGGTTTATTTTGGCTGATGACTATTATCGCGGCAAGCTTAAGTCAGACGGGGATGGATTAACTTCTTTGGGAGCTCTAGGCTGATGTGGGGAGGAATCCCATTTGAGCTGCTTTTTCAGCCAAAAGGGAAATGAGAGAGAATTAAGAACGACGTTAACGTCAGTAATCTGCAAATCAGCAATTGTGCCTTTGGTAAAACTTCCAAATTGGGAATGGATTGATCAGGCACTTTTAATAAGTTCCACTTTTTGCAGGAGCCCTGCACTTATAGCTGGAGTAGCCTATGAATTAATCTGGCTCTTAAAATGACCTTCCAGGAACATAAACTTACTCTTATGGCAGACGCTGGTCTGCCTTGTGATTTCGCTGCTTGAACCACCTGAACTGGTCTTTAACTGAAGAGTCCCTCTGCCCCATCTCACTTTTTTTTTTTAACCTGGTCTGTGACTGACATCCCTTTGGAGGACAGGACAAGCCACATGACAAATGTGGCCATGAATACTGCCACCTAGTGTTGAGAGAGGTATGAACATATTTCAAAATTTGGAATTGTGACAATTTCATCACAAGGGAAGCATTAGCAATAAGGTTATTTTTAGCACATTGCAAATTCTTACTTTGTCAATTACCTGACTCTTTAAACAACCATTTACCCTGAGTCATGATTAGCAGAACACTTTGGGTCCCTCCTGTTTTAATCTAGTTTTATTTTGAAACTTGTAGGAATTAGAAAAAAGGTCAGTAGTGATATGTAATGGCATCGGCTAAACAAAAAATAATTGATAGTGATTACTTTTGTGTGAAAGAAGTAGGAGATGGGAGCTGGGAGAAAGGATTTCAAATTCATCGCCCACAATTATTCTTATCAGATTCTGTTAATGAGCAATAATGTGTGCCGACCCCAAAACTTGCTCTCATTTGTACAGTATATAAAAACATGTTTGTCTGTGTTGTTCATGGAGAGCAAGCTGGGATGTGCAAAAACAACCCAATTTCCCGGAGATGAATAAATTACAGCGATTCTACTCTGTTCTATATAAAGGATACAGCACTTGTGCATGAATAATGTAAAGAAAAAGAAAAATGTGTATTTCACTGTAAATCAAACTGGTTCTAGAACAGATAATCAATGCTATTATATGTAAAAATAAATGGAGGTGTTTAAATGTGAAAGGAAAGAACAGAGGTAGGTCAGGTTATGGTGTACCTTTAACAAGTTTATTTTGTGAAATGACAGACCAAAAATAAATTACGTGTTGAGGGAATGGGAGGTCAAGTACAAAGTCATGGCAAGTATTTGAGCACCACCAGTGAGTACAGCAGTGACGTGGTGGGGTGGGCAAGGGGGGGGGGGCGACTCCCACCTCTACCACATCCTCTGGTCCATCCCTCTGTAGGAGGCAAACCTTCACAAGCAGCAAATTGGAGGGGGTTCAGGTTAAACGTGGGCATGCTCTGCTGTGGAGAGGTGGCCTCCAGAGAGAGGGGGAGGACAGAAAAGCAAAAAGGAGAAGGGAGACGAATGGCTGAGAAGTGACATCCCATTGTCCTTTTTGTTCCTCGGCTGGTCTAAGAAACAATGAGTGGGCGTCCCGAGACCATGGGGTCCGCAGATATGTGTCGGCTTCCACGACTTCTGCTGGAGACGTCTTACACAGACATGACGTGTTTGACGAAAGCTGGGAGGGGAGGAAGAGAGAGTGGGAGAAGTGAGGGACATCAAGGAGATAAACGGGAGGATGGGGGGGGGCAACAGAACACATGGGACATAATCGGTGCCGTATGCACCAAAAAAAATCACCACCTGTGGGAAACACTGGATTCTCTTTGGGTCACCCAACCCACTGAAACCCCTTACGCATGAAAAGAAAACAGTTTCAAAGTACTCCAGTACCATAACAATCTGATTTAAGATTTTAAGTTTGAACTTAATCCTCTCTTGGAACCAGAGTCAGATGATCGATCGATCGATCGATAGATCTATCTATCTATCTATCTATCTATCTATCTATCTATCTATCTATCTATCTATCTAATCTATCTATCTATCTATCTATCTATCTATCTATCTATCTATCTATCTATCTGTATATCTTTCAAATTTGTGATGATCAGTGAACTTACCAAAACACAGTATAAAGGAACTGTTACGTGTGAGCAAGTAAACGGAAGAGTACAAATATATAGACGTAAAAATACATATATTTCAACAAATGTAAAAGATAAGTCTGGCAATAGCAAGAAACAATTCCAGCATGTTCTATATAATACAGGGCATGATGCAGTTTGTAATTTGATGCCTGTCTTCTGATGGAGTCCTGCAGACTGAGACATACAGATCAAGGGGCCTGGTACTGACCCTCGTAGTTGATACAGCCGTTCTCGTCTTCCTGTCCCTGCATGAGAGCATCGACCTCAGCCGCAGTCAGCTTCTCACCTGCGGATGGATGGATGGCCAGTCAGCGCAAAAACTTTGGCGATGTACATGCACACACAGGACCGAGAAACACCTGCGAAGTCTTAGTCAGCAAACTGATCTTCAGGCCTTTATTTTTTAAAATCTATGCTGGATTTTACAACTCTGTATGGAAAAAAGCACTGAATTGTAAGCTTAACTCTTACTGGTGTTAAAATAGCACTGCATCCAAATGCTGCCAGTGGCCAGTCTTTACTCTTACCCAGTGTTGACAGGACGATTCGCAGCTCAGCGCCCATCACTGTGCCATTGCCCTCCTTGTCAAAGACACGCAGACCCTCCACGTAGTCTTCAAAGGTTCCCTTCTCTGTGGTGTTGACGACGGCTTGCAACATGGGCAGGAAGCCTTCAAAGTCCACCCTTTTGTTGGCCATTTCTGCATGGAGTCGGTGGACCAGGGTGTTAAGAAAAAGTACATGCATGCAGGAATGGAAAGTTCAGGTTCAGAAAATAAAAATCCAGACCAATATTTTGTTTCAACCAACCAGCTAAGTAGTTGGTTGAAACAAAATATTGGTCTGGATTTTCACTTTCTGAACCTTCCACCTCTGCATGCATGTACAACCAAACTGGCGCTTCTATGCTGCTACAGGGATTTTAGAAACACACCCCAGTGAGAGTGAGCTTTCCACAGTGTGACGGTCAGAAAACTGGGACAGCATGCAGCTTTATGCTTTGGAAGGAAGCTGCTACAGTATCGTAAACCGTCAGTCTATTTCCCCCAGCCGCAAAGTGCAGGATCCACATATTGGTAACTGGAGAAGTGGGGGCTTGGCCTGGGAATGTTAATGAGGGAGGGGGCATTTCGTCACCTTCTGCAGATGGATTTCCCAGGATCTTCGCTACGTCCTTGTTGGTGGGGTTCTGTCCAAGAGCACGCATGATGTCAGCCACCTGATTGTAGGCCACCTTGTTATCACCAACTCTGTCAAATAGTCCGAAGGCCTCTCTGTAGTCTATGGGCAGAACAGTCAGAGGGACACAAACCTTTACTCTAATGATGGGGCCATTTAGCTACTCGTTAAATTCCAATTCCTGCACAGTTTTTGGGTGGAGCTGCATTGAACCCCTCTAACCAATTTGTGTGGTAAAAATATGGTAGACTAATATAAAATGGAACAATCGCTATATCAGTCTGTCGATATTCAGTATCCATGTATCTAATTTAAGGTGACCATACGTCCTCTTTTTCCTGGATTTGTCCTCTTTTTGGGACCTAAAAATGTGTCCAGCTGGGATTTCTTATCTGCCTGAAGTCTTCAGGATTTCACCTTGTTTCATGTTGACATTTTATTTTATTCAGTAGGAATACCTCCCATGTGTATGTTTGTGTTGCTTTGATGCCTCTTTTTACGACCTCCCCCCAGTGCCCCCAATAATAATAATATTATAGTTGTTGTTATGTTCGTGCTTAATTAAATTCAGCCACATGGGTTTGCGTACTGGTGCTACGGCCAAACGTTCAGCAAACACATACAGCCTACAAAGCACTAGGGCCCACGGCTGCCACGCTAAGCATAAACTCTTTATAATTAACCAATTCAGCTTTTAGAGCTCCGACCGCGAGAAGTCACTAGCTAGCTGCCAATATTGGACTACGCGCTGAAGGAAATAAATATACTCAAAGAAAATAAGAGGACAGTGTATAAACCCATCAAGGCTCACTGCCTGTCTCCTTGCTAGTCTGTAGTTGCATTTTTCACGTAACAATGGTTATCCTATCTATGATAAGGAGCAGGCAGAGCTGGCGCGTACATATCAAGCGCCCCCAGCAAAAAAAGAGCAAACACTGCCCCCTGTTGGTCAAGAAAAGGAGGGTTTCAGGTGACATTGCATGGTAACATGCGCACTAGAGAGCTACTTGAGGATGACATCTGTCCCCATCCCCACCCCTACCCCACCTCCACGTGTACCAAAACCGTCCACAACCCATGCCCCCAAACCATGCCCGCATTCATAGAAGTAATTATAATTAACACAGCAGATATAAAAATGCATATGGGAGCAATTTCATTACCATTATCGTGGTTACCATACATTTTATTTTGTGCATGTGGTTGCACCAAACGGCACGGCAATTGCACAATATTACTGCATCTCTCCTAGAGCGCCCCTACTGGTCTGGCGCCCCTAATAAATGCCAGGTTTACCGGGCTGCGCGCCAGCCTTGTGAAAAGGATCAAAATATCCCGATCTGTATTTTTGGGACCTCTAAAACAACAATAAGCCTACCCACAACAATAAACCAACAATATGATCATCACATGGTAAACCTGAGAACGCTCCTCTACTTACGAACGTGATACGTTCCGAACGGCCGTTCGAACTTGAAATGTTCGTAAGTCGTTATTCAACATCATTTTAACCCCCTGATTCCCGGGCTTTTGTTTGTTGTGCATGTTTTATTTCCTTTAGCTATTTGGGATTAGTAGGACCTCATAATCATACAAACCAAACATTATTTTTTGAACAATTAATAGTTTTAAACTAAAAATGATGTCCTTATATGAGGACGTAGGGTCTCAGGAGGTTAAGGGTATACGCAAGTACAAAGAACTAGGATGCTGGGAGTACGCACGCTACGCTGCTACGTGGCGGGAGTAGGGGCCAGAAGTCGTACTAGGCAGAATTGGCGCGCAGAAAAAAATTGATGTTGTGGACAGGAAATGGGAGTCCAATAAACACAATATGGACTTACAGTCCTCTTCGTTCATATGTCTGAAAGTTCGTAAGTAGAAGAGCGTCTGTGATATTAAAGAATGGGGACCACTAGTTATTGGTGCAACAGGCTACAAGCAATTGCATTGTTATATTTATTTTTACGCTAGTTGTTTCATTAACTGATTGTTAACACAGTGCAGTTTCCGATTAAATATTTGCGCTGTATGATCGATGCTCTACTGAAACAAGCTAAACAGGGTAAAACATCTAAGACACACAACGCTGGACTGGGCCTAAAACCCTACGGCTCCACGTAAATTTTGCTGAGGGGGTGACAAGAGCGATCCATTTTGTCGCATGGAGGGGTGTCCCCACGATAAATACTCTTCGGTCCCCTGGGATACACTACATGCACACATACAAACTCATCTGTCTTCTGTACATATACTAGGTTCCAAAATGTACTTACCATCCATCTGGTCAGCAGAAAACTCCACCTGTAGAGGACAGAGAATAGATCTCCTGAAACAAAACTATTCGGAACCAGCCATCTTGCGCAAGACCTTCTGGTATAAGAATATTCCCGTAAGTCACACAACGGACGCAATTAAAGATGACTGGTGGCAGAGTCTCTACTGGGGGGTGGGGGGTAGAGGAGACATACATAGTACAAAAAGGGGGGGGGGTGCTAAAGCCTACTGCATGGTGTAGCAGCTGTCTGCTTCAGACTCTTATTCTGAGCATATTCGTACCAACTTTTGGGATTTTATGCGATATCCGTGCTAATGATGAGGGGCTCGTTGTGGCTCAGTGGGTAATGGAGGTGTAAATCACACCTACTCTCTGTGTGTTTGGGGTTTGCAGGATACCCGTTTGATGTGGGTTGCGTTTTACACTAAGGTTAATGGTTAATTGCCGTCTCGCAGCTGGAAAATTTTATAAGTGAGTGTAAAGTAGAACGTTTCACACCTTAAAATGACTTAGAATGCCCAGGAGAACTGGAACGTGCACCAGTGATGGATCCAATTACACCAGTAATTTATATATTTATTATCACTAGGCGATGTTGTACCTGTGTGGAAAGAATGTATTGCTCTCCCACCCTCCCACAATGTCGCAAATTATAAAAGACGTTCCGTTAGGTTTTATTTTGCTTCACGCTATTTTCCCAGTAGCGTTTCTAATATCAACACATTTTGTGTCCCAGAGACCTCGCTGCACATTATGGGACAGAGTAGCTTCTAGTCTTTATATCCGGGCTTTCAAAAGATTTGGACAGGGAGACACCTATATTTTCATATTAATACGTGCTAAAAATGTGAATATGCAATCGTTTTTAAAAAAAGAATCATATTATAAAATCCAGCGGGTCTTGTCAGTCCTCACATCGCGGTGATCATTTACTTGTGATGTCATTCGAACTTACAAAAATCTACCACGCAAATAAAAAGCTGAGTCTCCGAGCAGGAATGTGCGGAACATTTCCTATTTATTACACGGAAAAAAGTACAAGTGGCGCCCGACTTCTTCCACATGCTTGCGGGAACCTGAAAGCGGATCTCCAATCTCCTGACTGTAGGCGTCTTTAGAAGGATGGGTGCTATATTTAGGAACTGCCAAAAGTCACTTATAGTTATTCGCTTTGGTCAGCGTATTTCAAACATATTCGAGCTATGCATTAGTAACTGACATCACTGGTTTAAAAAAATGTACGGTTTCCTTTTATTTCTACTAATGTAATAAGATAGGTAATTTAGTGTCCTAATGTATGAGCTATAATATGTATGCTTTTAGTATTTTTATTATGGATCATCCGCTGATGTTAATATCATGAATTTGTGATCCCAACTTAGAGTAGCCTATACGAATTTTTCATTATCAGGCATATTACGTGTTGAAGCCAGCTAAATATTACTGCTCGACAAATATCAAGGTTAGTTAACTTTACAAAGCAGGAGTAAATAGGTTAATCAAAGTCAAAACATTTTACATTTACATTCATCTTTACTTAAGTATTTTCTAAGTGCATTCTCTTGTTTCGTGTGTGTATGAATAAGTGGCTATTGAAAGTTTTGGCTCTTGAAAGTGACGGTATTAAAAAACACAGCATTATTTTACGGCGTACAACGTGTAAGATGCACTTGCAATAATTAGGCCTAACACCACCTTGACTACATCTCGTGTTTTAGGTTACTGCCCGAAAGTATATTGTACATATATAGCGATACATCATGGTCATGCAAACTTAAGCTTTCTATTTTGTTTCCTTCTTTCCTTAGTTAAATAGAGTAGTCAGAGCCTTTTTTGGATGCAATCGTGGCTCCACATTTGGTACCGAACCGACCGGCCCCGCCCTCCCACATTTCGACGCAATCTGGATTAACTGGAGCTTGTTGCCTTAAGGTGCGCAGACCTCCTGTCTGTAAGGGAGCTCAGTCATTCAGAACTATCCCTAACAAAATTACAGCGTATTTCATGAAGAAACCGTTTTGGTCAGTTACGTTTCATAGTGTGTCAATTTATAGAGTTAAATATGTGCTAGAAACCTACTTAGAATAAAAAACTGCACTTTGATCATGAACAAAATGTAAATTAATTTCAGCACTAAACATAATTGTAAAGTCAACAGTAATACGCGCACAATGACACACATTTGTGTGTTGGATAATTTCCTACAAGAATAACTAAATTAAATAATAAAAAGGAAAAAATCCTTTATAGGCTTGATGCCACTTGTCTGTAATCTAGTGATCTAGTTCCATTTATTTCCGAGGTCTTTGACGGCCACAGGGGGAAAATCTGTGGCAATCATCCAGAAAGATCAATTAACTTCGGTCTCCTGACAACACAAAAATAGCAATTAATCACTCTATATTTAATATCAGACACTGAATAATAGTCAGATATGTTTTGCTTATATTACATTTACAAACACCGATCAGACAATTAAATACTATTAATCTATAGTTTGTACCGTTATCAGCGCTCATCGGGGATTGTCGTATGAATCGCAATCGTCTACGTAGAGCTACCTAGTTTCAGGCTACGGAATCTCAGCGTAGGCTACTTTTGGAGGAACTGCTCTGCCCTTTGAATGAATGAATCGGTGAAACTTTCAGCGCACAAAGATGGGGCTGTGCAATAGAGGAGAGCAAACTGAAAATTACCTTGATAGCGGACAGGTCGACGGCGGGCTTAGCAGGTGCAGGTGCGGGCTCCGGTGCGGGTGCCGGCGCGGGTGCAGCAGCCGGCTTTGCGGGCTCGGCTTTCTTGACGTCTTTCTTTGGTGCCATTTCGTTCTTCTAAAATTTAATTAAAGACGAAGAATATATACGACTCCTGCCCGGTATCAAGGTGCCAAAAGAACTGGTGAGCTGCAGCTTAGGGAACTTGGTCGACACACACGGCGTTAAAGAATAGAATGGCAGTATATATATGTGCATATTTTACTCAGTCTTCGTCGTCGTACAGACACTTGTGAACGGATTGGACAGCGTCTTGAGAAGGGTGTGTGCCTGCTCTATAAATGGAATTGGGCCGAGATAGTGTGACCGCTCTACAACCTGTTTATTTAGAGCGTAGAAATTGCACGGGAAACGATAAATGGGGTTATGATCCGTGGTCACTGACGTAGACAAGCAGCCCGCTCCATAGCTGTATTATAAGTACAGGTGAACAATGGTTTTATTTCGTGCGTTTCACCGGCACCCATGTGACTAAACATTTTTACAGAATACGAAGTACGGTCAAATACAGTATTATATTTTGGTTCATGGTTTATTTTTGAGGAAGCCAGTTGGTTCGCTGTGTTTCCTAGAAGTTCCTAGCATCCGCATGGACAGCTTGCAGATGTCTGGGATGGAAATTCAGTCTATATTAAAGTGAATAAATAATGTTCATTTTTTAAGATAGGCCCATATAATATAAATGGATGGGACAAAACGGTTTAATAGCCGCGGATATAACTGCAACCCCAGTGATAAATAGTGTGTCACAGCATGACTACCACTGTGGGCACCATATCATTTTATTATTATTTCTAAAACAGACGACGACAACCTGTCTATTCCTGTAGTTCGGATAAAGTGCCATATTTTCGTCTTAAATAATTTTTCATGTGTGTGTGTGTGTGTGTATAGAGCCTAGTTAGACAGTCTATATCTGTAATAATATCGTAATGTAGACCTGTACAAAACATAGACCAGTGCAAGCAGGACGCGAAGTACGTAACAGCGCCAGTCACAAACCGAATGAGCGCAGTGTGACCTCGGCAAAGATCTATCAAAACGGAGACAAATAATAACTCGATTACTACTGAAGTAGAAATATAGTAGCTACCTGAGATAAAACATGCGTCACTTCATTGATGATGAACGAACGAACATGAGATCAGTGAGTGACTATGACTTTTTTGATAGTTTATGGTTAATACATAACTAATAGCATAATAGGCTACTACATTATTTGTGCCCCTCAAGTAAAGTGTTACCAAACGGCATATGGTCATTTGATCACATCCCCTTCATAAATGATAACATCCCATCGCAAATCGTTCAGTTTGTCTAACCCCGCCCGTCAAGATATGCCTTCCTGCTGGCACTAACTCAGAATGAATACGCCTTACCCACCGAGCCAAGAGTTTTAATAACGATTAACGTGATCGCTCTGACGGCTCATAAAACAAATCCTTGGGCCTATTTAAAGACACTTACGGTATGGTAGCTGTTGATCATATCCTCTCATTTCATGAAAATTGAAATATCTGAAACTGCTAATGTGTGATAATTATTAATAACAAGTAATAATGATTATAATAATTAATAATTCTGATCACTGTGACCGTGATCAGAATAACTGGATAGAATATGGATGGAAGATGACAGCATCCATCACCAGAGCGGCCTCTTAACTGAATGCTGCATTTCTTTTCCCTTTGGATACATCTTTGTGGTGGCTGCATACTCTCTAGAGATCATCCAGGATTTGGTATTGATAATTATCAAACCTTTATTGTCCCTCATGGGGAAATTATTTTTACACCTCCCCCAACTTGCTCTCTGTAGAGCAAGCTGTCCACAAAGGGCAGCCACCTGTTGGGGTGCCCAGGGAGCTGGGGGTCTTTGCTTAAGTCTGGGTTTGAACCAGCGACCTTATGATTAGAGACACACAGGCTTAGCCCACTGAGCCGCACGCTGTCCCCCAAGGGAAACACTTTACCTCATTCGGCAAAAATGCTTAGTAATAACTCAGTTACTACTGAAGTACAAATCATTATAAATCATGAACAAATAGTTGCTACTCGAAATAAGATTAAAAAGTCACGATTCATTCATGAACAAACATGAGATCAGTATTTCACTTGTGTTATTCATCATTTGTTCCTTCAGTTGTTCCTTCAGTAGTTCACAAAGGTTTACAGAATTAACAGATATAGTACAAATATAGTAATAGCTTGAGATGAAACATGCATCAGATTCATTAATGATTAATTAACACGAGATCAGTGTGTAACTAAAACTTAGTTTGTGGTTAATGAATACATAAGTAATACCATAATATTATATGGTTTGTGCCCAGTGAAGTAAACCATTACAAGTGAATCTTGCTCCCAATAGCTCTGCTCCCGTTTACAAAGAGGAGTCAGAAAACAACATGGGTACGGACAAGTTTTTGAAATATGCACCCATTTGGATTTCAACCAATGAATGAAAGAGGAGCATGTGGACACTGTTAAGCGTGTTCTATTCTAAGAAATGGTGCGTCCTGGCTAAGGAAGCCGTGTCATGGTGGCAAGATGTCTGACGGCCAAGGCTCCCCACCTCTCACCCAGGCGACTTGTGTATTTATTTATATTTAGTTTGTAAATCAGAACTCAAATCATTAGATCCAGTGCAAATTACGTAATACTCTAAGCATTACTAGAACACAAAAAAACACAAGCATTGTGGTCAAATCCAGGTGATCTGTTTGCTGCTTTGCCATTAGTGTTCACTTAAGAAACCACACGCTTCAATATGCATAAAGTTTCCAGAAATAACTGTTTGCAAACAAAGATAGAGTCTAATTGACATTCTGACCAGAGTCATGTGGCGGGTCGCTTGTTTAGCACACCACCCTAGTTGGGAAAACAGTGAAAGTGAAGAGGGTGGAGACGATTCTGAAACAAGGACACACGCACCCCCCAGATCAGCTCTGGGCAGCCCATAAAGCCCTCTGCTCTGGAGGAGTGGGGGGGTATGGGGGGGCTGTGACTGTCACCTGCCAGTGCCACTTACCAGGCAGGGCCAACTAGATGACTTTTGGTTCCTTCACCCTTGTCTAAATCGGTCCCTGAGGCCCCCGCTATCCCCCCTGGCAAGAGACAGGGGAAAAGGAGCCCCAAGACATTCTTATGCTTCTCAGCCCTACTTTCTCTGAACGCCCCTCCCCCAGGGGGGTGACCGGACCACAGAAAGCCTCATTTCTCCAGCTGTCATCGGCGCTCACCCACGAAGGCCCATGGCGTGTCCTCCTGGACCTCCTAACCTGCACCTGTCCCAGGAGCCCTGAACACTCTTGACGCTCTAATTATACTAGAGTCAGGACCCCCCCCCTGCCTTATGGGGACACAGGGCAGGGCAGCCATGGTATTAACAAAGGGTATGTGTAACTTATGGAGGCCACTGTGGCCTCAGCCTTCAAAAACTTTCTTTCAAATACCTTGATCAAAAAACAAGATAGTGGGATAGGAGAAATATTTTTTGTTTGGTGATGATGTAACTGTTGCATCTTTGATGTTACATGTCAATCATGCGTGCATGCGCCAAGACAAATTCTTTGTATGTGTAACATACTTGGCAAAATAAAGTGATTCAGACTCTGATTTGGGGTGGGGGGCAAGACCAACATCGGGGGATTTTTACCATCCTCTGTACTTCTGTTCTTGGGTATTGGAACAGGTCTTTGCCAATGGAAGGTGAGGTAAAACGGGTTCACAAGTACGATCGGGTACGCCTGTTGAGAAGCAGCCATGGTGCGTGTGGGTATTCCCCCGATGGGCTGTCATTCAGGGGATGCATCTTCCCTGATTTAGATGCTCATGACCAGAGGTGGACATTTCAGGTCCAGAAAGTAAAAATCCAAACCAGGATTTTGTTTCAACCAACCAGTTGAGTACAA
>JAODJW010000035.1:20187954-20205468 GCA_026777045.1 Hyperopisus bebe | reverse complement strand
ATCCGCCCAGCCACTGCAGCAAACCAGAAGCCAGCCTTAGAACACTCAAAGCGCGCTTGAATTCAGGGATGAGCGAATGTCGACGTCACGTTTGTCGGCCCTCTGAAAAATATCTGGTCAAAGGTCCTTCTGCTCCATTGAAAAATTGATGGACTCATCAAAGCCACCCATGAGCTGGAGCCACAGGGAGATCAGGTGATATTTGTCAGTCAAAAATGCCAAGGGAGCCTTGCAGAAATGAAGCTTGCTTTGGAAGTCTTGCAATCTCCCAAGTGGATTTCACTGCGCTCACAGAGATTAGCTTAGAAATGTGAAAATACTGAAAGAAACCAGCACAATCACATCAGCATGCTTCAAGTCAACCCATAAATAACTTCTCACATGAATGACACCAATAGGCATGCAGTATCCTGTATTTTACAAACAAACCAACAATCCCCTCTTTATGTTAATAAGTAGGCCAGTCATTAAAACAGGCTAATGTAAAACATATGACAGTTATTCTTTACTGAAAACGCTCGCGTAAAATCTATGGAAATGGGACACTTAATAAGGATGACTGCCCTGAACCTTCTGAACACAACACGATGCAATGGGGAGTTAGAACAGAAGATCTGCTGGTTTTATTTCCGGCAGATTATCGAAATTGTGAGCATTTTCTTAACTGAGCTCCTGGGTAATAAATGTGAACACATTTGTCGTCTAAATGTCTGCAATCTTTTTATTAATTTCATTTAGCTGATGAATAGTTATAATAGTAAAGGGATCCAGAGACATTTCATTTACATCCCCCGAAAGAATAACTGTAGTTATAACATGTTTTAACGTGATTGAAAACCATGGTGAGCTAAGTCATTTAGGTCATGGAATCCATTCAGCCCAAAAGGACTGAAGTGTCATATCGCTGAGATGCCTTATCACATTCTCAAGTTTCCAATAATGGGGCTGTTAGCACACACTGCGCCCCCTAGAGGTCGTCCCACAAAGCGCGTCTCCCCTCGAAGTGGGGGCGAGAGGTGAGATTTCTACTCTTGCTACTTCCATCGGTTTCTTAAGAGTTATGGGCAGCCAGAGGGTAAGCGGCCGATGGGTCACCCTATCCCATCAGCACCCTGTCCATGTAATCCCTCGAGAGACGAGTGCCGGCCGCGGAGGACTCAGTCACCTGGGTCACTCACTACAGTCACCCGACTGTTGCTTTGAAGTGACGCCAAAGAAAGTATATCGAGCCGCAGCACCAGTGACCAGAAAGGGGCCATTTGGACAGCTGCAATAAAATGAAGGCAGCCTGGGCGTCAGATCGAATGAACATTACGGCCATACTGAGTACCTGAAGGCTAGGGGTGAAGGAACTTTGGAGACACAAATGAAAAAATGATGTCAGGTTTTGGCTAAGAGATAGAAGGGTAGCAGTGAAAGGGCTGCACAGACACACCTCACCTATGTCTGCTACCTATAGCGTGGTCAGGACATACACCTTGACGTAACCAAGACCACACCAAGACCATACACTACTGGTCAGCAGGACCCTGATTCTAGGGTCTGGGGTGGGGTCAGCGACATAGACCTTTGGGGGCTCATTGTGGATGGGGTCCACTGCACGCAACGGCAGGAATGTTAGTGAAACTGAACCCCAGGACAGATGCGATCTATTTAAAGGGCACCCCCGGGAGGTGTGAAGTTTCCTGTGGCTTCTCCCAGGGGCTGCAGCTCCTTAAGGAGGTCGACTCACTCCTCCAGCCCGCCGCTAAAAGCCGCCCACAAAGCCGCTGAGGATTATGACGCGCGAGGCCGCACAAAGCCTCAGCGGTCCTTTAGGGGGTCGTCAGAGAAACCCAATCTGAATGTTGGAAATCATCTCCATCACAGATCGATATGTTCCAGTGCCGGAGTTTAAGCACATGCCTGAGCTGTCAGCATCCTCTGGTTTTACTCGTGATTAATCGTGTAAGAGAACATCTATCCTGTCCGAGCAGCGTGTCTAGCATCACAATTCATTCACCATTCATAAGAAAATAGACTGGCCCGATAAACACAGGGCAGCATAATGACAACTGTAAGTAAACTCTAACTTCGGAGTGAAAGCGTGGCATCTCCTTTGAACAGCTGAGTTGTTTCTCACAACCTGCAACTTAATACTGGACAGGATAGTAGAGATAATTGCACAGCGACGCAGAAATAGGGCTTCAGTAGCTAGGGTAGATGGGACCCTCAAATGCCCTCACTCACCAATGGGTGCCACGAGTCCTTGGTCACTCTGTTGATGTCAGAGTTGAACCAGGGAGAGATGGGAAGGCGACCCTGCTGTAGGTCTCCCTCATCAACATCATATTCTTAATTTAGCATTTTTAGCAGACCTCTGTACGCTGTAGATGAAGGGGATTCTTCTGCACTTTCAGCTAAGGAAGGTGTGGCTCAGCGAGTTGGGACGCTATACTTATGTTTAGAAGGGTGATGGTGCAATTTCATTGTGGGCCCCTGAACAGGGTTCTTAACCCCCAGTTGCTCTAGGGATTGTCTAAGGTAGGGCTAATCAATTCAGGCCCTCCATTCCAAATCCAGGCCTTGTTTTCAGTTCTCCCAGGTAGTTAGTTTAATAGCTGCTGATTCTGATTGGTCAGAGGCTTCACACCTGGCTCACAGGTGAAGGAAGGCTGGAAAATCAGCAGGGCTCGGCCCTTGAGAACTGTGAGTTGAATAGCCCTGGTGTAAGGCCTTGTCCAAGCTTACATGGGTATTTTTAGAAACGTAGCTTTTTCTATGCGTTTTGGCCTTTTGTCGACATGCAAAGGTGTTTTACGTCACTGAAAACTGAGCTTTTGTAAAGCCCAGTCCAGGGTGAAGATTTTCAGAAACTCCGTTTTCAGTGTTGACGTGTAGACAGGGAACACAGTGTTTTTGGCTTGTAACGTCAGATTGTGCGCCACTGTCCGCTGTTAAACGTCAGAGCGTGCACCAGTCGCTGTTTGCATTAGCTATTTTTAGCCTAGCGTAGCTGGTAATAAGGCCTTTGATTGGCCAACATGGCTTTACAGTTAGTTATATCGCCCCCTGTTGGTTTGACATGCTCTTGACAACGCGTTTCAGCATTTTCATGTGGATGGAGAATTTTTCAAGAGGAAAAATTTAAAAATTTTTAAAAATACCCTTGTATAGCTTTGGATAAAAAGTCACTTATGTCCTTGTCAGGGTCAGCTGGCTAGCCATCCTATTCTTCTTCCATCTTGTCCCTTAGCCCTAGCGTGTTTGCTCAGGTCATGAGACCACCCCATACCCGAGCGACTCTCCGGTCATGGGTTTGCGGCTGGCCAGGGGCCGGTCATACCTATTTAATTTTATTTATGTTTTTATTTCACCAGCGTTCGTTACTTCATTTCCCGACCACAGGTTTGCCCTGCTTTTGTCCTGTTCATTTCCATTCCTGTTTATATTTTGGTTCCATGTTACTTATCCCCATTGCTGCTCGGTTTGCTTTTTCTAGTTCTGCTCCTTGTGTTGCTCTTTTCCCCTCATTGTTACCTTTTGATATTTTTGTAGTTAGTTCTTGTTTTCACCCATTTTCTTTTGACCCCACGTGGTCCTTTTGTTTTGTAGTTTACCCAGTGTGTTCAGTTTCCCCAGTAAATCCCTTAGTCTTGGACCTTTTAAGTGGATTGTCACCTTCTTTCCCCGCCTGCGCCACAACAGTCCTTCATTTTCATTACTTCAACATGGCAACATCTTCATACATAGTTTGTTAGCTAAGGAGCATCATGTACATTGAGTCACTTTATTCAGCAAACGCTTTTTGTCCAAAGTGTAGCACATTACAAATGCTTCATGAATTTTGTGCAGGGTCATTCTAATCTTTCCTGTATCGTTCCAACTTCAGTATACGTTTGCAAGCTGCTGAGTGACATCTTTCCTTTCATTGAAAATACCTTAACGACATCATAAACTTTAAATCTTTAAATGCCGAATCATCCATTATTGGGCCAATGTACTGGGGTCCAGGACATTTAATGAGCAAAGTCTGAAAATGCTGACATGACAAATGCAACACACCTTTGTTTTACCAGACTAACCACCCAGGTGAATTTTGTTAACCTTCTGCCTTCGACTGGTTAGGTGCAGTCATCAAAGCACCAAAAAGTTTAATTTCTATTGTGCCTTGTCTCTCTCAGGCCTGGAGGTCAGCACCTTGGCGTTTGTGGTGTCAGCACCACAATACAGGCCTTGCACTGGAATCACAGAAAAGGCAGACAGGAGTGGCTTGGTGCGACAGATATCAAACACTTTATTATTTTTTTTCAATGAGTAGCAGCTCTGGAAGGCAGACAGCGGTGTGTGCAAAGACCCACGGTGCTAATGTCCACAAAGCTCACCAAACATCAGCCGAAGTCTGTGTGCCAGGTTTCACTTCTCACCACCTACCAGCTACATTCCAATGAAAGCTACAGAACTCTTCCTACTTAATGGAAAACATTAGTACAGGTACCTTATTAATACCCAGTAAACAGGGAAATACCCCACAGGACAGGTCATAGTCACCTCCTGTGAAAACTATTAACTGAAATGGTCTAACAGCTTAATGGCAGTGACATGAAACTGTTGATTTTACTGTTCAGTGAAGGCAAAAAATTTCCCACAAAACTAAATACTAACATTTTGTTAACAAAAGTTAAAGGAGACACTTCATCGAGGTGAGTTATGTGACAAGCACATGTTGGTATGGAAAAATGTTAAGTTGAAACTCAGATATAAAAACTGATATCAGCAAAAAAGAAGTGCTATCACATATTAGTAAAAAAATAATTATGAAAGGACGCTTAGTTCACCCACCATAACCAGGTTACCCTGTCGTTCTTCTTCTCTATACTCGCCCGGCAGGAGGAGGGGCGTCGTTTACTGGGGATGCAAAGCATTACCCTGCCAGACCTCCTGAACCTGTCTTCAAACCAAAAATCATGGGGGTGGAGCCAGAGAGAGGCCTACAGGGAGACCAAGCCCAACTCCACTACACCCACACCAGCAGCTCTCTGGCACAGGCTTTGGGGCAGCATTTGCCGGGGGTCAAAGCGGGACTTGCTTGCAGGCATGAACAGCGATCACGCGGGTGATGTCACTAAGACAGAGGGGGATCCATCAGATCTCATAGGCTGGGAACTTTGACCTCAGGGGCTGAGTCAAGTCAGCAAGGAAGTAGATGGTGCCAGCCATACCTGAAGACGGGACAGAGAGGCGACGGTGTGGTGATTACAAGTACCATAATACTTTGCTCTCCCGAGACCTCATAACTGTTAGAGATTCCTCACATTTTTATGAAGAACTCTGTCAAATTAAGTTATCAATGAGTTTTGATTAAATGTTAGATTCTAATATCGTATTTACAAACAATATGCAGTACTTTGCATCATGAATTTTATTTATTAATACTTTTTTAAAAAATAAGTAAATTAAAAATATTCAAAAGAACCCCTGTGTATTGAAACTAAACCATAAAGTATATATTTATTAACTGGCCTAAAGCTGTAGTTTAAAAAAACCTCCCTGGTATATAATGGATCTCTTAATAACTCAATGAAACCTGCTTATAACTACTTTTGGGTCTGAGCAAAGGGGCTCTGGTGTTGAAATTACTTCACATTTCATTATGCAACCTGGACCTGTTAACATGCGTACCACTTAGCAGATGCATTACTCACAATAATTACATCACAGACTAGATTTCCTGCAACAGGTCTTGACGGCTGCAGAGCTGCTGAGGCCTGGGCAACTCCGACACGCAGCCTGAACGTCTAGTCATACCACATCAATTACAAAGGCTTGGGCAACCCGTCCCCTCAGTGGATTTGGGGTTCACATTGACCAGAACGACGTTAACAGAAGTACGGCTTCCGATACCTTCAAACAGCGAAAAGGGCGTGTCCGGGGTACGGCAGCCATGTTTTCCGTAGTCCATACACCACTCCGCAAACTACAGGAGACGAAAAGCTCAAGAATTCGTCCCTTTATACTATAAAGAAAAACACCGAAAAACTCACACAATCCAATTCAAAGGCAGTAGCCTGCACCGCTACCTGAGCAAGGTGCTACCGTACCTCTTAATCACGGTCGACTGAATGATCTAGTCATTTCTTTAGCTTAGAACCAGGCTTTTGCGTGATGGTGAGTGATGTACGGCCTCTGAAGACAGAAGCGAACCACAGAAGGAGGGTGGCACTCACCTTGCAAGCCCTGTAGAGGTGCTTAAGGTCGCCTGTGGCCTTATACAGAGCCAAGAAGGCATAGGCATTGCCCGCTGCTCCATGGCACAGACCGTAGCCCTTCTGCAGGAGGCCCCAGGTCCAAATAACCTCCCCGCATTGCAGCGCGTCTGCCAGGTAGCCATCACCACCATACACCTGCTCAGGGGAGACATGTTATACTACAGTATGTAGTATGTTATACTACATTCTGCAAAATTCTGAAGTGTGCGGCTGATGGACACTATGCTGTCCCACAAGGTCAATGGATCTGCAAAGAGAGACGAAGTACATTGCTTGCTCAGAAATTTTTGTCAAGATGGCAGAGGAAGTGCCATCCACAAGTAGAAAACAATACCCTGTCAAACAAGTCGACTTGAACGTGCATTTTTTTCATTCATAGTTTTTGCACTAACTTTTGTGGGGGGGGGGGGTCAAGCTATGTCATTAGTTGGCATCCGTGTTAGGGAGTATGAAAGATGGAGACTGCGGTGTGTCCAAGTGCATGCATACTATTCTCATGTATACATACAGTATGTACTGCATTAATGGTCGAATAGTAGACTTCTGACGAAATTCAGTACCTACTGTGTAAGTACGTGATTTTGGACACACCCTGTGACTCCACCCTCCATCCTTCAGCAAGCCCACCTACACTCAGTTTTTATAATATAATAAATTAACTGTACTTTCAATTAGAGCTAACAAAGGCAGTAACGATGAATTAGTTCCAATGCAGTGACATGGCATGTACCGATGTGTGATCATTGACCTGGAGCCAAGCAAGACTCAGAAAGGAAGAGAGTAAAGGAGAGTAAAGCAAAGGATGAAAAGTTCTGGGGCTCCGTTTTCGGCCCCCCCCCCAATACGCCTCATGGTTTCCTGCAGGCTCAGAACAGCCCTTGTGGAGGTGACCTGCTCAGAGATAAAAGGTGACCTCATCCCACTCTCCAGCTGCCAGCAGAATACACTTAAGATGATGAAGCATGTGCCCCCATGAATACTTTCTCCTTATTGAGCTATATGTCTGTTTGGTGATAATAAAATTATTTGCCTCTATTCCAACTCCCACAACAAAAGAAAAATTATGTTGAAAATAAATGGATACACGATGATAGCCTCCCTGACACTAAAATGAAAAAATATGACTGCATAACAAATATAGGGCAACATCATAGGTACATGGCTTTTGTTGCCCAAGGCGACTGTCATACTTTGAAATGAAAAAAAGAAATCAGCTTTTTGCAAATGTAATCATTAACATGGCCACAAGGGGTCACTGCTGTACAGATAAGGAACCTGACAGGGGCCGCAAACTCGGAGCGCCTGAACGCACCTTGTGGGCCTGCAGGAGCATGTAGATCACCCCGGGTGAGCCGTGGCACCAGTGAACCAGCAGGTCGCGCGAGTCACCGATGCATGGCGGGTAGTTCCCTGACGGAAACTTCAGCCGTTGGACGTAGTCGACGCTGGGCTTTACGAGCGTCAGACGCCTCTCCTCACCCACCCCGAAACCTGGCTGTGGGGTAGGGAGGGGGAACAGGATATAGTTTCCATTTTTTATATTCGAAGGATTCTCCACAAAAGGCAACGCACCTTCAGGCTCATCTGAGAGGTGCTGCTTCATTGCTTGATACTAGGGCGATCTAAACGTAGGGCTGGGCGATAAAACGATAATTATTGCGATATAATTTTCCTCGATGTCAACATCACTTGATGCTCGATGAAAGTTTTATACGAATTAAGACCCAACGTGTCGCCAAGGACTCCTTCTGCGTCACAGTGAAATGACAACCCTTCCTCTATGACTGTTTGTCAGGTTCGGCAGGGGAGCAAAAGCATGGACACAACCATAAAACTCAAACGGGAGATTTGTTGAACAAATAAGATGCAATAGGCAGGGAAACTAAATACAACACAGTCAAACGAAAAAAAAAAAGGGCAACTCACCGGGAAGGCAGGTAAGCCCAAAGCAACCCGGCCAATAAGGGTAATCCAGTGAAATCCAAAATGACGTCAACAGTAAAATTCAGTCCATAAAAAATACACACAGTAAGAATCCACAGAGAATTCAGAAAGGCTAGAAATGATGTTAGTGGCGACGTTTTGTTGGCGCTGACTAAAATAACCTGATCGACTGTCCTGTGAAATGCCCTTCAGAAAATGTTTCGCACGTTCTGACGATAAAGAATAGTTTAAAACCATAATTACCCATCAGGTTCCTTTAACTTTCACTCAAGAGCAAAAATCAGCCTTTAAACTGGAAATAAACAACAATCTGACATTTATCATGATAGTTGTCGACATTGGCTGACATGATTTTTTATTTATTTTTTTTAAATCGCCCAGCCCTACAGGAAACATGAGATGGTCCCATGGCTGACATAGGTGCCTGATTTCCTGGCCAATGAGATTCTCCTTCTGACGTGCGATTCTGCTTAGCTGGCATGAATGGAGCGCCCTCTGCTCACCTGCATGAGGAAGTAGTAGATTCCCGCCAGGCCGTGTGCTGCCCCCACGTAGTATTCCTGGTACCACTCATACAGCAGGGGCGTTTGCTCCTGAGTCTGCCGCTTCCTGGACAGCTTCTCCCCAGAGGCCAAGACGGCCTCACAAATCTGGGGCACAAACACGGGGCTGAGCGCAGACAAGACTTTTCAAATATCTTGGTAACTTAAAGAGGCCCTATTGCGCTCATTTTCACTGTTCGTAATTTTACTTTTGGGGCCTACCAGAATAGACTTACATGCTTCAATGTTCCAGAAACACATAATTTTTCTCATAATGTACATCACTATTCATTCTGCCTGTACTTCTGCCTGAAAAGCTCTGTTAGATCTTTAAGCCACACCCCCCGATGAGCCCCATGTGCTCTGATAGGTCAGTTTGCCCTACATGTTCTGCCCAATCTTGGAGCCTGCAAACAGATCCTTGCAGGTAGGTGGCAAATAAGGACTGTGTTATGGGATGACCTCACCATGTCATGGAAGGGCTGGAATTACAACGAGGCGTTTCAGGCAGATTAGAGGAGAGTGGTTTCTGTGGTGAGAGTTACTCCCTTTGGCATGTACTTAGAACCTTAAGACTTTGCAGATCACTTACATGCACAAAAAGCTATATAACCCTAAAGGAAAGGGAAAAACTGGAAAAGCGTAACAGGGCCCCTTTAAGTGTACTGGTGATTACATGCAAATAAACTGAGCTAACAAGTAAAGTGGGGCTTTAACAGTCAGATGAACCATATTCATTACACTGTGTACAGCGACGGAAAATGACAGCACAATTAGTGTAAAGAGAGCAACAAATTATTTCAACAAGTGACTATAGTAACAAAGCAAACCCTGAATGAGGTGCTAGCTCACCTGCTGTATGTACTGGGAAGGAACCTTCTCATGCCCAAACTGCTGGTTGATGAAGATCAGGGAATACAAGTATCCCACTCGGCCATAAAGCAACTCGTCTGGAAGGTTCCCCTTCCCCTTCACGACTGACTCCTGCATCTGGAGCAGCCTGAGAAGGTGAGAGGGGAAAGCAGTCACGAACCCTGACCGCATGGAGACACAGGGTACGCCCGAAATTGCATGCTTGCATACTTGTTTGCTATGTAGCAGACAAAGTATGGTATGTGATGTGCACTGTGCACTGGTCAGCGCTGCACTGTCTTAGTTTGTGCCACCGTCTTTTCTTATTGCACAGTCCTGCAGTGTCAGGACATGTTTGCACACACATGCACTTTGTGTCATTAAGTGTAGCTTTGTAGTACCGTGTTGTTTTATGTAGCACCAAAGTCCCAGAGAAACATTGTTTCTTTTCACTGTGTACTGTACCCACTGTATATGGTTGAAATGACAATAAAAAAACCACTTGATATGAGAGTTGGTTGCAGGTTCAGTTCCTGTTCCATTCCACTGGACACCCAGTGTTGCTTTTGTGAAAAGATTCTAGTTCATCAAGGTAACTGTGACACAAATAACCACGAGCTATGTCTGTTGCTATGGATACGGCATGACAAAGATGCTGCTGTTTTATGGGCTATCTGCACTGACACTAACCTGCCCACGCACTCCTCGGCCTCCTGGCTTCTCCCCAGCCTGTGATAGACCACAGCTGCCACAGCCAACGGGCCCGAATCGCCACACAGGAAGGTTACAGTGCGGCGTGTCAGGCATTGTAGACTGCGGCTCACGTGGTCTAACGCCCTCTGCAGGAAGGAGGACTCCCCGAACACACTGTCGAGATGTAGGTACAGCAGGGCGATGCCTGTTGTGCAGCAGGGGAGCACACATTCACATTAATTACCCCTGGGGGGGAAGGTGAGGGTATCCAGTACGGGTCACAATATGTTCAGAGGCTATCTGGGGAAACTGGATGTGATGCCAGTCCATTGGAGGCCACAGACTGAGACAGACAAATTTGCCTAACTGCATGTCTTTGGTCTGAGAATCAGAGATAACATGTATAAGCAAATTCAAAACTCAAACACACAAGGTGAGGGCAGAATGTGAACTCTCAGCAAGGTGGGACCCACTAAGCTACTATGCAATCTGCTACTAATAACCATGCTCCAATTTAAAAATCAATTGATACCCTTGATGATAATATCCTTACCTGCCCATCCAGTGTAGCTGCTGCAGTCCCTGGGGTCAGCAGACCGTAGCCCATTCTCCATCTGGGACAGCAGCTCTGTGACCTTACCACGCAGGCGGCCAATGAAATCAGAGGTGAGCTAGGAGACAGAGACCCAAGGAATAAGTGAAAGATAATAATTAGGTTACCAAGTCCGGTCCCTGGAGCAACACCATCATGCTATGCCTTAAGTAGGTTACAGACTCCCAATAAAAAAAATGTAAGCCTGCAGGCATTATATAATACAAATAAGCACCAATTCACACCTTGTAAATCATTTTTGCTAAAGAGCGTCTAACTATATGGGGATGAACAATCGCCTTCCCATGACGAATAAGTAGCCATAAGTAATGCCGAGTTTTGCATTGCCACGCAAAGTATTGTTTTTTTTTTTGTCAGATAAACTGCTGATTATAGCTGTGCAGTATATCTCCTGTGCTTCACACAAAAACATGAACCGATAACAACGTCATCTGAACGTCTATTAAAAGAAACGATATTACATTGCCGAGCTGATGATAGCTAAGCCAAAAGAGCCCCAAATATGTAAGGTTTATCATTATTATTATTATTATTATTAATAACAATAATAATGATAATAATACATGGGGTGCATTATTAGGAGAGCCCGATTAACCAAGATGACTGTTGCTTATTTGACATTAACACTGTTAAGCCAAAACGGCCTAAAACACATGCTGCTAACACCATTTGATGTGTGTAAAAAGAACATTAAAGTCCGATTTTATAGCTGCTGAGATCTGCGGCAAGCAAAATTCGGCATAACATCGGTCCAAGTTCCGACCGCCGAGACTGGTTGAAGCATAACCTCTGGGACACCCGCTGAGCGGTCCCCGACAGCAGGGGGCCAATTGCAAAATTGACCAAGAGAGCCCCCTTTTATACCAGCCGACTGCTCAAAATTCGCAACAATTTAGCGACACCCCCCCAGTCAAACCCAGCTGCTGCGAGTCCCCTCCTCCGACGCACAGGTGCCTTACTCTGCCTTTATCGTCGAACAAGCCTTGGGCGCAGGCTGGCGTCCCATCATAGTCTTTGTAAGGGTTCTTCAGGGCTCTGGAGGCCATAGCTCTCCGGGGTATGCTATTAGCCTTCTGGGAGCGGGCCAGCAGCGAAGGGGCAAGCCGAAAGCAGCTCAGCTGACGCGGCAGGAGCCTGGCCAAGCGGAGCACTTTCCCGCTGGACTGGAGGCTCGGCACACGCCTCCGTAAAGAGGACTAGGAAGCAGCACCCACCCTGCCGATGCGCGACTGACAGCTGCTGAGCTAAGACAGAAAGCGCACGCAAAATTAAAAGTTAGTAGCGCCCAACAGCATTAGAAGTAATGCAAGCTAAATTAATTTCTAGCCGACTTAGCCGAACTAAAAATACGCGCGTCGCTGTTTTTTCTCGTAACACACACGCAACACAAACACGACTCTCGAACGCCACTTTAGGAATTATGAGCATGCGCAGATGGAACGGATAAACAGTTACCGTAATATTTCAAGTAATGCCCCTCTCACTTCGGGATGATTTAAATATACCGCCTTTAAAATGACCCATAATAAACCGGAGGTATACTTGTTATATAAACTTCTGTCCATTTGTGCATCAACACCGCTTATACAGCACAGTGAGGGCAATCCATCGCAACTTAAAATGATGAATTTCCGGGAAGCATTTCTTTAGGAAGGTAATTATTATTTATGATGACCTCGATTTAGATTAAATCGTTTGCCCTCCTAAAATACAACTGTTATGTGCTGTGAAACATTCCTATAGTAAATACGTTAAAGACAGCAGCTGGAAGGAGAGCATAAATCAGTCCGACGTCTCGTCATACCTGGTCATACTGTAAATAGATGTGACGAAATTTTACATCCGACAATCCACTAAATATATATGTATATATGACACCTGTACATGCAGTTCAATTTAACATACGGAATCGCTCCTCCGTAAGATGCGCACTTTGTGCACGACTACTACATAGGCGATTTTATAGGAAGTGCAATTCCACCCCCTACTGGTCACATGAAAATGTTATTGGAACATACTCAACAAAACAAAATTATATTGTAAAGTTATACTTTAAAATGTGGCTTGTTTAAGTCATATTAAGGTGTAATGATAATGCATTATGGACGTATTGACTACTTAAACAAACATAAATCTGGATAAATGACTGGTTTGGCTCACACATATTGCACCCCGTGGAATATAAGTATGCAATATTGTCGCTCTATGACCTGCAGTAACGCTGAAGCTGAATCTGCATCAATAATGAATAGAAGGGCTCTGTAAATGTCGGGTTTCGATGACGCATTGAACTCAATCATCTTTACAGTGTAACCTGTTTCTGTACTTCTGTATGCACAGTTTTTGTTCTCTCAAACCCTACATCTTAATTTTTTACGTATGAAAATACATCATGGTGATGTCCATTATAGATTAATTAGCTAAATAAACTCCATTGCTGTGCTTAATGTAATTAAGAAGAATATCGTGCCACATTTTCTAAATTAACGAACACATTGCATTTAATTTATTGGTATAAGCCAGCATGACTTTACGAACATTCATTAATTAACATGAATTTATTATGAAACCCAGAGTCACACAAATCCACAAAAAAATTAACATACTTAAAATTTCAGTTAGTGTTTCAGTAATGAGGGTTTTATTGATATTTGTTATAGCCTCCACATGCAGAAATACGGTGTTTTCTCTAGTGCCCATATTAATCATCCTAATCATGATAATTATGTTTCATGTTTAAACAGCGTTGAACTCCCAGTTACGCGTTTTGCATCTCAGCTAAAACAATGAGCAGAAAGATGGGAACCAGATGCACCACATCAGATTGTAGATCTCTCATTTATACACAGGATTATAATTTATCCACAGTATTAGCAAACTGCTGGACATTCAGAATTAAGTTCAACACAGTCAGTCCAAAAATAATTAACTATATTTATTAACTGGTAATTATTAATAGTTATAACCATTATTTATGATTTGAGAATATACCCTGCTTAAAAAAAACAGCAAAGACCAGCATAGCTGGTTACCAGCATGACCAGCATAGTGTATGCTAGCTATACCAGCATATTTTGTGTTTTGGTGCTGGCAGACCAGCTTCATATGCAGGTAGACCAACAAAGCTATACTGGTCCACCAGTTAAACTAGCTAAATCGTGCTGGTCTATGCTGTGTTTTTCAGTCGGGTTATCAAGTGTGTCTTATGATAAAAGTTTCTGTGCTGGAGTCCAATAGGACTGAAACAAGCCCCCCCCCCCCTCCTCAGAACAGCAGTAATCTGTCTGCTGGTCTTTTTGCTGCATAAAGTGCCCTGGCTGTACATGAAGAGATTTTTTTTTTGGTCTGCTCAGTCTAATTTTAGCTCCACACTGAAATCCACATTGTGATAAACCTGAATAATTACCTTCCATATCAATAACAGACAAATAGAGATGGCCAGGGGATCTAATTCCCCCCCACCATTGATACGCTGCTCGGGGGTTGGCCTCTTTAAGTCGCTGCTTTTCACCACTCGCTCCCCTAACATCGTGTCTCCTATTATATTCCTAACAGCTTATAATTTTAGGTCTGAGATCCGCTGACTTAACTTTGCTTACAAAGCGTTTAGCTAATGGCTGGTGAGTGGGGCCGGCCGCCACCTAATGACTTGTTATCTCCAAAAGGATGCTTCCGGAAAAGCTGGCATGAATCCTCATTAGTTCTTGCATTGCCGCCGTTTCTTTATTGCTAACCTTGAGGATACTTTGTGAAATTAAAAATAATAGTAAAAGAAAATCCCCAGACTCTGTGCAAAAGCAGTAGTTAATGTATGTTAAATGGAATTATTAATGCTGGCAGATTTATATAGAAATAATGGGTCAAATGTTATCAAGCTCAGGAAACATCTGCTGGAGGTTGGCTATGCTTGCTGTCACTCCCACAGTAATTCCAAGTGGTTCCCCAGGCACATAATTTAATTCACAGCTGGTTATGTCACCTATTAGGTGGTGCTGTGCATTGCTGCTTTTGCCATGACCGATTGCTGCAGAAACCTCTGTGCCACACAGTTGTGGTTTCTGATTGTGACAGCTTTGCTTTCTGAGGATGTGACTTTGCGTCTGAGAGACACAGCAAACTCACTCAGGAATTATGGACCAATTTACTGTATATAAATGATCTGGCACAGTGTTCTTTAAATATTTTTTTTGGGTGGGTCAGTTTGCCATTTATATGTGCCTACTTGAGATACCTTTTTAGGCTGCACACGGTGGGACACTCATGGCACTAGGTTGTGAATGTTGACAAAAGCTTCTTCTGGAAAGTGTGTCACCTGACTGAGCACAACCAGCACATCGAGCAGCTGTGGAATGACCCGTTTTTCACCAGTATAGACAATCACATGGACTCTGATTCCAACAGTGCCCTACAGATCTACCACCCTTTTATACAAAAGGGGTTTGCAAGTATCACCCAACAGAAAGACAAAGAACATGTAGCCTTATCCTATAATCTGCCTGACAAGCTTTAAACACTAGAGGGCTTTGTCGTGACATGCTATATTAAGTCCGCACCAAAAGTCATTAAAACAAAAAGAAAAAACAGACAAAAGAAACATTCACTAAGACAAGAGGAACAAAGGGTAAGACTTCACTTAACTGCAGTGCTAACGGGTACAGATAAAAGACCCCTGTGTATTTTAAATCCTTGAGCTAATTAGGCAACACTGTTTCATGCTGGGAGAAAGGAAACAACGAAAGTATGCCCGGGGGAATAGCACAGATTCATTGGGGTTCTGGGGAATCATATGAACCCTTTCTTCCAGCTCAGAAATATTTTTGTCAGGTGCTGATATGTGCAATTCCATCCCCTAGATGGAGCTCTTAAACTATTTGCCAATAACGAGAAACACTGACATTGTGTCGAAGCATCAGAGTAGCAAGCAGAGTACCACTGCTTCCTTTGGTGTACTGCTGTATGGTACATAATAAAATAACACTAATTACAGTATATGGAGCTTACAAGTGACAAAACAGGAGATCTTAGAAATTGGAGAGCATACTGGTGTCTTAAGAATTACATAAAGCATGCTCCTTGGTTGTCTTCTTGCATGGAGTAGAGTTGGATGTCTCGAGACTGGTCTCAAGACCACTTTTATGCTGTCCTGGTCTTGTCACAGTCTCGACGGTCTATGGTCTTGGTCTTGTCTTGGTCTCGGATCCCTTGGTCTTGTCTTGGTCTCGCTGTCTTGGTCTTGCTGTCTCAGATCAACATAGTGGTTGGGAGATTTGGAGCGAAAAGTATCCATGACACACAACGTAACTTTCGATAATGCAACATTATTATTACTTCGCCTTTCGCGCCCTTCAAATGCAACCAATCAATGACATACATGTATTTTGTTGTGATTCAGACATTGGCGCTCATCCAATCAAAATACGTGTTATACACGCAAAATAAGTGTAGCGCTAGTTAAACGTTAGTTAAATGTGTAATCAATTGACTTTTAAATAACACCTGCATATCACGTTGTGTTGACTTAACAGGCCTAATCCATTTCAGGGAAGATGATATCATACAGTGTCATTTGACTTGAACTACTACAATGGGACATGATGCAATTTCAAGTTTATAATTGTGTATCTTCAATTCGATGTTACAATTTCATCTACAAATTAAGTATAATTGAAATCAGTTACATATTTCCCATCCTTTAGACAGTTGTTGGAGGTGTTAGCTGTTTTGTCACATGACTTTGGGACCAGTCAGTACCCATCATGTCAGTCCTCAACAGCACACAAAAGTTAAGGGAGTCTTTTTTTCGGTCTTGGTCTCATCTCGACTTTGTCTTGGTCTTGACTTGGTCTCGATACCCTCTGGTCTTGGTAGTGTCTTGGTCTTGGTTTAGGTGGTCTTGACTACAAGTCTACTAGCGCTTGATGAGAACCCTCAGTGCCAAGATGCGGTTGATGGTAAACTTCTTAGGCATAAATCCAGACTCATCTGGTTGCTGACAGGTGAGCAAGTGATTGCAGATCCTGTTAAGGATGACCCAAGCAAGGACCTTACCTGGCACTAAGAGTAGTGTTATCCCTCTATAGTTGCCGCAATCTAGTCTATCACCCTTCCCTTTCCAGATTGGGACTTGTTTCCAGTCATTTGGAATGATGCCTGATGCCCAAATGGAGGCAATGCCAGGAGGACAGCCTTACCACCAGCCTGGAGAAGTTCATCGCGAATACCACAGATCCCTGCAGCCTTCCCTACACCCAGCTGATTCACCACAGACTGGAGTTGCGACCAAGTCCTGCACTGCAATTCCTCTCGATAATATCCATGGTGCCCAGCAAGATGAAAGACCTGCTTCTTGGAACACTGGAAACAGCTTGATCTCGGAGTCTGGCCAAGTCCAGCCTCATTCTCCTAGTAGGGAGTAGCCTACTGGATCTAAGTTAAACCTCTGTGACCGGCGGGACCTGACAGAAATTTCACCAAACCGTTTAAATAACTCTGCGAGTTTTCATATACACATTTTAAAAACACCCTCAGAAACCTTGGACGGTTTATTTTCAAATATATATAGGTAGAAACTAAATATATTTTTACAGCTTCATGATACGAATAGAAAGAACAAGAGTGACTG
>JAODJW010000035.1:20175884-20187854 GCA_026777045.1 Hyperopisus bebe | reverse complement strand
GTCTTGTCTTGGTCTCGATACCCTCTGGTCTTGGTAGTGTCTTGGTCTTGGTTTAGGTGGTCTTGACTACAAGTCTAGCATGGAGCCCCATCATGTCACCTCTTTTGAAGATCACTGTAGATGTTTATTAACCCTCCTTATAGAGTGACCAGATAATCCATCTCAGGGAGGACCCTTTGAGCTAGGACAGGATTGGTAAACTATTTCAATTTAAAGGACCTGAATTTCACTCTTGCAGTGTGCTGGTTGGTCAGTCTCCTATAATCATGCAGGTCTCACTAATATTAATGTGAAACAGTTAGATGAGTCTTCCAATCAAGGAAACACCCAGTCAAAGCACGAGAAGAACTGAACTATTTAGCCAATCACTGTGTCTCTTTGGAGAATCCTTGGGTACCGCTGGTCTGACTCTGTGTTGAGTGAGCAGTTGCTCAGGGGAGTCTGCAATTTCTGTGGAATTGCCTGCATTGCAGAGGAGCGTCAGTTACGGCACTACGGCCATGTGTGGTGATTCCACGAGGGTGATCCGGCTTGCAGGAGCCTCGTTGCTGAGAATCTGAGTGACTGTGCCAGCCCAATGGTTGCCAACAGCATAGATGGCCATTTCTGGAGAGTGGGACTGGAGCGTGTGTCAGCCTGGGGGTTGCTAACTGGGTTCCTGAGGTGTTCCGTGTGGTGGGTGTGGCAACGGGCTGTACCAACCTAACCTGACCTTTTGAAGTAGTTTGTACTTGAAGTAGCTGAAAGTGTCCTCTCTGCCATGGATTATCTGGTCACCTTACTGCTGCAAGAATGCACATTTATGTTACCCCATTTTCATTCAGTTTCAAGAAATTTCAATGCCCAGAGCAAATACAAAGCTCATTCAGCTGATGATATATAACAACATGCATCTTTCAAGCAACTTACAGCTGTACGTTTGACTGACACAGAAACAGATTAAGTGCCATGCTTGAGCGTATTATACTGGGCCCCCTCCTGGGATTTCTCCTGTATGTTTATGTCCTTCCTTCATGCTTCGTGTTATTTAAAGACCTTTTCCCATCTTCACTGGGGAGTAATGAGCAATGTGTGAGTCATTGCCGGAACTGAACAGGACATGTGTGCTTTATGAGTGTCAGACGGCATTGCTGGGTAGGCTGCATCCTGGCAAGTTTCAGAATGCATGTCATTTTGTGTTTTCTCATGTCACTCTGGAGTGACTCATGATACTTGTGGAAGTGGTTGAGATCAATGCCTTCTTACACTTGGGGTGGCTGAGGTCATGGAATGAAGGTAACCTCTTGAGGTCTATAATGCGAGTAAGGTAAGGCAAGGCAAATTTATTTATACAGCACAATTCCGACTCGAGGCAAATCAAAGTGCTTCGCAGAGGCACAGGGATACATTAAAACAGAAGACATCAAAATCGCATTCAACAGACAATAAAAACAAAAACCCAAAAGCCTAAACAAATAAACAGTTAACTAAAAATAAGTTACGTTGCAGTGGCAGTGCATGAATAAACTGCCGCTGATTTCATTTATCGAAAAACTGCAGCAAACAGTAACATCTTAAGCCCTAATTTAAATCAGCTGACAATTTTTGGCAGAACTTCTGGTCTTCGAGAAGCTTGTTCTATAGACAGGGGCGGGCAGAGAAACTAAAGGGCTACTTTACCACACTTAGTATGACTCATAAAGTATTTGCTTAATAACCTATGTAGCAAATGATCACATTGTAGAGTTTTGTAGTTGGTGGCTGATTTTACATCATTTATGTTAGGTTTGGCTGAAGATAAACATCTGCAGAACTTTTTTGACCACGCACTGCAGTCGCCAAAATCTCATCTCCCAAACTTTCTATATTGAGCTTTTACCACTGCAAGGGATATGAGAAAAGGTGTCATTTTCAATTATTCAGTTCAAAAATTCAATGTGAACACACAATCAGTAGGCACACATATTCAATTATTTTGGTCCAGTAAGTTGCACTAGTACGTAGATTTTCCTGACTAAGCAGAACATAGTAAGAAGGGTATCAGATGGCCCAGGTGGATAGTTGATGGAGCACAGAGACCCAGTCTGGTGTATAAACTCAACCACTTGAAAAAGAGGAAAAATAATATTCCTTCACAAAGTGAGGAAACCGCAACGGGATTTAAACACACTTGACATTTTGGGTATGGTTATGGTATGCAGCTCTTTAATAATTCAGCAGAAGACAGACTCCTGCAGAAATGTTTCCTTTTCTGTTCAGTTGGCCTTCTCCCCTTGGACGTGAACGGTATCGATCAGGGATTCGAAAGGTGTCTCCGGCCAGCAGGTTGCACCAATAGGTATCCCCCTGTTTATCTATTGATTGTCCCTTGATCAGCCAAATCAGCATTTGCAGTCCATCTCAAAGAGCACAGGCCTGCTGAGACTCTTTACAGCCGCACTCGTGACAGAGGTTTCTACCAGGTGCCATTTCACCTGAATTGAAAGAGACCAAAAATTTGTGTGCGGTCGAGGAAAATAGTAAAAATCCACACTAGAGTTTATTTTCCTTTTTTCTGCTTCCTCATTTTCTGAGAACATTGTGAAGATGTGCATTTCCTCAGTATGTGTTTTTGTTTGCCTGAAACCCTGCACCCTTATTATATACACTTGATTAATAATAACCTAATACATAATCAAGTATTAATAGACGCATGCATTTTTCATACATAACTTCATTAGCTTCAGGTCTGACCAGGCCTATCATGGTGATTCAATAGCAAAGAACCACAATACTGTTTCCATCAGAGGTAATGGTTTCCCTCTCCAAATGGTCCGGTCCTGTATTTTGGGGTGATTAAACATCTCATGCAGTGTTAAGATATCTTGGTATATCTGCCCTGGGATGACATAAACTGTGAAACAGACCATATCGGCTTGATTCTCAACTCTTTGGGGTAACATTTTACATGAGGGGGCACACAAAATTATTTGTTATTATGCAATTACATATGTATTAATTAACCAATATTTAAGTCTCAGTTACAAACTGAACTCATATTGATTCATCATTGATGAATCATGATACATCTTTTTATCTTGAGCAGTAACTACAGTTACCATATTTGTGAATTCGATAAATCTTTCTGAACTACTGAAGGAACTACTAAAGAACTACTGAAGAAACAAGTCATGAATAACAAATGAAATACTGATCTGATGTTTATTCATCATTAATGAATCATCATGCATCTTTCATATCAAGTAGCTACTACATTGGTTCATGATTTGTACTTGAGTTGTAACTGAGTTACTACAAAAGTGTGCCCCACTCAAGTAAAGGGTTACTCTCTTTGGTAATAAGACTTATCCACAGAAGGGAAACCAGCATCACTGAATATATATAGTCTGTTACCATTTTTCCAGGGGTCTTCAATGAGATTCTGCAAGCTTCCGAGTCATTTAGCATCACAGACAATAATGCAGCATCTCTCTGTACTCACGCTAACTCACGCTAGTGACTTTTTAAATTGGAGGTGTCTCCTTTAGCCTTTCGCTTGCTCTCTTCCAGGAGAGACCCACCTACCATAAGTCTTCACAAGATGGCCTTTTGTTTTGTTTCTTTTTTACTGCATATGTTTAACATTTAACCAAAAGCAGACAACAAAGCCCCAGGCAGGGTCAGCATTTCCAAGGTCAAGCGTGTCTCAACAGAAACCTTTCATGCAGAAGGATCTGTATTCTCCAAGAGAACAAATTGGCCTGGCCAATAAAAGATTTTCAGAAAAGCCTTTTTCAAATATTTTGAATTGGTGCAAGAATCGCACAGACTTTCATTACAACGTGCAGGCCCCAAATTTGCAACCCTGTCCACCAGAGTTGGGCAAAATTCAGGATTTATACAATAATGAATAGGAATTTGAATTGAATTGGCCACACCACACAGGATGCCGAATTGTAATTTCAATTGGAATGTCAGAAAGAAAGGTTGTTCACCGTCTAAGTCCATGGGCTGATATGTTGTCTTTGCATTTTTTTATATGTGTTACCGTTTGTGAGGAGTCTGCAGTAGCTTTTCTTGTGAGTATCCATGGGTTGTCAGATGGATAGAGTAGTGACTGGGTTACTTGTATGACTGACTGCATAAAGTGCTCTTCCATCATAGTACACAAAATGATAGTTAAATTATTTGTCCTATAGGTGACACTGCAATTGTTGCATTCCTTCATTCTAAAAAAACATTTTTTGTAAAAATGATACAATACATGGTATGAATGTTAACATGTCTATGTGCAATTCATATAGAAATATTAAGCTTTACTGTTACAGCTGCACCTATACTATATTTATACGAATTTATGTGAACTCAATTTCGTTTTAATTCTACTTTCTTAAATTCAAATTCAAATTCTGAATTCTGCATATTATATATTTCTAACTGCAATTGAAATTCAACTCAAATTCATGAATTAAATAAGAATTTCAGGTACATTCTCAATTCAAGTCTTAATGGTGCACAGCCCTGCTGTTAAGGTATTGCATGGGATGTGCTGATTGGAGGATCAGTGCAAACAATGAATCCCTGATACGTGTCATCAGAGCAGCTGACCAATACACCTTGGGAACATTAAACCCTGCTTCTGAGTCAAATAATGCTCAAAATGTTTGTGTTATACAGCTCTGGGTCAGTGCTATTTGACAACATACTCATCTATCTTCTATAACTGCTTGGATCATAGTGTGGTTAATAATGTCCTGGGAATGAATCCAGATCACACATCTGGATTCTTTTGCTGGGACTCCAAGTAATTGGTTAAAAGTGATCCATGCCGGGCTGTAGCTTGTGGTGAATGGACAAATGAATCAATTATGGTTAAGATGCCACGCCTACAAAACTCTATAAACAAAGAAAGTAAAACACAAGCTTATTATTTGGAACTTCAGAGGGCATCCTGCCACTACTGACTCCATGGCCTGCTCCTTAATGTGAATTGGTGACCAAGGCACTGAACCGATGTACCGTACTGAGGTCTTCTTTTAGGACACATAAATCTTGTATAATAGAGTATTTTTGCAAGAATGAGCATCAGCACCCTTTGTTAGACTCTGCTTCTCTGTTTATGGTCAACAACCCTACTGGAAATTAGTCAGAGTTACCTCACTAGAGCAGACATTGCAAGTTTCTGCCTAAGGAAAATGAATGTCATGGTGTGAAAGGAGAATAAGTTCAGCAACATATTTTTTTTCCTGTTTAAATGAAGGGGCAGGTTCATCTCAGCCGTATATTGTCCATAGAATTACCTTACATTAATTATTTTAGTAGCAGACAAGACACTGTGTATAGAGATGCATATCAAAGCAGCACTTAACTGAAGTAAGCTTAAAAACAGCTTGATACATACAAAAGTAGATTCAACCCATAAACCTTGTTTTTAACAACAAAAACTTTGGACCCAAAGTATTCTCTGAGCCTGGGGTAGTGTCTGACCTGAATCTTTCTCTCTCTCTCCTCCATGCTCTCTTGGTTCCTGCCTCCCCTCCCCCCCCAGACAGGCGTCCGGTTCTCACTGTTGATCATGAGTAGGAGGAAAGGATGATACTTCCCCGGAGCAGGTGTCGCAGGTGAGCAGTAGGGACCTTTCGGTTGTTTTTCTTGCTCTGTGTACGGCTCCTGACCAATCAGCCACAGCCTGTTGGCAAAATCCCCGCCCACTCACAGATGCCGACACTGGGATCTCCCTGTGGCATCAGAGCCCTATTGATTTTACACTTTCTGTCTCCCTTTGTTTAACTGTGGAATAGGAGGCCCTTCATTTTCTTCAACCGTTTATCTTTCAGTGAAAACGTTCAGCCCGCACTGCAGTCTCCTGGGACCCAGTTTGTTTGTGTGGAAGCTTGTTTATCTGTGGTTACCAGGATGACTTGGGCCTGAGCAGACCTGGAGGCTGATAAATTATTATGCACTTTCTCAACACAATTTTGGGCATGTACACAACTGTATATTTAAAACATCTAAACAAAAGTAAATATTTGTCAAACATATCAATAAAGGAATACCAGGTATAGAAATACAATTTGAATAGAATCAGGCTTCATCTGCCAAGGACCTAGTGTTGTGGTGAATTGGCCACAACGAGTACTACATACAAACAGCTGCATATTTATGTACATAATACAAACATCAGTATGTGTTACATTTCGAAAGAATATTTTTGATAAAAAGCTAGTAGTCATCACTACTTTTCTTTTTTGCTCAATGGCAAGATTCCATTTTGTTTGTGTTCTGGTTCAGGGATGACCGTCTAGTGGATCTTCACTGGTCTTGTAGTGGTCCATACAGACTCCTGGCTGTATCTGGCCCAACACACCAAGCAGCACGCGGAACAGCAGGGCAAAAAGAATTCTGTCATGTCCATCACGGCAAAAAAATGTCCCTGCATGGCTGTCCACCCTGCGGGGTTGTTTAATTGGGCTGAACAAAGTCATTTCCCTCACTCTGGTTTGCTACTCCTGCTGCAGACGGGAAATGAGTCATTTAGCAGGTAAGCAATACCCTCCAGCAACAGATGAGCCTCTTTCCCCCAAGAGTCATTTTTAACAAATGTAAACTTGTTTTTATATGTAACAGTCTGACCTTGATGCTCCACTGCTCTTTGTAAGCCACTTTAAATGTTATCATGGTGTATATTGTTCCATATTTGGGTGATACTTTGACATATTCAGCAAACTCATACACAAATCCTCACATGGATGCACAGAAATGTTTACACATTCATACATGGCCCTACCCAAATAAGGTCAGCACATCCCCCCCCCCCAAACCCAGCAGCCCAGTGGGTTAGCCCGAATAGTCCATAGGGTCAATTCCTTATTGTTCTGCTGTTGAATGGACAGATAAATGGATGGATGGATGGATGGATGGAAAGACAGACAGATATGCTTACTTGATCCCGGGCGAGTGTTTTGCATACAGCAGCAAAGGGCCATAATTTGCTGTATATATTGCATTAAATGCATTGGCCTGGCAAAACTGGGAAAGGGGAAATAATTAAAAATAAATACAAGGTTGCCGTTTAAATGGAGAAACACTGCTGGTCCTGAGACCTTAGACTTAACAGTGAATTACTTAACTTTCTTTTGAGAAGGTTTTACAGTGCCTGGATCACTGGGTGGAACAGTGGAAGTCAGCATGCCTGTTAAGGCAGAACAAATTATTTGTAATTATGGATTATGAATGGTTTTAGGGTTTCTTCACAATGAATGATTTCAAGTTTCCGCCTCATTGCATTGAATAATTGGAACATTCCATGTTCATCTATAATTGACTAAGTTTATCATATCGATCTGTGAGCAAACAATGAAATAAATAGCTAGACTACAGAATAATCACTCCCTCACATTCTTCCATTCTGCTGACAAAAAAGAAACAATGTAAATGAGGATTTCATATTGTTTAGTTTGCAAGTTCTATATTTTATCATTTTAATGATCAGGACATGGATACGCTATGGCCACTCAAAAGACTTCCAGACACACTCTGTACAGAGAGAACAAACCTCTTTCTGCTTGGATTTACTGCTAATGTAAGTAATAAAAATGCGTTTTAAAAACTGCAATACCTGACAACATTCTGCACAGCTATTTTTTGAAAATAGGAATGTAGAGCCCTAAAACTAAAAATACTCAGTGTGCACTGCAAATTGGTCTTTTAAGTTTTATAGGTAAATGAGTATTCCTGTTCGGTAAATAACAAGAGGCTTACTGTGAATTAGGGAAGAAGCACACCCTTAGAAAGAAGCTGCCCTGGTCCCACAGGGAACATAGCTTACTCATACAAAACCTAAGTGCCAGCAAAGGTAATTAATCAAAGTCGAGGGGATGTTATTGCTTCAGTGGAGCAACACTGGTTCAGCAAGCTCAGCCCTAACAGCCACCTTGGCTGGCAACTATGAGTCGAAGAGTGGGATCTCCAGCACAGCGTCGGTGTATCAGCCTGGCTTTCATCCATGGCCTGTACCATCTCAGCAGCTTTATCCCCAGCTAAGGACCTGTGTCATGGGGGAGCCTAGTTAACCTTCACTGGCTAACTGAGTTCCAGTCTGCTGGCCTCTTGCATTAGTTAGGTAGTAAACAGCGAGCGCGACAGCTTGGCCATGTCTTTGATGTGGCCACAGACAGGATACAAGAATGTGTCCTGATGACAAGCAGGGGGGTAGATGCTGCTTCCCATACCCCCCCTCCCCCCAGTCACTGCAGTACCATCCTTCGCTCACAGAATGCCAAATAAAGTTTAGAATTTGTGTCAAATGATGCCAGTGATCAGGCACAGCTCAGTGCACTTGGCACATATTACATAAAGTCACCAATCCATCTTCTAACCATTTGCTCCCCTTATTAATTAAGGCTGTCCATTCCAAATAATAATAAAAATGATTACAGTCATTGGGTGTTTAAGCAGTAACAACACCACAGTGCCTATGCTCTCTTGGGCAGATGGGATGACATAAATGAGCAAACAAGGTTAAATTCTCTCTATGCCTTTGGGTGTAATCGTCCCACTTAGTACTAGGAAAAACATGCTGTTTGTGTGCTAATATAAAAACGTCCTTGCCATACACAATGCCTCGACCCAGTCGTGTTTTACATCCAAATTGATGATCACTATGAGATTCATTTTTGTCCTGGAATAAGGGTGTGAACTAATAAATACAATGTCTGTTGTTTTGTATTGTTCAAAAAATTGTTCATCATGTGTGGGGATGACACACACCCAAACACACACAGTCAGTGTTTGTGAACACTTACTTCAAAATAGAATCTTGTTAAAATTCAGTTGATGTAAATACTTTAATCTAACATAAGCTTGTTTTGGTCCTCATTCTATTAACAGGCCAATGACAGAATATTCCAGGAAAAAAGCTAATGAGTAATAAAAGAATAACACAGAAGGAACCTGTACTAGAAGAGCAGAGGGAGAGAGAAATGGCAGCCCACTTTTTAAGAGACAGTACCAAAACCACACAGATCTATTATCCATTTAATTTCTTGACTCATCTTGCAGCTGGATCCATCACACCTGAAGTGTGCAGAAACTCCTTTCCAAAACTCAGAATACAGGCAATCCTGGGGTTAAGAACAGCAGTACTTTATGCAGTTTAAAGTATGACACGTGTACTAAACAGAAGGATACTCCGGGTTTATACACATTACAACTTTTTGGCGTCACAAAATGCTTTCGTTAATACGGTATACTATGGCTGTGCGATATGGCATGAAGTTCATATTGCGGTATAATTTGAACCATAGATGGTAGACGGTATATAGGACTATATAATTTGATCTGTAAATATCAATAAAACTGTTTTTGAAAGGGTAATATATGTCCATAGCAAAGGCATTACAGCAGGAAGTTGTATACTAAACACATTTCAAAGTAGACATGATGTAGAACATTTATTGTGCAAATCTGCAATTATAGAAAAAATATGAAAACATTTCAAGTAATTTCCCTGGTTTTATCTTATATTAAAAACACAGGATGGTTTTGTAAACTGTAGGTAAGCAGAAAACAAGACAGAACCAAAAGCTACAAAACATACAATTACACAGTAATATAAAGCACCACACCAAACCACTAGTCTATGCCTTCGCGTAGGAATTCCAATCGGGTAATCAAAGGAAATTGGATAGTGCATGTTGGTAGCCTATAAAACCTAATATGCAGGGTAGCCTATAATGTACATTTGATATAATTTTAGTTTTATTAACACATTTGATTGTAAGCTAGTAAGGCTATGTGTGGGCATGGCAATATCAAACATTATTTGAGTTTGGAGGTAGGCTACTACCGTTTGTTTTGCTTATTAAGCTGTTAATAAGCAACGTTTTCATTTGGCTATGCCTTTTCAACTGATGTCACTGGTTGTTTGTTGTGGCAATAAACTTTTTTGGTTATTCGATTTTCATTCGAGTGTGGGTCGGGTGTCGGTATTTATTTATAGCGGGTCGGACCGGGTGCGGAATTTTATTTTATTCCTGTCGGATAATGGTTCGGACACGGGTTTAAGTATGACGGGCACAGGCGGGTGCGGTTTGTCAAAATCAGACCCGTGCAGCAATAATCATATAAAAAATTCACATAAATCGAATAAATAATAATGTATTTATTATTATTTGACGCGACTTGATTGCGTCACTTTTGCAGGCGAGGAGCGGAAATTTCTGCGGTAGGGCGGTATAATCAAAATCTCTCCCGTTGTTCAAATTTATATCGTATACCGTTTAAACGACACAGTACTGCGTTATATCTACTACTAACATGCTAGTAAACGTCTGTATAGTACCGAAAACCATGATATAATAAGCACTCAAATATAAACGTAAATGCTTGCACACAAAAAACTCCATTAACAACCGTAACAGCTGCTCGAATACCAGTGTTTCACCCGCTTCCTTGGTGCTTCGCCATAGCGCAACATTCGGAAATGTATGTAAATATTCACTAAATCACCTAGGCGAAATTGTATTAGACCTAACTTTAATCACAGCACCCGTTTGTGGCAATTAGCTTTGTTCGCAAGACGACTAACACGCTTTATCATCTACCGAACACTCGGCGCCGTAACCCTCACTAAATCATCGCTTCCTTCATTATCGGTGCACTGACTGCAGGGAACATTTTCGTTGTGTGGTTTGATAATTACGTATAATCAGTAGCGCCCCTAGAGGAACCTCCTAACATAGCAGGTGGGCTCATACCTCAGCACTCCCTCTAAAGCACAGGTGTCAAACTCCAGTCCTGGAGGGCCGGAGCCCTGCACATTTTTGGGTTTCCCCTCACTTAACACACCTGATTCAGCTCCTTGTGCTAATTACCACACAGCTCTTGAGCTGAATCATTTGTGGTGGAAGAGGGAAAGAACTAAGCTACACAGGGCTCTGGCCCTCCAGGAATGCAGTTTGACACCCCTGCTCTAAAGTGACGAGAGACGCTATTCCTCTCCTTACGCTCAAATTAACAATTAACAACGACCCTGCTGACCAGTCAGAATGAAATGAAATTAAGGAAAATAATAATAAAAGGGGGGGGGGGCGGTCTGTACATATATCCACACCACAATATGTCCCAGATATAATTTTTGGCCATGTGCAGTCGTGTGTCAGGAAAGCAAAATGATTTAAAGTAAAAAAAACACCACTAAAATCTTAGTGTATGTGTGCTATGGGAAATTACAGCATGAGAGCACCAAACTGATAACTGCTGTGTTCGATTAACGCAGCACGGTGAGGATTCCATACTGACAAATCAGAACAGGCCTGGGGGGTCCAGATGATTCCAGCAACTATAAAATAGTCTGCAAGCAAGCTAGCCAAAACAATGTGCTTTGCTCCCAGCTCTAAAACAATGGAAGTGTATGAGAGGATTATAGTGCTGCTTCTCCTTTTAGGTTATAGCTGTGAAGCTCAGCTGAATTCTAGGTTTACTGTGAATACTCCTCAGGTGTCAGCAGGTTATCAGACTGGATTAGGTGCTCCCCAGGTGGCTTCGACCGGCTTCCAGGCTGGCGTCGGTGCTCCCAAGGTGGTTTCGACCGGCTTCCAGGCTGGCGTCGGTGCTCCCAAGGTGGTTTCGACCGGCTTCCAGGCTGGCGTAGGTGCTCCCAAGGTGGTTTCGACCGGCTTCCAGGTTGGCGTAGGTGCTCCCCAGGTGGCGACTTCGACCGTCTACCAGGCTGGTGTAGGTGCTCCCCAGGTGGCTTCGACTGGCATCCAGGTTGGCGTAGGTGCTCCCCAGGTGGTGCCTGGCTTCCAGGTTGGTGTAGGTGCTCCCCAGGTGGTGCCTGGCTTCCAGGTTGGTGTAGGTGCTCCCCAGGTGGTGCCTGGCTTCCAGGCTGGCGTAGGTGCTCCCCATGTGGCCTCGACCGTCTACCAGGCTGGTGTAGGTGCTCCCCAGGTGGCTTCGACTGGCAGCCAGGTTGGCGTAGGTGGTCCCCAGGTGGTGCCTGGCTTCCAG
>JAODJW010000035.1:20137752-20156058 GCA_026777045.1 Hyperopisus bebe | reverse complement strand
GGGTGGGTGGGGTTATAAAATCCCCGGTGTGGACACAGGGCTTGGGCTTGCATTCTCTATTCCCTTTAATTAAGAGTGCATAAGCTCTCTGAATTTGAAAGAATGTTATGTTAACTTCCTCCCAGCTGTGCTCCAGTGGAGGATGCAAATATGTGACGGCAGAGACTCCAGGAGGCTGCTTTCAATAGGGGGCGCTGTGGAGCACACACGTCCACAAACTACACCATTGCTACCAACCAAATATGGAAGAAGAAAAATAAATAAGAACAAAAGATTCTGTGCTTTTCTTGATTTCTTATTCTTTTTTTGGGAAAGCCACTTGTTCAGGGTCTTGCTGACCTACCTTTTCCAGGCACTGGGGCTGACCCAGCTGCTCTGAATGGGGGGGGGGGGAGCACATGAAAATCTCCCAAATCTCAGTCATTCCTGTGGATTCATCAGGTCCTTTCACGCTGATTCCTCTTGCACCCATTATCTTAATTGCCAGCATTTCTTCCCTGTTTACCATTATGCTGGGCATCCAGCTGAGAAAATGGGCCTTTGGGCTGGTTATGGCACAAGTGGGTTTGTGATGATGTGGTGTCAGTGTGCTATGCTCAGGAGGAGTGGTGTCCCGTTACTGGTAGTGAGATCACTTTGTGTCCCGGAGAGAGAGAGAACAAAGATCCTTCTGAGCAGAGCACCTCCTGGGAGCGAGAAGAGCAGGGGTGTCAAACTGCAGTCCTGGGGGGCCACAGCCCTGTGTAGCTTAGTTCTTTCTCTCTTCCACCACAAATGATTCAGCTCAACAGCTATGTGGTGATTAGCACAAGGAGCTGAATCAGGTGTGTTAAACGAGGGGAAACCCAAAAATGTGTGGGGCTCCGGCCCCCCAGGACTGGAGTCTGACACCTGTGGAAAAGAGCATTCGCTGTAACCAGTACTGTCTGGGTTCAGTACCAGAAACACAGCGTGCCAGCTGCCAGTGGGATCGCACTTCACGAAAATGCAAAACTTTTTCAACACACAGTAATGAACCTGGCCTCCTCTGTATGGAAACATTTAACATTCTCCTTCATTCTGGTTTTGTAAGTTAAAGGTTTGAACACAGCTGTTACGATGACCAGGACCCAACCATCAGGTTAGAAGGGTGTGAGACCAGACCAGGAGAGTAGCTAGTCCTTCTGACCCCCCCGACAAAATGACACCTTATTGCTCCCCGGCCCCTTACATTATATAATATTTTATATATTCAAGTGCCCCTGTAACGTGCTTGACCCCCTGAATCTGTCCGTTTATTCATGCCAATGCTTTATTTGTGAAGCGCAGTATGGCTTTGTATGTAAACTTAACTCAGTGAAGACCTTGTATCATAACCAGCAGTTAATCAATAGAATGCTATGTGAAATGGTGGAATTTAATCATCTTATGTCGATCAAGTTTCACAAATGATGATCTCATTTGGTTGTGCTAGTAGCTTGGTTAGCTAACAGTGTAGCACAAACAGCGACGCTGATAATGCATCGGTGAATAGTGTTTGTGTCAGTCTGTACCGGAACACAAGACCAGGACAGAAGATTCCGAGCTACCAAGTTTATCAGGGATGAGACAGAGAGGGGTCAGAGGTCATAGCGGGGTCTTTCCAGGAATCCGTCCGTATATATCGCCTGAAGCCAAAACGTGTCCAGATACCGTAGTCGAGGGGGGGGTCCAAGGGTCGAAGAGCCGGGGAATCTGTCTGAGGATGCAGACACAGGAAGGAGAGGAATCCACGAGGGAAGTCATGGGGAGGGGGACGGGAAGGAGGGCATGCAGGAGGCGCGGGTAACTCAGGTAGGGCCAGACGGAGGGAACTCAAATAGGGAGTCCCATCATCCGTAGGCAGGACCGGCTGTTGTTGCCGATGTCAGAAGTGGGCGTGACCGGGTGGGTGTGACAAGTCACAATTCTCATCCCACTGTGTTTGCAGTTACGGCATAAGAATGAGTAGGAAGGCCGTCTAGTCCATAAACAGTGCTGCCAGAAATCCCATTTATTGCCATGAAGAGATTCCGTAAATCTTCCATATCTACTTCTATGGGTTTCTAGGAGGAGACCTTTTAGTTGGTATTTTATGTGCTTCTTTCCAGAAAGTTAGGACATGTTTGTGGGAGAGACAGGGTGCAGGAGAGTGACAGGGGCGTCACAGTGGCCCTGAAGTGAGGTCATTTTTTCCACAATGAATGACCTGATATTCGTGGCAGAATCTCGCAGATTGTCTATAATTTTAATAATTCCCGCAAATTCAGCATACATAATGCGGGACTTAATGCACTTAAAGTACTATATTAGTGAACATGTATAACAGCAAAATGGAAGCATACATTTTGCTTTATATACTGTAATTAGAACTGCAATAGTTTATGAAAAAAAGAACTGTATGCGCTGCAACTACAGAATCGCCTTATAAGGCAACGTGACGTCACACCTCTGACGCCATCCTCCCCCAATGTTAATATGAAACCTACGTCCCTGCTCGGGATAGCTGGTGGAGACAGAATAACGCTCAGTAAACGCACATGGGTCAACTCCTCATACATGTTAGAGCGGTTACATACTGTAGAATTGGCCAATCGTGGCAATGAGTAACAGCCATCAGTATTCTGGAGAACAGGAACGGCAAAGGGGGCGTGGCTGTGGTTCAGGCGGCGAATCAGAGCCGATCCTGACATTATTTCTGTTTCGCTATGGGTTTGCAAGATTTCTCTGCATTCACAGATTTTAAAGTTTACTTCAAACACGATTATTACTGACATATTTCAGGTTTAATTGTGATACGTCTGAATAGTATGAGTACCAAACTGGTGTGCAAAGTGAAAGTGGTTTACTGCTTCATGTAAGTTTTAGATATTTGAAATATATACATAACTTATATTGAGACTGTGTTGCCGGGGCTGTTCTTTATTTTTTATAGTCAGTGTTTTTTGTTGGAAAAGTAATGACAATTAAACATGGAGAACACATTTTTGATTAGATGTAATGAATCATTCCCTAGATGACAAACTCACTAATAAATTGCAACAAAAATTCATTCAGTCATTTTATAGCCCATTGAGAAAATTTCATTCATTTTAACATCTTACATTTGTACTTATATGTTGCTATGCCATAGTTGTTGAAGACAGACACAAGTAACACCAAAAGTCAATCTCGTTCGCTACCCCAACTGGGCCTAATTAGCCAGTTAATACAGAAGGCAGAGATCCAGTGTGCCATGACAATGAGATGCATCCCGGGAAAGGACCAAGTGCTGTCAGAATGCATTTGTGACTCGGACTGCGCTACATTACACAATAAATGGAGGCAGGCCTGATTGTGAAGATGGCCCGTCTGACTGCGCCAACTGTCAGAGGGAAATGTGACCTCCCTGCAATTAGGACTCACATGGTTTGCTCCGATTAAGCCTGGAAGTCGCTTACATGTTGGCTCCCATTTTCAGAATATGAGTCCCAGAGGGTATTTCACATTTTCTGGGATGTTTAGGGGAGATCTTCAGCATCTCTCACCTCAATGATGTGCTTTTAGCCATTGTGTATAGGATTTATATATTTTTTTTTTCATTTGACTGCGTTTTCACCTGGTGGAAGAATTTTACAGCATGCAGGAAATGTTCCATGCAAGATGTAGCCTCGCAGAGCGGAGCGTTTTATGCTGCACTGACTCACTGGAGAAATCGCAAGATTTGTTTTGTTGAGTGTGGTTCCCGAAGGTTCGTCTCAGATGGGCGTGTTAAGACGGGAGCTGAAGTGAACAGATCAGGCCCGTATCCTACTGAACACGTGGCCCCTGAGCAATTTCACTTTCCCGCAGTGAAGGGTGCTGAGATCACGTTCTTAACCAGGTTTAAAAAAAAAAGACAGCTGCACTGGTGCTCGATTCTGGAGCTGGACAGAGCGGCCAGCAAGTAGGGCAGCATTTAAAGGTGCAGCCTGCTCACTAAGAACAGATTGGCCCGAAGTCCTGAATACTGCACCCTTATTATAGGAGACAGTGATTTAAAAAAAGAAAATTCATGTCCTTCTGTATAAATTAAGTCTGTTCAAGATGAAGGAATATTTGATGTTTTTGTTTTACAAGCATCATACACTTTATGCCTGCTTTCAGCTGTATTGTTTGACTATTCAGTATAATCGTGAATTGAACTGTAACGCAATTGGGCGATTTTACTTTATGCAATAGGGTCAGTAAAAAAAAAAAACAGAAGAATAGGTCAGTCAGATACACTGAGACAGGATATTTGTAAAGATGTCATCCCGTTCATATCAAAACAGATACCGTACATCTAAACCAGGGTAATATTATCAGCGGTACAGACAGAGGCTCACACAAAATGACTTCCTTTTTAACTATGCAGTTCTGTTTAATGAATGTTATACAGCAAAAGGGCCAGTCAACGGTAGTACTGCATATTACTATATTTTCACCTACCAAAGTACCAGTATGGAATTATTATCTCCCATTTATTATACATCTTATTTTGTCTTCTATTCAATGGTTTCTTGTGGCTGTAAGTGTCATTATTGTGCAGTCAATAGTGTCCTTCACATCAGCAGCAAAGAATGCATTTTAGTGTAAAACACACAGTCACCAGTATAACCTTGAGTTGGACAGATGGGATCCCCCAAGTTTGCCTGGAATACTAGAATACCTGGTAGACGTATGGACGTATAAGGGTGTGAAAGCACCATACTTATCCATACCCCTGGTACCGTATTCAATCCATCCATCCTGGTAAGGGTTGTGGGGTCATATCTCTGTGCGATGCCCCTTGCATCAAATCAAAATGTATCAAAGTGTATCAAACAACTATAAAGATCAATTTAGCCAGTTAGGTTTCTGTCAGTAAAGGCAACCAAATTGTTGGTGAGTTGAGGTGTCCTTCTTGCCATATTTAGCCAGACAAAATTTTTACCACCAATAAACAATATGATTATGTTTGATAGGGTGTTGAGTTAGGGATAACCAAACGATATTCTGTTTAACATGTGGCACATACCCCATTAATAAGATAGATCTTCTTGTGATTTCATATTCCAGTCCGTCACATATTCCACTTTTGCCTTTGACTGCAAAGATAGCCTTCCTTGCACGCCTTGGCATTTGGTCTCAATCTCTACTAGCTGGACGAATCCTCATTTTGGCAGTCGTACGATAACCTGGGCCTATAGTGTCAGTGCTGCTAATCACTGCTGCTTCAACCGGGCCTGCTGGCCCCCATCAACTTGTATTTTTAGAGAGTTAGATCACAGAGCTGCAGTGAAAACCACTCACAGATACAAGATGTTTTTTCCAGCGGTGATGCCGGCTGCCATGTCAGGTCCTTCTTTGAAGAGGATCACGTACAGCAGTCAGAACAACAAAAGTGTCTTTCTCTAAAAGAGTTTCAGCTGCTTTTTGATCCCAGCTGACACAGCGCAGTCACCGATACTATATAAACACACGGCTAAAAACACTCGCAAACACGCACGTACGCACCGCCATCCACGAGCACGACGCAGCCATTTGTGCAATTATAAACTGCGTCAAAGACGAAAACCCATTTGTGGTTTGTGTGGAAATAAAAGCATCTGTCACACTGAAGTTCGTACCCCTGTGCTGATATCTCCACGGTGTCAGTCTGGGGGTGAGTTTTTTTTTTCTGGGGGGGTGGGGTGTGTCACCGCAGGCCTCTGTCTGTCTCATTGCTCTCTGTCTCTAACCATTCATCCTTCCTCTCCTGACAGCCGTTGGTCATGCAGAACGCAGCCTGCTAGCCTGATAATTCATATTCCCAACAAACACTGCAAAGGGGGGACTGACACCTGGGGGAAGGGGGGGGGGGCTGGATAGTCTCATTTGGATGACAGAGGAGTTCTTTTCGTCTGTCTCCGTGGCTCCCAGGGGTGAGCTCCATCTCTCAGGGCCACGTTGCTCGTGCCCCCCGCCCCCCCCCCTGCCCCAATCGCACCCTTGGGCCGTGCTACTGGCCGGTGTCGTTTCGTTTGAGATGAAGGAGCCGTGAGTCGGCAATCAGTCTGTTGTTGATCTGCAGAGCAGGATCGATGGGAATTAAGGAATTCCCAATCTTGTTTCTCTTTCTTTGTCCGTCTCGGCCATGAGGAGACGCTGTCATTCGACTGAGACTCAGCTCATTAAGGGGAACTGAGGGGAGGATAATGGATTGGGATCCTCAGAGGTGGGTCTTCATTAAACACCGCTGTTATCTCTCCTCTGGAAGGCATCGAGAGTCTTTGCGGGCTATGAGTGCAGAGGATAACAATTACCACTATCCATTGTTCAAATATCTAGTCTTCTTCCATTTATTATAATTTAATGAAGGCGGAGTATTGGTTGCAACAGATAGAGTTATTCTGCACTCGCATCCGTGGCAGAAACCTCCAAAACCAATGCAGCAGTGGGCACTTATCAGCTAAGCAACAAAATGCGATCTCCTCGGGCCTCCTGCAGGCATAGTGCATTCATTAGCGATAACTCTCTCTGCCTTAGGACAAATTATTCTCGCCTCATATATAACATTGGTTATACCTCTGAACAAGGCGAGATAATCCTTCCGGAACCAATGCAAGATTTTCCGTCGGGACTGAAGCAGAATCTGAAAGCAGCAAGCCCTCAAATGTCTCTCCTCCCTGAGGAGTATTGATTGAACTACTGGCCAGTGATGGTAAGCGTTGGAAACAATTGTTCCCACCTCTGATACTGTGGCCTGAACTCCTAAAACCAACAAAGGACTATTTTAGCATGTCTCTCACTATAAATAGGAGGCTTCAATGCTTTCCAGAAAAGAGCATAAATTCTCTTACCAGGGTTGACATCACAGCCGACACCAAGAACATGAGCAAAAAATCCTTCACCACCAACTTGGCACAAATGACAGAATTTGAGTCAAAATGATCCCACAGAATTATCACATAGTTCTTGTGCAGGTTATGAAGGAGCATCCAGGTCCCTGAAGCTTCAGTACATAATCTGGAGATGATGAATGCGATGTGTGAAGCTACATTTACTCATAAAGCAGATCTTTCATCGAAGTCATGGCTGATCCTGCTGTTCAACCACCTGTCGCCCACTTTGGATGTCAAGGCTGAAGTGTTCTGGGACCACCGATGTCTCGTGCTTCTGAGGTCTCAGCCCGTCATTGCATCAGGCAAACTTTCAGATAGATGTGCGTTCACTGGGAGGAAAAGGAAAAAAAAAAAAAACAGGCTACGTATTTACACAAGACTGCAGCAGGAATCCCTGCTTCCCAGAAATTGAATCTCGCAGCTTTTGGTCGCAAACCCAGTTCCTTAACCACTATGTCTGCTGTCCTCTCACACGGCTACTACTAAGCTAAAATTCAAGCAAGGGACACAGAACCAGTAACAGGAGAGCTTTTATTCTTACCGTATCCCACAGTGAAGCCCCCCCCCCCTTTTGATAAATCGGTTTATTGTACAAGGTACTTCAGCATGTTTTCCCCACACAGAACAGCTACATAAAATGCCTTTCTTTTAAATTCCTTACCATACACAGTTCTGGTCCCTATCCCAAGCTGTTCTGAACTGACACTGTTGGTAAATATCTGGCGTTATTGAATTTAATGAAGCAATATTTTAAAGGAATGTGCACAAAGGAGGAATTTTATGGTGCTTAAAAGACTAAGACTAAGGTCAACAGTTTTCTTTTGTGTTGCCTCATACGGTATTCCTCTGTATACTGTCTGAACTAAAATCTGGGGCAACAGGTGGAGTAGAGGATTCAGCTTTAGGTTTATGACCTACAGATATGGAGGCTCTGCCCCTGAAGCCATAGCAAGGCTCCCTACCATCTAAAATTCTGTATTAAAGCGCCACGTGGGACAGGGAACCACCAATAAATCCCTATCATTACTACACATGCATGTCAACTGGCCATTACTATTGCACCCCTGCAAAAATATATTTAAATCCAATCAGAGCAACAGCCATAAAGGTTAGACACTAGGAATTGTTCTTAGCTCCTGCATATGAGCCACGTTTTGGTGTAAATGTTAGCGGTTCTGAATCTACATTTATTACCCAGGCCTTATTACCCACAACAATCACCGGCTTAATTATGCAACAGAGTTAATCACTAATCAGTCAGATTAGTTTACAATGAGGCTGATAAAGTCCTTGAGAGGGGTAAAAATAGACCCCATTTTTCAATTACGTGTAATGATGGGCCATTTCATTACTTTTTGTGTCATGAGGTGCTTAGATCACGGTTTATCAGCTTTCTGCCTGCCACCCTGCTGGGGCTGATTGCCCATGAATGCCAGGCAAACTTACGGCTCCCTCAGTGGGCATCAGTGTAACCTTTACTGTTACCCATCTAGTTACTATGCAGCAGGCTGATAAACACTGACTCACACAAAATGGAAAAGGTCAGTCAGACGTGGAAAATTTGGATAAAACTGATTAGGTCATGCATATATTGTTAGTTAAATTGGCTGAACAGGTCAGTCATAGTCAACTATATAACTTAAACCTGAACGCCGTGATTGTGTTACCAGTTCAGACTAGCTCAGCTATTACTAATTGCAATTGGAGAATACAGAACCATTACTGGTATTATGATGTTAATTTGGTGATAACGCTGTAACTTGTGTTCTTTCTGTGAACTGAATTAGTGAAGAGTGGACATGTTGGCATCTGCCAGCCACAAAACAACATCACCAAGACAGAAGGAAGGAATTCAACTGGGAGGTGCCATTTTCAGGCCCTGGTATGGAGGCTGCACTACAATTTCAGCCGCAGGGGCTGGATGGATGAGGTTAAATGCTGGAATCTCCTAGCTGTAAATGTATTCTTGGCCGCATTGCTACCTTTCACACAGAATACCATCCCTGTCTGTTTCATTTAACCATGTAAGACAGAACAGGAGCTTCAGCAAGAGTGACCTTATTGGAGTTTTTGTCATGTGACCCAAGTCCTTTGGGGGGCACTGCATGTACGATTATCACCATTGTTTTACTGCATTGTCCGGGCAGGTGAGCAGTGGTATCTTCTCTCTGGCGCCCTCTGGTGGACAGTGGAAAGGCATGTTGCTGACTGTGCAGCTCGTTGGTCACTATGTGAGATTAAAGACCCTCTGTGATCATAGATCAGCAAGTTGCTCGGGGCAATATTACGTGGGTGTTTTCTCTGGCTGCTGCTCTAAGTGCAGGCCTCACAAATCCTCTTTGAAAGATATTTTTCAAAAGTTAGCGGTATTTTTCATGGGGGGGCACTTAGGACTCATAACGGAACACTTTCAATTGATCAGGCACCCCCAGCCCCTCTGCACGTCCCTAATTTGACCTCTTTATGTCATGCATCCATTTTCTGAAACCGCTTAATCCCAACTGGGATTGTGGGGGGGACCGGAGCCTATCCCGGGAATAATGGGTGCAGGCGGGAACCAACCCTGGGCAGCCGCCAACACACCGCAGAGACGTCTTTATGCATTTCACCAATTAAATACTGACAAAGCGTTTTTGGAAAAATATATCGTTTATCTCAGGTTAACCTATTAATCCAGTCGCTGACTGATAGAGGGGACTGAGCATCCTGATTGCAGGTCTGAGGCCATATTCTACACAGACCTCCTTGAACGAAATCAACCCAACCTGTAATCAGTATTTCACATGTGTTATTCACTACTTGTTCCTCCAGTAGTTCCTCCAGTTGTCCCTTTAGTAGTTTCTTCAGTCATTTCTTCAGTAGTTCACAAATGTCAACAAATACAGTGGCAAATACTGTAATTACTCGAGATAAAAGATGTCATGGTTTATTATTGATGAACCAACATGAGATCAGTATGTGGTTGATTAATACATGAGTAATACCATAATACTGCATTATTTGTGTCCTCCTCAAGTAAAGTGTTAACCAGTTAGTCTACTGCATGTCTTTGGACCATGGCAGGAAACCCACACGACAACATACAAATGTAAAGAGGCAGAATTTGAACCCCAGGCCCAGGAGGAACGAAGCAATAACATTACCTGTTGAACCACCAAAAATGTATACATGCTTCCATTAAACAGGGTAAATCCCAAAGAACAATGACCTTTGGCTCAGTAACGGAGAAGTGAGACATAGGCAGGCAGACAGGCGCACGGCTATGACAGAGGGGTCAAAGGTCGCTGTATGACAGGCAAGCAAGGTAAAAATGTAAGATATTTTGAACACATCAGCTATTCAATGAACAAGTGAGGCTGAAAAAAGTCTATTTAAATCTATTTAATCTATATTTAAAGATTAAGGAAGTATCTGATTCCTGGGCAAAATCTTGTAGCCTGCTCCAGTGATTATGTAAGAAAGGACCTCACTATCATTTATGATCTATGTAATTGGAAGCACTAAGAGTGAACCTTGAGGATCAACTGGAATAAGAAGCTTAGTTAAATAATCTGGAACAAGCCCATTTAAAGCCTCAGACGGCAAAAGTAGAGGTAAAAAACAGGCTGTTTCGAGAATTGGAGAGCGGAAACTTGCCGGGACATTTCTGTGAACATCGCTCCCTCTTCAGCATGACTGACAGGTGGAGAAACTTGCAAAATGATGCAAAAAACAAAACCGTCAAATTCCACAGCAAGAGCTCTGATGAGTGAAAAATGAATGACGGCTCATAAAGGCTGCACTTGAACATGGGCAAGAAGCGTACATACTTTGGTGAGGCCGGTGTGGAGTCACCCTTCTGTCTCCAGCAGGGGGAGCTGTTGCACGCAATTTGCCTTGGAGTCAGTGCAGTGCCTTGCAATGCCTTTCTCGCATTTTATTTGAATCCCTGGAGTTTACCAAATGCAGATGGCCGGTATATTCAGTGAAACATACTTCCCTGCTAATCAAACATCAAATCAATCTTGTTCAATGTAAGGAAAGGACCATTACGATGTATGGGGGTGTAATAAACTCTGGGGCATGATTTTTGACTGAAGGACATTGTCTCAGATCACACTACCCCCCCCCCCCCCCCCCCCCCCCGAAAATGTATGTGTGTTTTCCCTTTATTTAATCTCTTGAACTAGCTTGTAAAAGATTTATTCAGCCACGATAACATTCTGTCACACGTATGAAAACTACCCATGTGACATTTAAAATACCAGACTTTACAGTGTGGAGTTCATCTGCATGTTTGCTGTTTCTCCTCTGTTGGTCTGAGATAGACCTGCCTGCTGTAGTAATGAGCAGAGTTTATAAGAGCCCAGGAATCATTTTTCCATTATTGTATTTTCCATATGTAAATATGACTGAATTATCTTTGAGGAGTCAGGAGTCACACGTTTAACAATTATGATTCAAGCTGGCTGGCAAACATCACAGTAACCACTGTTATCTAGTTTCAAAAGTAATTCATTAACATTATTTGATGGAAATTTATGCATTTATATCAGTGACCAACATTTTACACCTTTATAAGGGTATTAAACAGGTTCATCTACTATGGGAATTAATATTCAAGAATTCGACAATTAGTATTCAATCCTCTGTATTCAAGAACCAATGGCGGGTATCTCATAAGCCAAACCAACTGAGTGGGCTTACTGAGCATGCCCAGAACATGCAAACTCTATCTACACAGAATGGTAACAGGGTTTGAACCCCGAACCTGTAGGTGTGGGGGGAGGGGGGTTCAGAATTTGGAATGTGATTGAATTGGTCTGGATTGGGGGCCCCAAAATGATATTCTTTCATGGGGCCCAAAATCTCTAGCGGTGCCCCTGAGCGTAAGGAAAAAGTGTTTCCCACCATGACCTGAACCACTTTGGTCAAGTACCCAGTTATATAAAAAGGCAAACAAAAGTTTGCCTCACCATTCCATGGATTCAGTGTCCAAAAATCAACAAAATGCAAATCACCCCTGATCATCATTGATCACCTGCAGCATGTGTGGAAGTAATTAAAAATGTCTCCCCTTCATCGCATTTTAAGAAGCAGAGTGACGCATTTGCGACGCACCAGGGCCGGCGGCAGATGTGTCAGGTGCAGAGACGCGTGTCAGATGGGGAGGGGCGGTCTCCTGGGCGGCCCACGTCAGGCCCCCCCCAAAACCTGAACTATCGGCTTATCGACTCCTGCATCGCTGAGATAGATGGAGACAAATCAGCACGCCTCTGGAAATGTCACATCCTCGTGCGCCCACCAGGATGGCCCCGCCCTTGCCTCCTTCCCTGCTCCCTCCCACACCCACCTTTCCAGCGAATCAGACGTGCCATAGCGCCGACGTGATTGGCCCGCAATAACAGATCTGCGGCGGTTAACTTGAATGCACGCTGGGACTCCTAGGGATGAGTTTGGGTGCTGCGCTCCTCCCACCATTAAAGCATCATTCTAAAGTAAACAATCTTAATTGGATCCAAGGACTTATCTCTCTCACGCCTTTTTAAGCTAAATTTGACCTGCTATTCATTGTTCACTCATTTTGAATGGACCAGCAGAAAAAGCGTAACAGAATCCTTGCAGCTCCTCTGCCGGGCGAGTAACAGGAGCGCTAAGTGGGAAGGAATGAGAACAGGCTGTCTTACAAGTTTTTAAAATCCGTCCCATTAAAGTAAGTCAGATTTAATTAGGCACCTTATGACACAGACCCTGCCTCACCATTCCTTCCGCAATGGCCCCTGACCATGAACTCTGGTTGACTCATCAGGACTGATGAGGTGTGATGAGGTGGAGAAAGAGAGAACAGGAGCTTAAAAGCCCTGGCGGATGTCAGGGTATCCATGAGCCGCGGGATGCATCTGAACGGGGGTGGGATGCGTGGGGGTGGGGAAAAAATTCACCTCCACTTGCCCGTTTGCTTTTACAAAACACGGATAGAATTTGCGATTTTATTAACGCAGATTTATCAGCCTGAATTCAATTATTGGTAGGCAGTTTTTTCATTGCATTCTTAATGGCCCCATTCTGGGTTGTTCCCTGCCTTGTGGTCATGGATTCTGGGATTGGCTCCAGATCCTGCCAACCCTGAATAGGAAAAGCGGTCACAGAACATAGGTGCATGGTTGACTGGATGCATTGTTAATGATGTTCAGGTAGTTACCCAGGCCTGGCTGCCCCACCCCCCCAAGGTCTGCAATCCATGAGAGCACCACAGACACAGAGGCCCATGCATGTCATGTCTGCTGTGGGTTTAGGGTGTGTGTTTGGGGCGCGACGCAGATGGGGTCCCCTTCTGACTGGCAGATGAACGGAGAGTCTCTCGTGCGCCGAGCCCCTCTCCCGCTCTCCCTGAAGGGCCACGTTACTCGGCAGCCGCTAATCTCATTTGCTGCAAAACCGGAGAGTGAAGTGGTGAGAAAGGGGGACTCGAAAAACGGCGCCAAAGCTTTTTGTTTTCCGGGGCTGTCATTACCGCTTACCAATTACCTTCATTACCGCTACGGCTGAGTAGCTGAAGCAGCTACCATGAACATCAGTCGAGGCTTTCCAGCTGCAGATGGAGCACCAGTTATAAATAAGTCCACTTCTAATATGGCCTCCCAAAGGGCTAAAATGTTCACCCTCCCGGTGAGCAACAGCATCATTGAAATGGGCAACATCACTCTCCATTGTGCAGTCCAGTGCCAGACGGACCCTATAACTTCTGGCTCAGAAGAGAGACCGAATCTCCCCTGAGCAAAGTGGTTCTGTCAATGACACAGCTGACAGTCCAGCACACGGGGATCATCTCTGGGGCAGCAAACGTCTAGCTGCCGATTTGCGATTAACGAATAAGAGGGCCTCTATCTTTCAACTTCTCGCTTTTTACACGTTATTGCCGAGATCATAGAAGATCATCACTCTGTCTCCATCCCAACAGGAAGCCTGCGTCGTAATGTGTGGCATTTCCGATAATTTCGCCTTTAAAGGAAAACAACGCGCCAGACTTTAATGGGTGCCGTCTGTTCGATTAGCTGCCAGCTTCCACAGGGTCAGGATGGAAAATGAGAAATGAGTGGGGTGAACACATATAGCTGACACACGCCCGTGACGATCGTTTCATCATTAATTGCGAGCACGTTAATTCATCAGCTAATTAGCATTAATTGAGGAAAAGGTTTGAAGTAAAATGGAGGACTAGGAAAACAGATTTAGAAAATATAATTAGATTTTAATGGTACATTACGGGGTCTAGCTGTCATAGAGGTAGCGTGATTCTAGAGGGCAATAAAAAATAAATCAAATTTTGCACTTACATGTGGAAACTGAAAGCTTATTGAAAGGCTTATCTAAGCACTTATGTGGAAGAAGGTCACCTGGAGTCTATCCCAGGCAGCCCAAGGATATCCTGGATGGGATGTCAGTCCATCACAGATGTCATACATTAAGGTTCCCAAAGTCTGGTCCAAGAAGGCCAGAATCCCTCAGTTTCCAGATTTCCCTGTTCAACACAAACCTTAATCAAATAATTACCAGGTTCAGTAGGTGTGTCTGAACATTGGAATCTGCAAACCGGCCCTCCCACGCTGGAACTGGGGAACCCTGACATATATGCACACATTATAGGCGATTTAGAAGCACAAATGTGTTTGGACTGCAGAAGGAAACAGAAGAACGGCCACCAAACTCCAGGAGCATGTGCAAAATGCACACACACAGCAAAGCCAGGATTTGAACACATAGGCATGGAGTTCAGATAGTGTGGCTGCGTTAGTGGGTGTGCATCTCATGACGGACTGGCATGCGTTCCATCCAGGTTGCCCCCTGCCTTTTGCTCTCTGCTGCCTGTGATCAACCTCAGTACCCCCCTCCCCCTATGAACCTGCACTGTTTGAGCACTCGGTGGGTGCAAACGGTGGATGGATGGAGACGTGTGAGGGTGCTGGGAGTGGAGTGAGGGCGTTTGTGCTGTTTCACTGCTTGTCCTCCTGACACCCCACCTGTCCTTCTGAATGGCTTCTGATTACACACCAGGAGCTGCAGTGCACTCAGGGACTCGTAAAAAAGCAGATGCCTGTAAACACATCCACTGAATTCGTGGAATTTAATTAATTCAGTTTCCTGCCTTTTAAAAAATACGTAACTACATTTTCCTTTCAAATTGTAAGGGAAAAAAATCTCTATTACTGTGTTTGCACTATAGAGTAATAAAACATTTTAATATCTCTTGTTTTCAGTACTAACTGATGTGTTCTTATAACTGTTTTATGTTCTTATTGCTGTGTACAGTGACTAATGCCCTTAAGCACTACAATACCAAAGGCCATATATTTGATTTTTGTCCATAAAAAAAAGTGATACTGACGTTTTCAAACAGAGCACATTGCAGCACTTTGGATTTTACGACAGGCAAGTTAACTGGGAAGCTAAGCTAGCTGAAATCCTAAGAATGGTGAGGCCATTGTAGTGTCAATACTGACAACCACAGAACATTCTGATCAAAGTACAACACAGTCTTGCCTAAATTTTGCATTGTTACTGAAGCATTAATTAAGAAAAGAGAAGATTTCTCACACCCTCTTTCAACAATTTTTGTCAGCAAGAGGAGAAAAAGGCAAATGGCAAGTTTCCCAGTGGGTTTAAAATGATACAGATGGGGTTTTATAGGAACGCATTTCATCTTTTCTCTCTATAGCTCCAGAAGAGATCAACAGTCCTTCAAAGGAGCACAGGTTCTGAATTTATGGGTTCCTTTAACTGAGGGCATTAAATATCAGGATATGGCATTTAAGAAGAAGATCCAAACAGACCCATAAAATGGGCTGAGGTCACATCCATTGGGAGTCAGATCAGAGGTGAGAAGCTGCGTACCCGATGAAAGCGACTTCAGGACAAAGTGTAAGATGACTGTTCTTATGTTTTTCAGATTTCTGCTGAATAAATAAATGTACCAGTGGTCTAATATTCTGCTTTGTTGTTAATAAAACCATGTCTTGACATCTGATTTGCCATACATGGATTTGCTAAGAACTCTGACACAGATACTGTTCTTTCTATTATTACCCACAAGGCTTTGCCAATTATCAAATGATTACTAGAAATGCTTGATCAAAGTAGCTTGCTAATAGTGAAGTATTCTCTGTACTTTGGTTATTTACACACCACTAGTCCCTAAGGGTGCCTAGGTATGAAACTGCTTTCTGACTTAAAATTTAATCAGAAGTCAAGTTATGAAAAGGCGAATGGTCTCAAAAAACAAGAAATATGACGTGTGTAAGATTTTGTATAGACACAAAACCATCAACAAGCAGACAGTTTACTGAGAAGTTTAATGTATTCACTGCTATTGGGAAATATACATACATACAGTGTAGGTCATTTTCTAACAGCTGTAGGTCTAGTTTGTTTAAGCTTGTATTTTTACAATGCTTATGCTTATGCTTTTACAATGTAGTATCTTCTATAATTTTGGTATGTTCATGTTTACACACGGGACAAGCACTGAAAGAGACTGCTCATGGCTAGTTTGGAAACAATTCAAAGCATGACTTTCTCTCTATGAATGATTTAAACCACACCCTGCCCAACAAACAGAAGGCCAAACACACTCAGACATATGCAGACACACAGACACACGCTTACAACTGACTGGTGCTGGTCACAATTAAACATATAAGTTGTCCCTTTCCTCAGGCTTTGATGGAGGATTGATTTTGTCCTGTGAAGGAATACATTTCTCAGCGTATTACTGCAGCATCGGCGACTTAAAGCTTTTCTTTTCTGAAAATGTGAATGTATACAAATAATAGTACATTAGGTACTCGTTTTGTCAGGTTGCACACTTCCACTGTGCATTCCCCGGTGACACGCTAGTGGAGTTTGAGATTTCCTGTAATATTTTCCACAAGATCATTTAATCTGAAAACAAATTGCACAAGGAAAAATGGGGAAAGAATTTGGCATAACAAGCTGTATTGCCCTACATTTTCAGAAGAGGACAGTGTCCCAGAGCTTTCTCTGTATTTTCATTCATACTTTGCATCCTTAAGGGACTCTGAACGTGAAGCTGCACCAAGCGTCCAATCGTGAGTGAATCAGTGAGAGCGATCATGACAATCCTCCAATAGGATTGGTGGCTTCAGCAGGTTCCTCAGCCTGGAACGGGGAGCGAACACACATCTGTTACGCGCATCGAAATCCGTTAGCAGAACCCTTGACTGGCTCCTCCGATCTCAGACATACTGGGCAATAATTTGTTTCCCTTTTGGCATTTTTAAAGGAGATAGATGTTTATCGTGTCTCTGTGTTAAACTGCTGTAAAAAGAGCGAAGAGTTCTGAGTTCATTGTTTTTCTGACCTTCAATTTTGTAACAAACTACATTTTCTCTTCATGCATTCTCTGCTAAATCTTCAACTAAGCCTTCATTTAATTTGCAATTTATTTAAAGGCATAATGAGTTTCTGTCTAGCAGCATAGTTACTGTAGTTTCTGATCATCTTCAGTAAAAAAACTGTGCACTTCATTCTGAAGAGAACCTTGGATCCCTTTAAGTTGAAGTTCCGGAAAATGTTTTATTTGCATACCACAGTTTTTTTGAACTCTGCATTACAGTTTATGAGTTTATGTTTTCTTGTGTGTCTTTGGGTGCATAATATATATATTTACAGAACAGAGACTATGTGACCACATCTCTCTGGTTTCTGTTATTTTACTCGCACTGATATACAGACAGACAGGAGGATTTAGAAACAGGAGTTTGGCATTTTAGATACCACAGGTAAATGGTATCCAGGCCTGTATTATGAACCTCAGTACTGTAAGAAAGCGAGAAGGGTACAAATTATTAAGATGAAATCCATTCAAAGAGATCTTTTAAAGCTAGTCTGCCCTGTGTAACATCTGATCATGAATACATTTATAATTGTATAGAATACTGATTAAAAGACATTTCCTAGTCTAAATCAGCCCACGTTTTACCCAATTAAGGAGCTGGATGTTTAAGTCATTTCAGTTAAGCAACTTGGTCAATGGTACAACTGCATTTTCCTCAAATCAACTTCTTTAAGCAGCTGCTGATTATTGCAAAGTGACCCTACAGCCACAGTCATCATGGCAAAGCCGCAATAATGGAGTGAACGGAAATTGGATAGGCTTAAAATTAATAATATTCTTATATTAGCATTTGTTTATTTGCTAGTCAATGCTTGGAATGGTCATCAGCTGTAATGCATCATCATTCAGTGTAGTCAGGTTCCCTTTAGGGGGTAACTGCCAAGTATATGTAGAGCCCATGGCGCTGACATATAAGTTGGGGCATCATTAGACCCATTTTAGGGAGGGGGGGGTTAGCTCGCCCGAATAAAAAATGTTTTTTTAGGTCCCCCAAATTAATGTGTATTTTTTGGATTAAGTCATTAATAGCTTTATATATTATGTTTTCCATCG
>JAODJW010000035.1:20104653-20123703 GCA_026777045.1 Hyperopisus bebe | reverse complement strand
CCAGAGCTGATAGAGATAAATAAATTATAGCAAACAAATGAAATCGGGTGTATTCAATCAAGTGGGACCCACTTGGAGATACGTCGCCCCCCCCCTGAAGAAACCCCCACCGAGGGGAAAAAGAACTTCATCAGCTGTGCATGGAGCCTTCATTTTACCACCCAGAGTGTTTACCCCGGCAGCAGTTGCCATGGTGACCGGATGCATCCAGATTCAAGAGACACTGTGGCCCTTGCTCTTCTTTATACAGCTGCATATAATACAAACATATGCGCGCACATACACAATGAATAAGTGAAGAAAACGTTGTCAATGGTTCAGGGAATAATAAATAAAATAGAGAGGACTACTTGAAGTGAGGGCTTTGTTGTATAGCTGCCAGGGGATGACTACAACCCCTTCGTAAACAGATCTGCTCATTACCGACATCATCAAAAGTTCCTCTCTGCAGGACATTCTTACAGAACGGTGCCTTTTAAAGGACCCTTTTTAAAGGTTCTTGTGCTGTGCTAAAACATGTTCTGCGCTTTAAATCAAGAATAAACTTAATATGCAGTAGCATTGGAAGTAGGGGTGCTGAGGATGCTCATGCAGCGTCAGAATACAGTAAGGCAGTGCCAGTGTCTATAGTTGTCGTCAAAGAAGGACATAACGCTCAAAGAAGAATGCAATGGTTATTATCTAACAATGGCTTACAAGCAACTTTTTGATTATTTCTCCAAAAAGACTACAGTTGTTAGCTATTGATAGCTACCAATGATACATGAGAACTTCAGCTACTGGTCATTCCTGGTCATGTAAGATGTAACCAGAGGGTGGAGGAGGGTGGGGCCTGGGAAGCGTGACCAGTTGAAGCCCGCTATCTTTGCTAAACTGCCGGGTTCAGACCCATATAGGGGAGATGTTTCTCCTATGCCAACAACCACTCAACCCTGTTCCCCTGCAGGGCTCTGCATGGACGTGTCCTTGAAGGTTTCACACCAGGTGGACAACCCTGCTCATTAGTCTGCTAACTTAAATCCAGCGTTACTCGCCAGCTCCCGTCTCAATGTGGTCCTTGGGGGGAAAAAAACCTGAGATTAACCACTAATTGGATTTTGCCGTGTTATCTTTATTTGACAGGTTCCAATTACGGCGCTCCAGTTCCCATAGCCTGGCAGGATCGGAATTCACCTGAACGGATAATGTCATGAATCAGGAAACATGACAACAAGCAGTGTCAACGCTGAAAAACACTGCCTGTCCTTTCAGCCACTGGATCTATGGCAGATTTCATGCTGCACAAAGAATCAAATGCTTTCCAGGGCATGGGAAGAGGCAAACTTAAGGCAAACTTAAACGTTCAATTAGTTACGCTTGGCTTTAATTAAATGATCAGTCCTGAATTTGTCTGCAATTTGTTTAGAGCCTTGAAATGCATTACTCAATTACGAGCCACTCAATAAACTCGTTAAGTTTATTTAAATGGTTCATTTTAATTTTATTGTTTTGATTCTCTAATTGTTAAATTTGTGTCAAATCACAAAAATCAAGTCTTGGCAACCTACTGAGCCTGATACCGGGGTAAATGCAGGTGAATATTGAAAGAAGACTGAATTTATATAAGTCTAGGATTTTTTTTCAGTATCTGACATTTGTTTAGTTGAAGAAGTACTATCTGTTTCACTGTAGAACAGTTTAATTTACATTCTGTGTTATTTATTTATTCTGTATGTGGTTTCGGTCAAAGTTGAATTTCTGTGCAAACTGTTAAATATTTACTAGAGGAATTTTTTTAAAAGGGTACAATATCGATTCCTGCTTTAGGATTTAAAGGTGCATGCTGCAGCTCACTCGCCTAATCGCTGCTCATTTTACATGATTCAGCTGTTAATTGAAAAGCCTCAGCCACACCTCTGATTGCTCAACCTGAGCGAAGATGGCTGCTGTTTGCGTTTCATCGCTACAGGTGTCCGCACGCCGACAATTCTGCTGGCAACAATTATCCGCCAACACTAGATACGTCGACAAGACGCTGTGCTTGGTGCAGCCACGTTTACATGGATTTACATATCACCTAATGTGTCCTAATAAGCTACCTAATTTGTAATTGCGCCTTGCACAGCGTGACTAATGAAGATGATTACTTGCTAACAAACAGACTGGCAGAGAGCTGGGTGGAATGTTTCAGCAGGGCTCCAATCAGAGACCAGAACAGTGGCCTCACCCATCATGTTGCCCTATAGATGGTCACTCTTTAATAAATGTCACCGGGAACTAGAGATAGTTGAAAAGACAATCTCAGCACTCCAACATACCTTTTTTTTTTTTTTTTTTTTTTTTTTTTTTTTTTTTTTTTTTTGCACCACAACTAACCAAATCTCCTGTAGCAGTGCAGGTAATCAGCCTGGGGCTGACTGTTTAGTCAAGGCAATTTGTGTCCATAGACTATGGGGGGGACCCCCTCTCCTCTCTGTTTAAGACAAAAATGTTTAATTTTTTTTTCTCCATTTCCCGTTGTTTCTGCTTACAACAGCCAGAGCACGTTTCTGCGTCTTCTGTGGTGCTGGAAGACATCGCCGCTGACAGAAAGTACTTGATTGGCAGAGTGAGCAGCGTAATATTTATCTCATCAAGGAGAGGGGAGGTTCTCCTTCAGCTGTCACAGCCAGCATTTCTCTGTTTACTCGCCCGGGCCTGACTTTCAGAGGACGGCCCCCACCGCACGTCCTGACTTCAAAAGCAGGAGAAAGCGGAGCGAGGAAGATGGGGGGGGGCTGTATGTTTTCAGAGAGCGGATGATGACCGGCACGGTACTCACACCATCACTGTACTTCTAAGTGCTATTATGTGATTTCAAAAAGCTTTATATACACCTTAGACACATAACTATTGGGTTTTGAGGCGAGGAGAGGTGCAAGACACAGAAATATAAATATGAACACTGCCACTCTCATATCACATTGGTAAGAGAGCACAGCCCGGTAAGAAGAAGGACTACTGATGACCTAATCTTTTAATGTATTCAAGAGCCTGTCAATTACGTGGTGAGGAGCGGAGGAAACAGGAAGTGTGGGTGAAGAGGCCTGCTTTGGATCTGAAAAGACTGTAAATCAGTAGTTTATCAAATTTTTCATGTTTTCTATAATACTGGTCAGTCTTTATAATTAGGATTCATTTTGAATTTTGTATAACTTATAATGCCATGTTTCTTTAGCGATACATTTGAGAGTCGCACATCAAGTGGAGTGCATCGCCGGAGAGTAGTTTTTGACACAGCAATTCGTTGAAGAGTACGACCTCTCGGCATCGACGGGCAAAATTTTCATTGAAGGTTCGACTCCTCACCTGAACTTTTTAATAACTCGATTTGGGAAATGAACGCGGCAAACAGAAAAAAACAATGAAGAATGCAAAGGAATAATCCATGAGCAGTTTCATCAAAATGCTAAGGAAGGCTGTTCTTACTCTCTGCCATGATGTGATTCTTTATTTAAAACACACTATTTGTAACACCGGACACCATATGCCTTGCCATGCATGCCAATGCATGAACAGCAAATGATCAACAAAATGTCCAAAACCTCTACGAAAGAAAATTATGGGGGGTGTTTTGAGACCCAAAACACATTTAGTGCTGGAGAACAGGGCCACCACTAAACGTCGTAGCTGTAAAAAACACTGACAACGAAACAAACTTGTGCAATGAAACAAGTTGAGAAACTTGCACAGTTCCCATTTAGGGAAAGTAAATAAGCAGCCGTAAGCCGTACGGCTCCAGAGCCTGGCTTCACCCTTCTGCTGTTGTCGTCCTCAGCCCCAGATGAGATCACATTCTCGGAAACCTCCATGAGTTGTAAGGCCCAGAACCACGTACCCTCCCTGGCCCTTCCATGTCTGTCGTTGTACAAAATGTGATTTTTCCAATTGGATTCCCTACAGACCCCGGGATTCAGGACCAGTCAGGGACTCCAAAGCCCCGAATGATGGGCAAAGATAAACCATGATCCTCCTGCAGTCAGCCTCGGCACCCCCCCCCCCCCCCCCGTCTCCCCGCCAGTGCGATGCTTTGAGCTCACACCATCGCACATTACCTCTGCTTTCCCTGATCAGACCTCCCCTCTGCTTTGGAACACTGGTTGCATGTCTTGCCCTCTCCCTCTAGGGGGAGACAGCTTTCCTCTACATTCACGGTAAATGTCAGGCAGCACCAGAGGACAGATTTATCCATTTCCTCAGCTTACATTCAAGCACACTGAGACCCTTTGTACCACTTATTAGAAACGATAAATCATTACATGTCACTAATTGGAAATACAATGCACACATGCAAACAGGCACACAGTGTTTCACTAACATAACCTAAACACTGACTTTAAAAAAAAAAAATTCATGTACTATGCAGCTTCTTCTCTGAAAATAAAAAATCACATATATTTCAACCATCCTACCTCCCTTCTTCTACCTGCCTATTCCTGGAAGCACAAGGCACATGGCTGGTGGACACCCTGAATGGGAGGATATCGTTTCCAATAAAAAAAAATCATAGTGTAAACAAACTTGCAGGAGGATAAAGTCCAGTTTATGAAAGCTGGGGGAAGCACACAATAATGATTTAAATGATCATTATAATTAAATTTCCATCTGTTCCTGCATAGACAGCCACAAGCTTCTGAGCTACAGGGGTTTATGGGTCTGAGTTCTGTTCTCGGGCCAAAACACTAAATGGTCGACAGTGATACATCTACTGATATAAACCTTTCGACATATTTTATTGGTCCTGTACTGTAGGTGCACGTTTCTATAAGCCACCTTTAGAAGCTCCTGGTGTAGGAGCCTTAGACGAATTTAGCTTTGTCTGGTCATTTTTGGAAAACCTGTAGCTCCTCACAGATGGAATAAATCCAACAGCCACAGATCAGAAGCATTTATTTACAACACTAGCCTGTAGCAGCTAAATTGTAACCGATCAGTTCTCAGTCACAGACATGGGGCCAAAGCGAGTGATGCTCTGTGACAAACGCGTCCCCGGACGTCACTGTGCTGCCTCTCTCAGACGGGGGGATGTTTACGCTACCGAGTGATGTCTGCTTCAGAGAGCCACATTTACAGTGTGTATTTTAAGACACAAGCCCGTGGGATTGGGCCACCAGCTCGGCTGTGCAAACAGATACTTATTGCATGTGCTGTTGCCGGGGTGATGAGGATCCTAAATGAGGCATGGAATTATTATTTTTTGGGGGGAGTATTCAAGGGTGCCAAAAGGGAATGGATCAAGGAGAAAAACAGTCCACAGTGATATTGTGTCTAGAACCAGGGTCAAGATTAACCCGTCGTCACAAATTGTCATCATATCAGGGGACGATGGAGGGTGACATTACAGTTAATGACGGGAACTGACATGCCCTTCAGCAAGGTAGCATACCTGACCTGTATTGGTGCAAAGAGTTTACTTTATAAATGTGTAGGGGAAAAAAAAAGAACTCATTGAATAAAAACATCAGCTAAGAAAGTGTAAAATGAAAATGATATGCAATACATTCTCGGGGGCCATCATCAAAATTTATTTATAAAACAAAGCTACGCTTCAGTGCTGAAGGTACAATGTATGCAAACACACCTTGGTCTCAAGAGCATCAGCAGGAAAGGACCACACCTAGGATAGGATAGAGCAGAGGGACTCCTGGTTCCCTTGGTGGTCCCGTAGGTGCAGGTGTGTTTGTTCTATATCTGGTCCAGGTGTGTTCACTAGGGTGGGTCATTAAAGACCCCAGGTGGGGGAGTGAAGAATCACTATCCACCCCTGGGGACAATGACGCAAGGGCAATATGAAGCGTTGGGGTTGAGGACACGTATAGGGAAGCCTAAAGATTGTGGGTTGGAGACTTACAATGTCACAAACTACAAAGCCTTTGAGCTACGTGCCTAATCTAAGGTTGACGATACACAGGGCAATATTGAGCAATATTGCCAGGCAGTGCTGGTGACCAGTGTTGCTCAGGCAGTTTCCCATTGACATTGGGCAACACATTTCTATTTAAAAAACTTTGACCATCCAGATCCAGATGAGTTGCCCTTTGTCTCACCTGGTTGGCAGTTGCCTGGCAACATTGCTCAAAAAGTTGTCCTGTCATCACCTTAAAAGACAGCACAGTTCCTGCCATATAATCCAGGAAAAATGAAGTCACTCTGGATGAGAGAAACTTCAAAAACATGAGATCAAGGTTCAAGCTTAGGCTCATGAGCTGAATTTCTACAGCATAAATATCTAGCTGATTCAGGAGCTGTTCAGAGCTCTTTCTCTCTGATATGGTCTCCACCTCCAGAAGCTTCGATTGAGTCCATTGGAACTCTTCAGGATGGAAATTCGCAGGAGAACTTTTGTCCTTGATTGTGGGTTTGGTGACGTGAAAGGGAGCCGCTAATGTGACAGACTAGCGCGCGCTTTAATGGCGCGCGGGTTGAGCAGTAAACATGGGACGGCAGCAGCTGTTAGGGTCAGACAATGAGAGCTGCTCTCTGGACAGGACCTCGGCTAGTTAGAACCGTTAAATTGTGCCTGACGTGCCTTATATTGCCGACAGTAATTATTCTGAAATATTTTTGGTAACAAAGTCATGCAGTTAAATGAGGGACTGTGATGTGCTGTGTGTTTGGTGGGGGGGGGGGCATAGGTTTAGTGGAGGGGGGGTGTTGGAGACAAGATTGATATTCCCAATTACCCTCTGACAAGGTGAGAATGGAGTGTGTACAATGAATTTTGACACTTTAATTAGCCCGCCCTTGATAAACAATATCAAAATAGCTTTGTTGTTTTCTAAAACGTCCAAAACCCATAGCGTGTCAAGATGGATTTTTTTCATATATGTCCTCCAGTGCGCATTTGCATTTTTCCTGGGCTAATCTGTTTGGCCTGGGCACGCACCAGCATGTGGTACTACGTTTGCCAAAGCGCCGTGTGTATTTCCTCCTCTCATGTGGTTGAAGTTCCATCAGTGACACTGTAAATGTGGTTTTCAACCAGCACCTGGTTCCCAAAACTTGCGCCACGTCTGCCTTGAAAATCAGCACCCCAGACAGCAACGTTATACATTTTCAGTACCAAGGACAGCCCCCTTGCTTATCAGGGGACAAGCAAGGGAATCTTTACAGCCACAGTGCTGTCATCCTGCATTGCAGAGCATTTGCTGATTTAACCAGCATCCCATTGCTTAGTCTATTCATTCCCGTTGTGTTTGACCAGACAGTGACTGGCAGCATATGGTCGCCTACCTACTGCGAGAATTTGAAACCTCATTTCTTGCATCAGTACCAAATACAGAATAGGATCTACTGTGGCCAGATGGAGACAGAACAATAACAGACATATGTCTCCCACTCCAACGCCGAGCATCCCGCCCACTTGGTGGTGCTGTTGGGAACGAGCCCTGCTTTTCCTGCAGTTTGCTCAGCTTGTTACTGCACAGGGTCTGAAACAAAAAACACTCAGACTTTACACTTGCAAATCTTCTGTGATGCAGAGTGTTATAATTATGCATTATGTTTTTCACCCAAAGTGCTCAATTTCACCGATATCCTAGATTTAGCATCCTTTCTTAAGTGCTGAAACAAGGGCTAGCGTTTTCTTCCAGCTTTAGGCTTATATTATATTGCTCAAGACGAGTGACTGGAAGAAGGAAGCGTGGCTGTTGGCTTCAAGCGACATCGTGAACCTTTCTTTTGCTGGGGATGCTGAACAGAACATGACATTTGGCTGAGTGTGGAACGAGATCTTTATTCAGGAGTATCTGCATTCAGTCCTAGGGTTTGAGCAGAATGGGACACAACAGAAAAGTCATTTCTGCAAGAAGAAAGACATACCTGTATATCCTGCAAATACAGCTCCGGCCCCCCCATCTCATAGTGCTCGTGGTCAGATGTGCCCTCAGTTTGGTTAGTATTCGGTTCTGTGTTTCTCTGAATGTGTGTGTGTGTATGCTTGAGCAAATAAATATTTGCTTGGTATTACCAGTGCAAAGGACCCAGCTTGGCTCAATCTCAGAGTGAAATATTGGAGACTCCTGCCATCGGCTGGGATGAAGATTTCAGTGTGTGATACTATTTGTGAAGAAGACCAGAGATGTATACTTAATATTGATGAGGAAGGACATGCAGCATAAATCAAATACATGAACAATGCCAGTCAGATATCCCCCTGCTTTGCCCTGACCCCCCAACCCCCCCAACCCATGCATAAATAAATGCAGCACATTTGGCAAAGCACCAAAGCACCAGTCATAAGACAGACAGACCTTTTATCAATCACAACTTACATCCCAAACTTTTTTACAGCAAAGAAAAACATCCATTTCCCCAAAGCCATCCATGTAATCCTGGGTTAGAGTCCATACTTGGAGTAGATTCCATCAAAGGACAATTTATATATAGGCAGTCACTAGGTTACAAACAAGATCCATTCTCTAAGCCTTTCTTTAATTCAAAATCGTAGGTAAGTCAAAAACAAGAAATATACAGTACGTTATAATAATAATACTAATGATGATGATAATAATCCATCCATCCATCCATTTTACAACCTGCTTATCCTACTGGGTCCGCGCGCGGGGGTCCAGAGCCTATGATAATAATAATAATAATAATAATAATAATAATAATAATAATAATAATAATAATAATAATGAAAGTAACTACATATGGTATTGGACCTTGAGACGATGAATTGCTGAGGCTGCGCAATGTTTTCATGAGCATAAAGAAATAGGGCATGTGTTCATTGTTAGAGAGAGAGAGAGCATGCAAAATCTGCACACGGAGCCAGGGGATGCAATGCCGCAATGACACCCAGCAAACCTCCCACAACCACACGCTAGTCATGTTTTGATTCCCACATATAACATCCCCCCCCACCCCCCTGCCTAACATCTCATGAGTGATATGAAACTCAGGTTTAAAGTTGGAATGTTTGTGCAGTTTTTAACTTGAAAGCCTCACATCACAGAGCTACACTTCTCTCAAATAGATCCCTTCAATTCATACATAGCACATACCTCCAGCACACAGCAAACTTTGATCTTATCTTTAAATAATTTACACTAGGGATATACCGCTGAAATCAAATGCCTTCCAGAGATCAGTGATTAAATAAACTTGGTGGAAATTGCTGCTGTGTGTATGTGCCCTATAATGGGTTGGCGCCCCATCCTGGGTTGTTCCTTGCCTTTTGCCTGTACATTCTGGGACAAGCTCTGGACCCCCCACAACCCTGAATGGGACAAGTGGTTACAGAAAATGGATGGATGGATGGATGGAAATTGCTGCTACAATTCTGAAGTGGAACACCTGATGTTGGCATTCTTGGAAGCACACTGGCTTTCTAAAAAAAAAAACAGCCTAGACCAGCATGATTTCCATGATGGTCTGTGCTGCTTAATCCTGGTGTGGTTCTGGTGTAGCTGGTCTACCTGCATATGAAGCTGGTCTGCCAGCACCAAAACACAACATATGCTGGTATAGCTAGCATACACTATACTGGTCATGCTGGTAACCAGCTCTGCTGGTCTGTGCTGGTTTTCTTTTCAGCAGGGTGAGCTCAGGGATGGAGGGAACATTGAATACATATCCCCCAAGATGTTGGATATAATTTAAATAGACTGTTCAAATGACCTGGGGTAAACCTTGAGTGCCCCAAGTCAAAGATCTGGGTTCAGTTTTAAACACACTGAGACACAGTCAAGTTTAAATACCCTGCTATGTTTCTTTTCCATCTTTGGTGTTGCATTTAAAGAGCTCAGCTATAGCGAGTGGAAGATGTGGTGGTAGAAGTGACAGGACAGCATCTCTATTGGTCTGTCTGCCATCCCCTGTCCTTGTCTGAGTGGGCAATTGTTTCTACAGTGTAACATTTTACAAGAAAGAGAATAGGTGTTTGTAGAGTGCTTGGTTTGTCTTGTATAAAAAAACATTTGAAAATTATTTTGTCAATTCATAATTTCAATAAACAGTTCTGGGTAATTTCTGCGAATCAATGTTGCTGCCTTAAGGCTCTTTTCATAGTATTTGCTTTCAATATTTCAATTTCTATTTTCCCTGTAAGAAATAAACCACTCCCTCTGTTGAAAACACATCATGGTGCAGTAATAGCTTTCTTGCTCGATTTGGCGTCTTAACGGAACAAATAAATCCTGCATTAAAACAATTAGGCTCCGGGATGAGCGGGAAGTTCATTTTGAAACGACGTGTCTCATGGAGCTTGGGATCATTTTATTTATTTGGAAGTGTTAGAATAGCAATAATCATTTAAAATTAATTTGCTTTGTTTCTTAGGGCATATACATTTTATTTCAAATGAAATAGTAACACTTCAACTGGAAAAAATGTGAATAATCACTAAAAAGAAACAAACAGCATTATGGTACTATTACAGAAATTTATTATAACAAGACATATCCAATCCTTACTTAAGTCAGAAACAATCATATTAAAATACCAAAACTTTCTACTACAAAAACAAAAACTTTGAAAACTATTTTAACGGAGCCCATGAGATAGGAGCACCGGCACCCCAGTGATATCTGTTGCGAAGTGATACAGTTGGTGTGTGGAGTTCATTAGAAGAAAATAGTACCCACATTAAACCTTTCACTGCAAAGTCTGCGGATTATCTTCAATAACCGGGTCTGAAAGGCTTGTTTTTTAGATGTGTTATAAGTCCTCTTCAGTCAGATACTCCTACAAACAGAACCACAGGCAAGAAACCAGCACTTTTGTAAATGCAACTCATACACTTAAAGGCCTTTTGCATGAAGAAAAGGCAATTAACGTTTCTGCTTCATTTTTCAGCCTTTCGCATTAAATGCACTACATGGGGAAGTACATCATTTAAAAAATGTTAACTGTCCTTAACTGAAGTGGTGCACATTCTGCAGGCCAAAAGAAAATGCCAAACCGCCACTAATTTCAAAGTCCTTTTCACAGGCCCCTAATCACGTGAAACATATGTATGTTATAATACCATTGGCATCGAATCAGCAGATGGACACTCACTGGAAATCACCATTATGAAATTCCCCCCAGCTTTTCTCCTCTTAGAAGAACAAAAAAGTCAAATGACCGCAATTATCTGCACAAACGGCTGAGCGCGCATTCACTCATTTTCACAGTTGTTTCGTTTCAGTTCATTCTTGATTGCCAATTGTCACTAAAAATGCCACCTGAAGATGGAGCCGACCTTGCGGGTGACTGCAAAGCAGCGAGCGCACAATTAACGCAATCGTTTTGCACCTATTTACTCTATAGTTCCAATTCTACAGGGAAAACAGTACGACGTTCGCATTTTCATTCTGTTCATCCCGGGTAATGCAGAAAAGAAAATGCTTGAGATCGTTTGCAGCTTGGGTATTATTTTAGTGTGTTCAAAAGCGCATACAAGATCCACTCCCACTCCAGGAGTGATTTCAAGCCAAAACACAAACCAAGTTTGCATAAGGGTGGTCCAGTAAAGTGGATGTAAGGATTACAACCAAGAAACAAAAAGAGCACCTGCAAGTTGACTAATGAGTGCATTTCCCAGTGTAGCAGTGACCCCCCCCCCCCCAATAGCCAATGCATGGATCTTAAACACACCACCCAAACCAAGGGCTCTTTGAAGTCAGCAGGCTCACTACCCAGCCCTTCTTACCAAAGGGGAAAGAAAAGGCTTTATGGTCGAATGAACCACCCAGAATGGCAAGAGTGCATAATATCTTACAACAGGTTAAACACAGGCTTGCCAACTTTGGTCAGCTGGCTGGCTGAGATTTTTAATGCGAGACAAGTTTGCTCATGCATTTACATGCATATAACACTTTTTCTTTTACGTTACAAAGAGTCTGCAGGGTTGGCAAACTACCCCAGTGCTTTAGATGTAGCTATTTTTAGGTTTAAAATGGAATAACATAGATTTGCCATAAGATTTCTTACGTACATGTGAGAGTGAAAGTGTGAGCGTCATGGCAGATGCGTGAAAGCTGGTAACCCTGCTAGACACCACTGTGTAACTCCTGGAATACATAAATACATTCATAGGCCCAGGCTCGGTGTCACGGTGGGGGGGGGGCAACCCCCCACACCCCTATGGACTACTCCACCCCCTCAGTGAAGATTAAGGTCTATTTTTATTTTTTAATTTAATTTATTTTCATTTAAAAATACTGATACATAATTCAGCTCAGCATAATTTGTTAAAAAACCAAAGTCACATTCACGATTGGTTGTCTGGGTAAATGTGAGCTAACTAACGTAGCATACACTTTAAAAAAATGACCTGTGGCCAGACAACTTGTTACTCAATAAACACTTTTTTTTTTTTACTATAGACTACTACTATAAAGTTAAATTTGCCTGCTTTACTTAAAATGTATAGAAAAGAGTATATGCAACATAAAAAAATACTAAACACTGAACTAAAAGTTAGAGTTAGTATAGAGTAGTATTAATGCACTAATGTATAGAGTTAAAGAATAATCATGAGTTTGGTTAATGACCAACAAAAACTGAGAAAACCTAACGATTTTTTTTAAATGGTCAAGTGAAGGAAACCATGCGGTTTGCTTGCACTATCTGACATGCTTCTGGAACACTTTTGCTGCAGTAGCAGTTCAAATTGCTACAAGACTTTCCACTGCATGTTAATTTTGGCATGATTTTGTATCTATGTAACATCAAAATATAACGTTAAGTGAGGCAACGTTCAGTTTGCATTTATATAATGATGTGATTTTTTTGCAATAAATATTGTGATATTTATAAAGCAAAAAATGAGTTTGCCCAAAACAAAACTCCCAATAAAGTCTGTCAGACAAGTTGCTGATGTTGCCATGATGTCATAAGTTCTGCTGACCGGTGACTTTCTTTTGCTCACTGTCATACGTATCTGTCAGGGTCGGTGCGTGTCTCACCCTGTCCCATGTGTCTGTTCCATCTTTGGCCAGCAGTGTCCACTGGCCATCCCGTGTTTTGTTACTTTAGTGTTCTCTACTTTCCCAGGCTGCTATGTGGGTCAGTGGGCTGAGTGCATAGCTTGCAGGTGGACTTCCCTTCTGGCATGAGTTCACCGATAGCCTGAGGCCAGTCTCACCTTTGTTTAGTATTTTGCTTTTATTTTCTCTCCCAGTTTCTGGTTAATTTGTATCGTTGCTTTTGTGTTCTTGGTTATGGTTACCCTGTCCGTGCCTTATATTTCTATTTTACTTGTGTTTCTAATGTCTCTTTGTGTAGATAGCCCTCAGTGTTTCTTAATGTTTCCCATTGTCTAGTGCCTGTTAATGGTAATATTCCCCACCTATTCTTTGTTGCCCTGAGTCCTTAGTGATTGGTTGATTTGGTTATGGTTCTCACCTGTCCTGCACCAGGTCTTCTTAGTACTGTATTTAAGTGCCTGCACTTGTTCTGTTTATCAGTGGTTCATTGTAACTGTATGATCGTTTGTTGTAATTACCCAGTGTTAATTATTATAGCATTCTGTGTTCCTTCATACCTTTGGTATAGTTTTTCGCGGTGTTAGCTCCCTATCTTACTGTTTCTCCCTTTGTGTTTTGTTAATAAACCCTGGTTTGTTGGAGCCGCATTTGGTCCATCTCTCTTTTTTCATACTCCACCATAGCAGTATCAAATCCAAAATATTTCCATACAACTGAAGATGAATGTCTCTTCAGCAGGGGCCTGTATAATGAAGCTGGATTTTTTTGTGGTTAGCAAGATAACTTGTTGGATTTATGGTAGTCTATGCTAAATGTTAGTGAACGAGGTTGATTTGAACTGGGATACCTTAAATCCAGTTACGTCCAATCCAAAAATCCAGTTTCGTGATACAGGCCACGGCCTTTTGTTTGTGTTTCTCCAGAACGACGGTAAATATTTAAATGATTTATTCATTTGGTAAGACCGACTCAAAATATCAGATAGAAACCACTTAAGGTTAGGTTGGCATATTTGTATGTGCGCAAACTGCATTGGGGTACAAATGCAAACAAATAGTCTTTCGTTCAGTTTTCTTAAATTTTACTTGAGCTGAACTTACTTTTAAATACATGCAAAACGTTGCCTTAATTTTTTAAGTTACCCCAGCATATTTTTTTCAGTGTAGGCCTAAGCTTGTTGGGTTTTGTTGTGTCAACTCCTTGGAAACTTTTCCACAGTATTTCATAAAGGTAGCTAGCTTAGTTTATCTAGCTTTTAACAAACAAAATAGGCAGTCACTAGTGGTTGTTGCTTAAAACACTCACTCGCTTTATGTTGGTAAACGTTGTTGGCTCTGTTAAAATCAAGCTCAGAGTGCTATTATGCGATGGTGTGTGGATCTGGGTTTGTTGATCTGTTAGTATGTGGTGTAATGATGCACTTGTTAATCAATCCTAAAGCTGTGTGCAGGAAGCATAATTTTTTGGGTAAAGTCAGTGCCCCCTCTCTACATTTCAGCTGCCCCCCTGTTCATATTCTGCTGGCATCGTTTCTGAATAGGCCTAGTCTTGAATTCATGAGTGAAAGATTTTTTCCAAATAATCCGGCTCTCTTGCGGCGTTCAGGTGAACTTGGGGCTGTAACTTGCCCCCAGCGCAGAGATCTGTGAGGCCCTGCTGATAGACTGGTGTCCTAGCGACAAACGCCCTGCCCTTATATTCCATGACTCCTGAAGTATGCTAAGCATAAAAAAATAATTGGGTTCATTAAAAAAAACAAAAAAAAAAAAAAAAGATGGATAGCTAGTCTAAGAGCCACCCAAATTGTATAGTATAATAGTGTAACAATAAAATTCTGACCAGCAACATTAAAAAAATATAAATGTAGGAAAGTTTACACGATTTACGTTTCATTCATATAAGAGTAGATTCCAGCTTAACCCGTCTCCTTTTTAACATAGGGTTAGCTGGTGTATATTCGTTGTGTATAAAGGAAGTTTTTAATATCCCATACACCCCATTCAATAGACTATTAGGTTCATATAGTTACACAGTAAGGAAAAAGAAAAATGAAAATAATGTCTCAACCTCTTTTTAAATTACACAATCCCCTATGTTCTCCAGGCACAGTTTCAGAGCTTAACAATATGCCATAATCTTTCTAAGACGAATTACATGAGGTAATTTGGACAAAGCGCTTGGAGATAAATTATTGCACTGAGATCCACACGTTGTTTTGCGAGTTGACCCGTCAAGAATAGACTCCTGAAATGTGACAGACCGCAATTACCTGAGCATTGTCAGCGACAAAAAGCTGTCATTGCGGCTTTGTACGCTTTATGTGTCTATTGTAAGAGACCGAGGGAGCCGGATAATTGCACTCATTTAAGTGTTCAACCATAACCCTTCTTTGAGTAATAATACTAACTAAGGTATTGAAGCATACCTTTCCAGCCACTTTGACATTCATGTAAGACTCAGACAGAATATTAACTTTATTTCCTTATTAAACAAGTAGGCCTAAGTACGTTAGAAAAAATTAACATCTCCTTGTTTCGTTAACTGGTGAAGTACGTAGCCAAGTACACAAAATGTCAAATATGTTTTGCGACATTAAAAAAAATGTTTATTTATGATTCATAGCGGAGAAACACAAACAGGGGGGCAGAGAAATCCATCAGAGGCAAAGCCACCTATATAATTGCTTTTTGTGTTGGATAGTAATTTCTCAACAATTTTCCCCAAGCATGTCTATAGAAGCAGGAAAGTTAGAGGGAGACGACACACAGAAAGTGACAAATCTGTATGTTCTGGATACAGAATTACTTTAAAAAGATAGAAATGTTCGATGTGCATAACTCAAAAATTCGAATTTTCAAAAGCAACCGTGGCATAATGGCTAAGTACATAAACATATCTGAACATCTTCAATAAAAGCAAAATACCCAGCTATAACAAATAAACAAAAATCAATCTTCTAACCACTTATCCTGTTCAGGGTCGTGGGGAAAAGAGCAGGTACAAAGCACTTTTAAAATAATGAGCTTTTTTTGGATACAATCAAGCACGAATAGGCATGTCATATAACAGTAAGCGTAATGCATATTTATTTTTAAAAGAATTCTTACCGTCTATCCTTCAGTACTCAATTGATCCAACCTATATGGACAAATTCAACATGGAGGGCGGAACATCATTTAGGGAACTCTAATTTCAATTCATTCCATGGAAACCCATCATTTGTATTGGTTGTACCAGATAAATGGAACAGTTGGAACCAATTAGTGCATTAATACTGCTTAATTAATTATAGCAAGAGTGTAATCATGAACTCACACTACACTGTCTACAAACCTGGGCTTAGGACCTGGTGGTTTGGCGCTGAGAGACAAACAGAAGGGGTGTCTTGAATTGTTAGGAAATTGGGTGCATGAAGAGTTTTGGCACCAGGTCCCCGTTTTACAGCAGCATTTTGAGAGGTGCGTTGAGAAGTTAACTCAATTCAAGTATTAAAGATTTTTTTTAATATTATTTTAACTACTGTTCCCACAAGTGGCATAGTAAAGTATAATGTTTGGTAGCGGTTAAGGATGCTTCATTTAGCGCAAGCAGTTTTGCATTGTTACTAATAAGGGGACGGGGAAACTGTCAGCAGAGGCTTTGATGGAAATCCTTGGTGATTCCTCTGTAGGTCTACAAACTTTATGTGTAGTGTTCTGCATAGCATTTTTAATTATTATCTTGCAACGCCTTTTTATGTTTGTCTCCCGTTTTAATTGCCCGTCATGTGTCATTGTGTACCTGCCATCATTTACGTTTATTTATTTATTTTTGTTCAAAGCCATGTAGAAGTGAGCCCGATAACACAATCACAAGTATACAGCTGTCAAGGAGCCAATTTAGGTAGCTAGTCTAGGCTTCCTCTGAGCTTCCATACTGAGTACTAATGATTTACGATATAACCTTTAGTCATGCCTGCCTGATTTGGATCTGTGGCAATGTGGACAGCACTATGCGCGTCCCGTTGGGGCGCGGCACTCAAGCATACATTCTTCCATGTTTGTTCCTCCCATTCCCTGGATGAAATAGTGATCATTATATATACGTCTGCATGTTTACCCGCTAAAACGACTGGGCCAGATGTTCCATCATGAAAGGAGAGGCCCATTCTGTCACTAGAAAGCCACTGTTGCCACCTGCCATGCAGTAAATGGAAGACTTGAAGGAAACTGACTGGAGAAATATGACCTGTGGTAATGATAGCAGCCAATTTCATGGTAATCATGTTGTTACCTTTTAAACGATATTTCTGCCAATGCAATTCGGTCAGAGAGATTACACTCTGGCAGACGGCTGATAGATTGCCTGTAACCAGTAACACTGATGAGTAGATTGTGGTGTTTCCCCACCGACTGCTGGGAAATGTAATGCTAACCCTTTAATAAAGGGTATTTGTGGAATCTGGCTCCAGCTTATTAGACACCTTTGCGAAGTGCACACAGTCATAACTCCACCGCAAGCAGCTCAGATACTAGATTCATACCCTGTAAGTGAGCAACAACACACAGCATGACCCTTTCATCCTGTTGTAAGTATCTCCGCTTTTCCGTGAAATAAAAAACAGGCCACATTTTTGCTGCCTCCCAGCTCCCCGCCAGACATATTTTTGCTACCTAGTGCTGGGAGGGAGCAGAAACGTGGACTGTCTGTGGCAGGGACCGGGTCAGGAAACACTGGAAAAGACGATACTCATTCGCAGGTAGCTGTTTGATATTGTTAAATTTATCTTATTGTACTAGCAGAGACAGATAATCCAGGTCATAAAAACAGCTTTATGCTCCTAATACTGACTTTATAAAAGTGATAAGTACAGATAGAGATATTCCATGATTAAATATGTACTCGACTGAGGCTTGTTTACAGAAACTTACCAGTGTATTTACAGCTGGATAATGCACTGAGGCACTTGCCAAAATATACCTTGGGTCATTTGTGTTGTAGGTTCACGTCGTGTTTTTACAGCTAGATATTCCTTAACCCCCCAGCTCCAGGGGCGATGTGCGTTGGCTGACCCTGCGCCGTGACCCCCTAAGCTAAGGGGCACACAATGGGGTTTGCGAAGAGAAGCATTTCAAAGTACCTGTACATGTGCTTGTGCAAATGGCAAATAAAGCATTTATGATTTATCACTGAATGAATGAATATTTGCATGAACAATTCAGATAAATGATGTTGCTTAAGGCCCACAAAGTGGAGTCTTCCGTGAAGCAGCGCAGCAATGTTTGTATTACAAGGTCACATTTTTAACTGCAGCGCCGCCCTGCTGTTGAGGAATATTTCATGGGTATGGCCTGAATTTTACATAATGATACAGAAAGCAAGAAGCTGAATTAAGGATTCTGTAAACAAATTACTGGGACTGGGAGCCTCCTGGGAAGGACTGACTGTCCGGTTCGTGTTTGAAGGTCTCCAAATCAAAGACATACTCTGTGGTGTGCAGGGTGCAGGAATCAGTCAGCAGCTGCAGGGGAGACTTGAAGCCATCTCCCTCAGAAGGTCACCGCAAGTCATAAGTTTACTGCTTACGGTGACCTACAACCATGCCCCAAAGACTGGACACACACGTCGTACCATACTGTATTGATCTTTATTTATATTAAATTAAAAATATAGTTTTGACAGATTCGTGTAACAAAAACGAACGGCTGTATTTTAAATGCAGTAGCCTGGAGGGTGATAAAACCTTGGGAGGTGGAAGGAAAAGTCAACACCAGTGTTGCCACCATCAGATCATTTTTACAGTTACTGTCAGTGAGCGAATAGTGTATGAGAGTACAACAGGGGATGACCATTCTGTGCTTTGAAACTAAACATGATCTTTACGAACAAGGGAGCTGAGGAACACGGACCGGGATAAAAGCTTCCCGGGAAGAATGAAGGTCCTGCAATGAGTCGCATGTGGAAATCTGGAACAGCTCTTCAGACGTGTCCTCCCTCCTCGACCCCAGCGCAGTGTGGAAATGGGGTTGACAACACTGGTGTGTACTGTCGGCTTGCCCTGGACATGTGGGTGGCAGGGTGGGGGGGGGGGGGGGCACTCCTCAGTGTCCAGTGAAGTTCTCCCCAGAGTCTCTGC
>JAODJW010000035.1:20048420-20104553 GCA_026777045.1 Hyperopisus bebe | reverse complement strand
GGGGGGGGGGGGGGGGGGGTCACTCCTCAGTGTCCAGTGAAGTTCTCCTCAGAGTCTCTGCAGAGCTCCATTACTTACAAAAGTGTAAATGAGCAGAAGAGGAAGGTACGTACACCAGACTCTGAAACCAGATCCTACTATGTGAGCAGAGACTGAATAAAACACAAAGGTCACGAAGCTAAGTACAGAGGCACAGGGGGAGTGGCTTTGAATGATGAGGGGGCGGGGCTACAAGTCATGAATTCATCAAATCAAAACTCACAGTTCCAGATTACAGATATATACAGAAACAAAATCAGGCCACCAGTAGACAACTGTGTTTAACGTAAAACGTAAACTCATCTCATGGTGAGAATAACAACAATAATAATAAAAAACAAATATACAAATCCCAAAGAAACATTCCCCATTATTAACAAATACACATGGCCGATTCTTCATCCCTCTATAAAAATACTATTCACATTTTCTCAGTGAACATACAGTAGTAAGTCTTGAGGAACAACCTTTCCAGATTCCTGTTGGGAAAAAAAAAAACCTTCCTCCAAATTTGTCAGTGTGATAAATGTCTCTAATGTCTGCAAATAGCTCTTCACAATTTCAAAATGATTCTGCTATACTTCCAGCAATCATGGTATACTAGGTGAGTACTTGATGAGTATGTATAATAAAGTTAAAATCAGTATCATTGGTGTTTTTATTATATGGTAATAAAAATATCAAGAAGTGTTCCGTCAAATGAAGTCAAAATTAAAATTAAAATGTCGTAATAAAATGAAGTAAAGAAATGGAATAAAAACTTAAATATGAGTCCAGTGGACAAAAAATGTCATGATGTTGTATTAAGGCCTTCAAACAGTATTTATTTTTCCTGTACATTTATAATTTATAATGCCTGTACATCAACACTAAAATAAAAATATTTTTGCGAGCTAACCACATTAATCTTGTGACTTTGGTAAACCCCCCCTACCCACCTCCCGAAATTCAGCCTTATCCAAGTAAGCGATTAAATATTTAGTACTTCTTAGTATTCAAGTTCCGTTTTAATTATGCCTTAGAAATTCACAGAAGTCTAGGAAAAACATTTTGCTCCAGCTGGCGTTTAGCTGCTACATCGGTGCACTTTTCAGAATTTCTTTAAAAAAAATAAAAATAGAATGCAATGTTTAAAATTTAACGTTCCCTTCCAAGAAGTCACAAGCACTGAATGAGATAATTAATAACCTCTCCTTTCTGTTTAGCCGTTTATTAAACTAAAATGTTGTTGTTTTAATATAAAAGAACGCGCTTTACATGAAACACATCATGTTTTCCATTTATTTATTTTCTAATCCGCTAATATGTTTATTTAAAGTGTCTTTGGGGCACATTGTGTGAACGCTTAGCACTTGCCTAATGCCAGCCTTTAGGGTGTCAATACAAAATTAACAGATTGCTAATAACCCAGTAAAGAGATAATTAGTGTCTTACACTCAGCCATCAAAAGTATTTTAACATTAGTTTTGCCCCATTACGATTCAATAATTAACACCTATCTGTACTTGTCCAGATATCTTGTACTATTCCTTTTAAGTCACGCTGTAAGATAAGCTACACAAACACTGGGTTAGTTAAATGGTCATTAAATACTTATGGTAAGAGAGATCATGCTGCCACATTTCAATACTTCGAGGATAATTACTTGTAACACTAAAATATCAGCTGTTATCTATTGCCCCTGGGATCAATGAAATTATTACCTTATCAGATCCTGTTGTCCTTAAATCATAGGAAGATAAGAACATTTTTCTTAAAGCAACCTTATAGAAAATGTGTGTTGGTGGGGGCAAGTATGTCCTTTCATAATCTCCTTTAGTGTTCTGTATCCCCAATGGGGGGTGGCTTCATGCTAACATAAAATGAGCGTTTTGAACTTTCTTGGGAGTCAAGAAAGCCCTCTTGTTTGATATTAAGTAGAATATATTAAGTAACAGGTATGTGCTGCAGGAGAAAAGAACACCAGCCAAACTTATAGATCCCGGAATGAAAACGATAATTGGCAGTATAACAAAGTAACACAACAATTTCTATTATAATTATTAAAGCAACAGCGATTAAAAAAAAGAAACTGATGATAAGTATGCAGATGATGTATGAATGGTGTTGCTAGAACTTCAAAAGTACAAAAAGATCAAACACAAAACACTGAGGAATCTGGAGGAAGTTCTCCGTTTGTTGCTTTTGTCTGTAAGACCGTGGCTGATTTCCATTTGCACGTCCTTCCTGTCTGTTAAGTGCCGGGTTCCTCACACCTTCTGCTGCTGAAGTTGTTCCTCAGTTAGCTGCTTCTTCGTTTAGAGTAACACAGTCCCAGTGTTCGCTACATAGGTTTTTAGAAACACCTTTAAAAAAGAACAGTAGTACTGATGTTTATGTCTGAAACAGTGTGTGGTGGCCATTTAGCAGGACACTGCAGCCGTTTTGTGACAGCGTGGTCATCTACCTCCTGGCAATTGTCCATCTGTGCTAAAAATATCAACAAGATCGGGATTCTTTTAGCCATGGAGGGCATCGAGAATCATGAAGGTATGTAGATGCAAGCTGGTTATTGGGCTGAGGGCATACTGTAAATGGCATTGGCAGTTGAACACCAGGCATCTATCTGCTACCCTCCAGGTTTGGAGAGTAACTCCTTATCGGAAAGGCAGAGACATGTCTGTTCTTAAGTATTTGTCAGAATAAATGCCTTAAAGTAAGCAGCTTCTTCTCTGTGTGGTGAATGGGGAGATAATAAAAGACCCCAACGAGGAGACACAGATATGACCATCACACACAAAGTGCACCTATGATAGCATGAAATAACTATGTAAGTGAAATTAATATGCGATACAAATTCTTAGGGCAGAATAATCTGCCTTATGAGCAGGTACAATCAGAATCATTCATTGCTCTCAACAATCTGATTCACGGATTATATTCCTGTCTTAGCTGGTGAAAAGAAAGCCTTTTCATCCCTTGTGTTCAAATCAGGGCATGTTTTCCAGGGATAGGGGATCCCTTAGCAAGCTTATAACAAATCTGATGAGGCCAGAGGTCATGTCATACGTCCAAAACGTGTGATAACCTTTACTGGCCTTTACTTCAATACAACAATTCATTCACACACTTGTAGCATAGCTAGGACTCTAGCAGATAGAAATTCTTATACAAACTTGGAAAATAAACATATCAGCATTTGGCACATCTGACATGACTTTGTGGAACCACAACCTCTTTGATTTCATTCACAGCTCCCAGCAGATAGAGTACAGCACAAACTCTCTTCTAGTGCAATTTTCTTGATATGGCGCTAAAATGAATGGTCTGCTCACATATACATACCTTACAAACACAAGCATATGCATGGGAAAATTGACTGTTAAGTAAGTAAATGAATCGTAAATAAAGTTGCCCTTCAGATAAAAATGACAATGAAGCAGTCAGTGAAATGCTGCCCAATGAAATTAAGAGTTTGACATGAAAGGTTTTAGTCTCCCTTAGTAATAAGCTTGACATTCGGCAGTGGTCTTCTGGGGTCCTGTTGACCATTCAGAGACATGGTGCAATATCTGTGTTTTAAATTAGTGCAGCATCCTCCTAAAACAAACTCATTCAAAAGACCTCTCTGGGTGTTTTGGCACTATTTTGTGTTCTTGTTAGAGCTACCAGACAGGGAAGGAAGAGAGGTGCAGATGGAACGTGGTAAAACTTAATATCCTTCATCCAGTGATCCTTTAGCCTGCCTCTGATTCCTTCCCATACCTGGCTACAGTGGTGGAGTCCGAGAGAGACCCATCTGCCCCCTTACACAAATGGTGCACCAAAGCCTAGAGCTCACACTACATCAGGGACCGACTCCTTGCTCCTGAGGTCCACAACCAACTATTACCCTTTCAGTGCCTGGGTGCTTTCAAACACACATCTAACTGAGGACCAGGGCTCCCACATTCACAAACCTGCAGGCCCAGCTTTCATTGCCATAGTGCCCTTATGGCATGATGACCTTGTGCAGATTTGCTGATTTGCTTTGTCCTGTGGTTCTTTGATGTGACTTTCATATATAATATGAAACTCCTTTCATTTTGTAAGTCAATGATATGATTGAATGGGTCTGTGAGTGAAGCTTTAGGAATCACCTTTGGAAATATTGATGCATCAATGCTTGTAGGATCTTCTTGACTGAGGTTATGCAGCGTTGTTTTTCAGTGATGCGTTGATCCTGCTGTCATTTTTGTAGCACATTTCTTCACATGAATGCTGTCATCATTTATGAAAGTCTTTTCAGAGAGATCTTGGTAGGTTGATGGAGTCACTCATTTAGTGCATGGAAACACTGTGCCTGAGGACTCCCTAGTTTTGAGTCTTTGACCATTCTTGGTGCCTTCAAATATATGTTCTTCTGGGTTGTCCATGTCTTCCATGCCTTCTGTCCAAGGTCAAAAGACCTTCAGCCACGCCTGAAATACCAGGGGCTTTGTGGTCTTTGATGCTACCTGGAGCGGTCGGTGGAGAATCAGTCTGACCATAAAACATGACATCTGTGTGAGGAGAACTGGAAACCATGTGAATCGAATGGGACACAAAAAACTCCAGTTTCTTTCCACAAATGAGGGAAATGAATTCTCACACAGTAGCCAGATTACTCGTGGACACAGGAGGCAGAATAAAGAACTGGACCCCTTGGGCAGGGAATGACAACACTGAATAGCATGTGCCCAACTACAGAATTCCAGAGAAAAGTACAATAAATGGATCTGTAGAATCTGTCTATGTGCTTTATTTTAATCTGCTGGCAATGTATTAGAGTTACAAAATGAAGCCTCTTAGACTTATCTGTAAGGTCTTAAATACACTCTTGCTATTTACCATCATGGTTGTCAGTTCACGTATGTCCATATTACAATTTGCTTGCATGTCTGTGCAACCTTTCAAATTATTTTCCTGCAACGGCTCAGATGTAGCATCCAACTTGTAGTAAACAGTGAGAAGTAGCATCTCGCATGTCAAATGTTTACCTGCCACATCATTTTGACCACTCATGACCAATCCATTCCAGATACTAGGAATGAGGGACAGGGAGTCTGAACTGACACTTGACAACAGCCTCAACAGCTTTTCAGAGCTCAAGGTTGCCTTGGCGAGATTGGAACAAGGATGTGGGAGGTCCGGGTTAGAGTTGGGCGGTGGCACAATGATCAGTCGTTTGCTGGTTGTAAGGAGTGAGGAACTGAAAGTTAGGATGCTGGTACAGGAACCAAGCAGTTGTGGTTTTGAGCACCTCTCATCCCCAAGTCCCCACCTGCCAGCCGACCGTCTCCTGATCCCCATCCTATTACACCACTGTGTTCCTCTGGCGGTAGGGTGGAGGTGGTAGCACCATGCCAGGCTTGAGGGAGAACTCGGATAGGTACTCTGGGTTTTCAGCCACTGCAGGCCGGATGCGGCCATTCTGTTTGTAGAAAAGCTTGGTGCTGCACTCTGGCAGATACTCAGGGTTGTGCAGGCTAACCTTGGGAGGCAGGCTATGGTGCCAATACTCGGGATTGTCAAAGGTCTTCTTGGGCTTCTTGTCAGCCAGGATGGTGCTGGAGAGGGGAGCATGGACCGGGTGGAGGGAGTGACTGGGGTGAGCAGGATGGAATGTGTAACCTGGATGGGGGGGGTTACCACTTTGCCCAGGGTGACTAGGCTGGCCTATTTGGTGATGGCCAGGCTGGGAAGGGTGAGGGGCGTGTCCTGATTGGATGGCCTGGGCAGTGCTCATATTTGTGGGGGCCTTTAGAATGGGGATGCCGTTCTTGCCTTTCTCCCCGACACTGTTGAAGGCGTTGAAGTACAGAGGTTCATTAATGTATTCGTCTTCCACCTTGGCTGGCCCCCCGGGGGCGCCGTGGTAGCCCGGGTTATCCAGGGCGTGGACGTCTCCATTCTTCCGGCGTGTGATGAAGGGATTCTCCTCTACTGGGTTGAGGTAATCCACTGTCGAAAAAAAAAAAGCATTACGGGCACATTTTCAAACAGAGCTTTTCCACATGCTGATTATCTCTCGTTGAGACTGCAATTGCTTCCAGCCTTTCTCGTTCTGGCAACCATACCTGGCACTCTGCTGCTAAGTTTAAGCCTGATTCTTGTCTACTGACACTCCATCAAGGTATTCTTGTTTTGGGGCTCAACGTGTACAAATGACTCAGCCATTAAACAGTAATAGTACAGCAGCAAATAATATGCTGGAAAAATGAAGAAATTAGGAATGCAAATGAAGCATAATAATAATGGCAAAATGGAAATACTATGTAATAATATTTATTAGTAGAGCATCAGATAGCTGCCTATATTATATTCAGATATTATAAAGGGTATTTTTTTCTAATTGAAGGGGATCAGCTTGTGAGAATGAGCTGTGGTTAATGCCACTTACCCGAGGACGTCTTATCCTGCTCTGGGGTCATGTAGCCATCTTCATCACCCCCTGCTCGGGGACCTCGTTCTCCCAGGAACACAGTGGGGTCTGCACTGTACCGCTGCACACCAGCGCCCTCTGCTGGCCGGGGGGAGGCCTGCTTGCGGAGTGTGCCATTGCAGCGTGGGTCCTCCGGTGTGGGCCCCTGGGCCCCAGGCAGCCTCTCGGGGGCAGACGCTGCTACCGCTCCGGCGTGAGCTGTCACTGCCTCATTAGCACCGAAGCTGCCATCGTGGTACACAAACTGGTTCTGTGGGGAGCCAGAAGACGACACTGCTAGTTACACTGTGCCACCTGTAGGAGTCAGTGGTGAGAGTTCTCAGGGTACTACAAGCACACAGTAGATGGAAGTTGATGTAATGCAAAACTTAGCTGGACCAATGCAAAACAGGGTAACTAAAATCAGTACAAAGGTGATGCAAATAATGATGGGATAAGAAACTTTGCCGTATCCATTAGGAAAATCCATGGGAGTCCACAATTATTACAGTTAGGCAGCACAAACACGTGAAGGGGTCATAGGTCACGTTTTCCTTGTTGGCGCTACTATTGATTCTTCCGTCTATACACACTTCCTACCTTCCCTCAATCACATAATCCTCTACCTTATCATCTCTAGACTGCTTTATTCTCTCCAAAGCAAATGAAAAGCTGTCCAAATACCTTACTAAAGTGTAGCACAGAACTGAACAAGTAATTTGATCACTGGTGCTAAAGAAAGTGTAACACACCAATTAACACATCATGAGGGAATGAGGACCTGGAATTAACCAGTCATGTGACTCTCCGTCTGGAGTTGGCCACACCTCCATCTTCTCAATGCAGCTTTGGTGCCCATGTGCCGTTCTGTCTGTGTAACAATGAGGATGTTATTCTGCCATTACATGAAGTAAATCTCCTGACTGTAAGCTCCAATTGTTCCTTCTGATACAGTACTTGTACAAACCAGGCTGAAAATCAACTCCAGCACCATGAACCTCCAAAGGACTTGCATGCCTTATTCGTATTCACAAAGCTTGCTATCATCTAAGCATCTTAGGGAAGGGAAAGAACAAGAGCAGTATTTGGGGAAACGCCCCGTGTGACTGACTGATCCGCTTGGGGGCTGTAGCTCCTAGGTGCTCCTTGGATGAAACACTGCGCAACAAGAAAAGCAGAGCACCTCTGAATGCAGTGCTCCACCCTGTTTCTCCACAGACCCGACGAGCACGCTGCCCTCTGAGAAGGAACCCTGACTTCCTTATCAGTGTTACACGCATCCACATGCTCCAAACTGGCCTGTTCTAGTTACGGAAATCAGACCGAAATCCCTAGTGCCTTGATTTCTCTGCTTCAACTTCTGAATGTAACAAATAGATGAAAAAAAAACCAGTTTCCCTACTTATTTTGCTTTACATCTGTACCATGCTGTTTAAGTTACAGTATTTAAGGTCTGGGATGCTGGGATGGGAGATTCAGAATGTATTTCGCTAGCAGTATAGGAGTTAAATACAGAGGTGTTCATGGGGTTGTACTGATAGGCAACCCCATGGTATCTTTTTATCTTTCTGTAGGCAGGATATCTGTTTTAAACTGACACCATTGACACTGTAATTATAAAGGTCATTTACTGTGGGTTATGAGTGTAAAGAGCCTGCACTATGATAAAATTCAGTCTCCACAATAAATGTACCTGGGACTTTTCTGGGTCAGAACATCTCTCGGTGGCATGAACCTACCCGGTTGGAATCAATGTGAGGCCGAGGTGTGTAGGCAGGGGGCGCTGGCACACCAAAGGAGTGAGGGACCAAGTACTCCTCAGCATCCATTAGGTCCTCAAGCTCCTCCTCATCTAGGAGGCTCTGGAAGAACTTGCTGTCATTGGGGCTGGGTAGCTTCAAGCAGTCGTCTCCCTGGATAGGAGGCCAGAGGGCTTGTTTACAGACTCACAGGTCCAAGCCCTGCCCCCAGTGTTTATAAATAACTTTTTTTGGGAACAAGAAAGCCTCACCTGAATTACAAGGTAGCGCTGAGGGTCACGGGCCATTCTGCAGAACTCAGCTGCCAGCTCCTTGAACTTGGGTCTACTATCTGCATCGATCATCCAACCTGCATCGTGCACAGGGAGAGAGACGGAGTGAGAGAATGAGAGGCGTCGGTCTTTGTGGGACTGGGTTCTCATTGGCTGTGGAGCTGGAGCTGGTTCTTCCTGGTGACCAATCGTTTTGTCTATATAAGCTGCAAAGTCACGCACATGCAGGTTGAAGACACAGCTTACAGGACACTGATGGCAAGTTACACTAAGAATGACACTTTGGCAGTAGCTATATGCACTGTGTGAATAGCTTCCTGCTTTTGCACTGAGGATGCCTTTCCCTGATATCAGCCAACTAGGGATGCCAGTATATAATACTGATGTTCGTAACTTTGGGCTGGTTTATACTCAACACTTACAACGTGTTTGCTTATGCATCATGACCACATTATTCATGGTTCTAAAGTATTCTGTGTACATTCCATGAGGTGTTTGTGCACCTATGCATGGAACTACCGCAAAGCGTACACATCCTGCAGCACCACCATCATTGTGCCAGCTGTATAGTTTGGTGGAGGAGGGATAATGGTATGGGGCTGTTTTTCAGGGGCTGGACTTGGCCCCATAGTTCCTGTGAAAGGAACTCCTAATGCTTCAGCAAACCAAGGCGTTTTAGACAATTCTATACTTCCAATTTTGTGGGAACAGTTTGAGGAAGGCCCTTTTCTGTTCCAGCATGATCATGCCCCAGTACGCAAAGCAAGGTCCATAAAGACATAGTTGGGTGAGTTTGGTGTGGAAAACTTCACTGGCCTGCACAGAGCCCTGACCTCAACCCGACTGAACAACTATGGAATGAACTGGAACAGGGATTGCAAGCCAGGTCTTCACATCCAACATTACAGTGTCTGACCTCTTCTGGATGAATGGGCAAAAATTCCCCCAGATACACTCCAAAATCTTGTGTAAAGCCTTCCCAGAAGAGTGGCAGCTGTTATACCTGCAAAGGGGGACCAACTCCATACTGATGCCTATGGATTTAGGATGGGATGTCATGAAAGTTCCTGTAGGCGTCATGGCCAAGTGTCCCAATACTTTTGTCCTTAGAGTATAGGTCATGGAAGCAGCGAGTGAAAAACATTTCAGGCTACGACCTCATACACAAGAAAGTGAGACTAGAAATGAAGGAGCTGACCAAGATGATTTTTCACACTGCTCCTAGTGGACATAAGTTTTAATCCTCCAGACTGACGTACACTACGCATGGAGATATGAGTTGCATAGTGACAGTGTGTGAAAGCATGCAAGTGTCAAGTATAAACCAGCCCTTTGGGTGCCTCAGTGAGGTGCAGGTCTAGGATTGTGTGGATGTGAGAAGTTCCTCAGAACTAGTAGCTTAATTGAATGTTGATTTTTGCATGAGGGCAGGTTATGTCACATGTGACCAGGACCATGTTGATGTGTGTGAGGGTGGTCTCACATTTGACCATGACCATGTAGACATCGATGGTGCAGATGGGCGGCTGGGGCAGACGCTCTCCCTTCTCCAGCAGGTCTGGGATCTCGCGCGTGGGGATTCCGTCATAGGGCCTGCCCCCGAACGTCATCAGCTCCCAGATGGTCACTCCTGTGGAAGCAAAAACAGAAAACATCATCACTGCCCCGTCGGTTTAAAGAAAGGGACATGTACCACATTGGCTATGCATTCATGTTACCTTCAAAATAATATACATAAATATATGCAGGCATAAAAGATCATAAAGCAGAAATATATACAGGCATAAAAGATCATAAAGCAGAATTGAATATCTTTTCCTCATGGCTGACAGCAATCATGGGTCAGGTGATCCAGCTGGGCGGGTATTGATTGGCATGCTGCTGTCATGTGATTGGCTCACCGTAGCTCCACACGTCGCTCTGGTGCGTGAACTTCCTGTAGTGAATGCACTCCAGAGCCATCCACTTTATGGGCATCTGTGGGACGAGAGCACGGTGGCATGACACAAGAAAGCCGAATCCCGAAATGGCCTAGGGACACAAACTCGCCTTGCATTTCAGAGGATACAAAGCCCAAGGTATTTTGCACAAAATCCCCTGGAACCTAACAGGAGTGCAGAATTAATTTTTATCTGCGGAGCAAGGCCATGCATAATTCCTGGAAGAAGATATATTGTATTTCAATGGAACCTTCCTGGTAAAATAAAGGATAAATAAAATAAAAATAATTGACTGTGCTCACTGTTACCATCAGGCTCGTCAGTGCCCCCGTTTACACTGGTGCAAATGCAGTACTGCATTCCTAAGCTCTTCCCCTGTCACTTTCTGCAAACGTTTCCACTGAAAAATATACAGCTCTGGAAAAAATTAAAAGACCACAACAAAATTTTTAGTTTCACTCATTTCCCAATTTATGGGTATGCTTGTGTGTAAAATATACATTTTTAGTGAACTCCAGCCTGGCTCTTCTCTGTTTCTCATTAATGAAGGGCTTCTTCCTTGCTTTATGGTTCTTCAGTCCTGCTTCTAGGAGCCTGTTATGAACTTGTCCTAGCAGAGCACTTCACACCACACAATGTTTCCCATTCATTTTGAAGGTCATTTGATTCTCCGATTCATGAGGCACCGTTGGATAAGTTGACAGTCTGGCATTAGAAAGTTGCTTCTTCCTTCTACCTGCCTGGTTTTTGGTCATTCCCCGTGTCTCCTGCTTCACCTTGCTCATGTGTACTGCTGTATTAAAAAAAAAATGTTGAGCTTGGAAGCAACCTGCTGCTCAATGTAGCCTGTAGATCCAATACTAAACCAAGATTTAACAATGCAGATTCTTGAAAAATATGGCACGGTCTCCTAATTTTTTCCAGAGTTGTATGTAAAAGTACAGGACAGATTGCACAACCATAAATCTCACTAGTGGATCGCAAAACATGACGTTTCTTAGGATGCACTTCTCGGAGCGAGGAGGCAGTGTGACTGGAGAGCAACCCATGGCAGGATGGAGAGGACCGGCCTGAACGGACCCACGGGTAGCTAATAGAGATGCTGCACGTTTAGCGAAACGATCATCACCCACGCAGCGCTACGCCTTTGTAAACAAATTATGTTTGTGATATTTGCATTCAAGCTCGCGATAGTAAAAACAAGAAAAAAAGTCAATAGAGAAGTTAAGCTTTCATATTTATGCATCTGCGTGCAGTTTGGGCTGAGTCTCGCTCAGATCAGGACCCCACGTAGTGAAGGAGCTCACTGGCCCCTTGCTCATTAGCCATTCAGCCCCAGTCCCCCAGTGAATACGTAATGCGTATTTTAATCCCGCTGATGGATTTTTAAAGGGGTGATAAGATTCTGAAGTATATGAAGGCGCCGGCTCTTGGGCAGACGAGCACGCATCAGAGCGTAAGTGGAAGCTGGCGAATAAAGGAAAAAAAAAGTAGCGAGGAGCAGAAAGAGGGAGCCGCTCGATACCAGACGGAACGTCCCCGTTCCAGCAGGCCGCCAGCAGTATAGCAAGTAATATAACTCTCTCTATGCTACAGGCACCGCAAATTACAATTTATTACAAACTCTGTGGGAAAGTTTAAGTTTACGTCTTATTGCATTTGCAGCTCAACAGTGCCCCCTTGATTGCTAATTGGGCAAGCACGTGAAATCAGCAGTCATGTTTGACTGACCGTGTAGGGATGGAATTGTATCAAGCCTATGTTGACCACCTGGCAGCTAATCGCCCCCCCCCCCGGAGTGCCAACCTTGCCGCCATCCGCATTGTACTCCTTCTCGTCGGCGTCCAGGAGACGCGCCAGGCCGAAGTCGGTGATCTTGATGTGGTTGGGCGACTTGACCAGCACGTTGCGAGCGGCCAGGTCTCTGTGCACCAGCCGGCGGTCCTCTAGGTACATCATGCCCTGTCGATGACAGCAGCCCTGACGTCAAGTGGCCTGTCACTATCATCAGTCATCAACATTAGCATATGCTAACCGACAATAAAAAACGAGTTAAAATTCATCTTAAAAAGTTTTTATTGATGCCAACAGGGTGATCTTGTTTGAACTCACCTTGAATAACTTCAGTACCCAACAGTATAAATGCATAAAACTGTAAAAAAAAAGCTTTTCATCTCATAAACAATGAACTGAAAAATACGGACATCTCTTTAGCCGACTGTGCCTGCTATGTGACTACAACAATAACCATAACAAACCAGACAGTGACATATTGTGACACAGATAATTAGCAGCTTGCCTGCCAACATAACCGGGCTTGTTCAGTGCAAGAGTTTGCTAGAGGAGCTGTCACACCCCCCCCCCCCACCCAGAGTCAAGACAACTGTCTGAATGGCATCCTGTTCCAGAGGACTTCAGTTAGACAAGCTGATTGTACTTCTTTGTGTCGTGTTTAGCAGTTAAATAAAGTTAAAAGCAAGTTTCAACTGCTGTCACTTCCCCACCTGATACAAGCCCCTCCCACTGCAGAAAGAGGAAGTGGGGGTTTTTAAAGGGGAAGTAAAATCAAGAACAACCATGGAAAACACGGGTGAGCTGTTAATCAAGACCAAGACATCGACGTCAGCCTTAGAAGGAGGCATCGCCTGTTGGACAACAACGTTTACACTGACTTGTCTGGACGTCATTATAACCTTCGAGGAAAATAGTGTTATTTCGATGGAATTTAAAACAACAGTCTATATCATAACTTTCACATTCATATTTCCTACATTTCTACAAGTTCCATAAGAACTGCCTTCATAAACTGCAAATTTGTTGGAAGCTACGAAGTAAATTGTTGTGGTGTTTGGTTAAAAAAAAATTACAAAAATCAATATAGTTTTCAGTCCTCAATGAGACAAGCACAAAGATAATTATGAATTTCTGAGGGGCTTAATGGGACTTTGGGAACCGCTGTGGAAGGAAATGTTTGTGACCAACTTGAATGAGATTTTTATCAAACTAATGAAGAAGAGGACTGAATTGGATAAAGTCCCTTGTACTTTAAATGAATGGGGCTTTTTCTTGTGGTTTGGGCTGAGTCGCAATCTGAAGTGCTCTCTGGAAGAGGGTAACATTTCCCCAGTGACAAATCTCAACTAACGATTGTGCAGTAGGAGAAAATGGAATGTTCAATCGATTTAAGCAGTGCGAAGGCATCCTGCCCCTTCTGTCGTGTTACTCGGAAACATCCGAGTGCCCTTTGACTCAGGAATGGATTCAGAATCTTAAAGCGGTTGTTGACAAAACTGAATAGAAGCGTTGCACATTTTTGGGAAGTAGGTGAAATGGAGGAAGAGGAGGAGGGAAAAAGGGAAAAATAAATAGAGGAGTTTGACTAGAACGAATCAGGGCATCTCAGCCTCCTTCCAGAGAAGCGAAGGCTCTGGGAGTCACTCGATAACCTTAGGTCATCGATTCGAAAACCTCCAAGAACAACGGGCCCTTAAAGTGCCGGGCTGCCACCGGTGGTCCGAGACCGGAATCCCTAGCTGTGTGGGAACTGGCACTGACCGGATCCAGCCCCACAATCAATGGGGACGACCGGGCAGCTGTGTTCAATTTGGAGCTTTGGCACCCATGTTAATGGGATTGCACCAGTGCATATCTTGCAATGCGAGCGGACGATGGCACACACACGCTGATTTGGGTTAAACAAAAAAGGGAGAGATGAATGAAATGTTTAAAAGGCTTACCAAGAGAGATGGGATGAGAAGTCAGGCTGATTTAGGGCGGAACAAATTGGAATGAGAACGAAAGAGCCAGAATTACAACGACAATACTATAATTACACAAGGCTCACACTGCAAAAGGAGCCCCTAGGGTTAGCATTGCATTCACTTCCATAGCTGGGGCTTTTCTTTGCAGTTTTTCCCCCTTTATTCATAGAACTTGGTATTTTATTGGAGCAATTCAGGTTAAACACCACTCTGAAAGAAAGTATGCCTAGGGTTTGGAACACGTAGCTTACAAATCTGTGGCCCTTACAACCAGGCCTCCCGTTGCTGGGAAAAAAATCTACTTTTCTAAGAGGAACCAGCAGGGGGCAGTGGAGCAGGGGCTGCCCTTGTCTCACCAAGCGGCTGTTGGCGCCAGGCTCAGGTACATGTGGCTGCTGATGCTAACATTGCTTTATAACTGCAATGGGAACCAAATGTCAAACTGTGGACCCCTTTCACCGCTCGAGTGCAGCATACAGATGCCACGATACACCTGACCTTCCAGTAAAACCTCTGTGTTGCAGCTTCAGATAATCCGTGCTACGCCTGCAGACTTCCTTAGGCATGGAGACCAAAAAGCAACAACAAAGTTTTCATTCAGTAGACAGTACATTGCCGTGTAGTATGTTGTTCCACTCCCAGCCTACAGGGGTCACTGTAATTTTGCTGCATTCTATGTCCTCATTTTCACGCCTTGTGTGTTCTGAATAACATAGAATAAAGATTGTGTAGACTCTGGGACACCTATTCTGAAAAGGATAAATTCAAAAAATGCCACTGACTGTGTTTGGGTGGGTATGCTAATGAACACCGCCAGTATCCCAGCATGCCTCTCACTTCAGCCATGTGCAGAAACACCTACTTACCTTTCCTTTAGAATAAAAAACAAATATATTTTTTTATTAAATCTTATTAAGAGCACCTTGCAATCTCATGAGGTATGCAGAATAGCCGCTGTTCTACTGCCAGCCTGCAGGGGTCACTGTAATTTTACCACATGCTAAATCCTTATTTACAAGCTTGTTTGTATTGAATAATGTAGACAAGATCCTTGGACACCTAAGTGGACAACTTCAAAATAGTGCCACTGACTGTTTGGGGGGTATACTGGGAGAAGGAAGCCTGTAATGGAACGAAGATCTGTTGTGTCTGTAGGCGTGCGTGTGCTTGAGGATGTGATGCAGTGTAATGCGGGGGAGCGCTCGACGAGTCCGCGCGGAATCTCGCTCCCTGCACCGTCGGCGAAACGGCGCTCTGTAATTTTCGCAATTTTCAAGACAATTAAGCAGGGAGAAAATTGATAGCTTGCCATCTAGTGAATGTTAATTATGAAAAACAGTGATAAGAAGAAGAGATAGCCAGGCAGAATTTCGACCGACGGTGTTTCGGAACATGCCCATGTGGCAGAGACTGGAGCACACGTGCGGGTCCTGGAAAGGACAGAGGAGAGCCAGGTTAAGAGTATAATTTTGATATAATTCACAAGTTGGCGCCGTCTTGGCTAACCAATACGGACAGGAATAATAAAGACTGGGTGTGCGCTGGCTGTGAGGATAGTCTGCTTCCAGTCGATGGCGAGCCACTCTTACAACAGACAATCATCGGCGTGCTTTGTAACGCTCCGAGAGCGCCGGGGTAATTTACGTCTATGTATCAGCGGAGTAGACAAAAGCTGACTCAACGGGATTGTGTTAAAATGCTTTTTTTTCCCCCCGTCTAGAGGCATTTCGCCGGCCCAGACAAATGTTACAATAAATCGATGGCGCAGTCGCCTGGCAGCCCGCGGCTGCGATTCCAACGTGCCCCCGGAGAGCCATCCGTCACCGGCCCTCGGAGGGGCCACAGTGTGGGCGCTGTCGCTCTCCGGCGAGGAGCTGCCAGGCGTGCTCGCCCTCCCACTGTCATTTCTGGGGGGGGGGGGGAACACCATCCCTCAGCGTTGCGAAGTGCTTTGGGAGAGGAACACGATCCCAGCATCCCGCTTGTGGTGTAAGCAATTTAAAAAAAATCTGGCGAAGTGATGGGGCCCGCCTTCCGAAGCCGTCTCTATTTATTGGGGGGGGGGGGGGATGCCCGGCAACCGGCCAGCTTGGCCCCACCCATTCATCTGCCCCTGGTTTGTCACTCACGGGCAGTAGCTGGCGAGTGTGAACGGGACCAGCGCCTCCCCAGTTCCATCTGTGAGCTGAGAGCACACTAAACACTCTCCTCCCTGGCTGCAGCTCGCTTTGGCCCCCCGCCAACACAATTACAAAGGGAGAAGACACAGGGCCTATCTTACACTGCTGGAAGTGTATTTAAAACAGATTACTTCTGGAGGCTGGGCAGCCGATCAATAGAGATGTTGATTACAATAAGCCACAAGGAGCTGGCGATGCGCAATGTTTATCCTCAACTTTTACTTAAAAATAATTAGAAATCTATAACAAATATAGTAAATTTATGTATACTTTGTTCTGAGGTGATTAAATGCAACTTAGCGGAGACTTATGGGGTGTTTGGGCTGAAGTAAATCTGTGACCAGGGTAACCAAGCAGCAGCAATGTAAGAGAGGCAGGGCCTGATACCGGCACTGAACCTCACCTCTCTGTCTCACTGTCGGTCCGGCTTCCCGGCCCTGTGAGAAGGCTGAAGGGGGGGGGACTTAGCAATCTGCGGGCACCAGACCAGCCTCACAGCTTGGGGGTCGGGGGCGCTGAGGGTGAAGCCACACGGGATTGAGCACAGCGTTTATGAAACACACGCCCCTTAGCTTTACTTTGGCCTTGCTGCACCTGCAGTTCCAGCCCTGAGTGGCCCAGGTCACATGTTCTCCAGCAAGGCTGTACTGCCTTCATCCGGGTGCACAGCACACAGAAACATAACCTTGTGTGCCAGTGCAATACTGTACATGTTACTCTAGTGGTCACTTACAATCTTACCTATTGATGAGTTTACCTGGTGTATTTCAGGGCAGAGTAACTCACATAAAACGTGCAGACCCTCCCTGGGATTTCAGTAAACGCTGCACCCTCCCGCTGCCCCTTCAGCTTCTCTACTGCCGCTAAATATTCAGCATTCAGTTACTACTGTACATTACCTACTAATTTACCCAAAAAAAAAAAAAAACCCTTGAGTACGTATCGTAAGCACTGCACTCATACTTTAAAAAAAAAAACACTTAATTTCGCCAGCATTATTTCTGTGTGTTACTGTAAGAAGCTAATGAATCATGTTCTGTATGACAAGGCATTGGAATTTAAAATGCAATTATTTGAATTTGGGTAGCATCAGGTGCTAAGTGATGATGGGTGCAATTCAATGACTTTGTATTTATTCAACAGCCATCTTCGCATGATCTCTAACGAAGCACTTCACCCCAAAGCTCATACTGTGAAAAATAAATTATCAAAAGATCTTCAATGATCTGATACAACCTTTCTCCATCTGCACTGAGATCATTTAATGCTTGTGCTTACACAACATGCAGGCAACATTATAATCTGCCAGATTAATACACTACACTACACACACACAGAAAAAAATCAGACTGTATTGATTTGACACTGGTAACTTTTCAGTGCAGCATACTTTGGCAGATTCTTTTATGAACTCAGACTGTTTCATGAAAAATTATATTGGAGGCTTCAAAATATCCCAATATCTGGAGAGTATACACGAATATATTACACATTTCTGTTGCTGTATTCAGTGACACATCTCTGTGCCCCCCAGTCATGAGGTCACACAAACACAGACGGGGGCTATTATTGGGTAAAAGCCAGCCAGTTCAGTCAGCGACAGCACTGTCTTCAGATCACGCTATTTAAAGCAGGTATGCAGGCAGCCAGGGACTCAGAGGGTGAACGAGCGAGGGAGAAGATCTGAGCGACTTTGAACGTAGCGTGGTGGCTGTCGCCACGTTTGCCGGAATGAGTCTTTTAGAAACAGCGCCCCCTGCTGGGCTGCTCATGGACTGCAGCGTCTGGGGCGCACGGGGGAATGACTCGTCACCTAACAAACATCCAGCCTCTGGCACTTCTGCGGTCAGAATCACGCGGTTAATCATAAAGGCCAGCGGAGTCTGATGGGGAAGCAGATGGGCTAAAGTCAGACAGCCAAGTACAGAAAGTCCAGAAAGATGCAGGTTGCTACGGTCACCTTGCCAAAGCCTGTCGCAAAAAGGGCACAGCAGCCGCTGACCGGAGTGGCTCTCCTCCCCGTTGGATGAAACGGGAAATGCCAAAGGACTGAAAACAATGTGCCTGGTTTATGTTTCCTAGAGGACCAGGATATAGAAAAAAACACTGCATAGATCCATGCTGCTGTGCCTGTCTGTGACGGGGGGCTGCGATGATGTATTTTCATGGCACATGCTAAATAGCTGGACATCGACGATGATGCATTCCATGCATCCTTTCCTGGCACCAAGACATCCATAAACAAATGGCTTCTTTCAGGAGACTCCAATAGGCCAATCATGTCCAGGTATTAGTTCCTGGGAACACGGCCTGGCTAGTTACCGGTGGCTGAATCCAGACGAGCATCTGTGGGATGAGATGGAACATGCTTCTCGGTGTAGAGATCTGCCATCGGCTAATTTGCTAATTTATCTTTGAGAAGCGTCCCTGTGGCGTGCCTTCAACACCATGTTGAGTCCATGCCCCAATGATCTCAGGCTGGGTGTGATCCAGGGCATTAAGCAGTGGGTGGTACTGGTTAAAGACCCGATCTCGAACCCAAAACCTTCTGGTTTCATAAGCCAAGGACACCTTATATTTTGGGTAAATAATGAATTTTGGAGAAAAAAATAATAAATCTAGGTATAACACTTAGATGCTTAAATCTGTCCATCCATCCATCCATCCATCCATCCATCCATCCATCATCTTCAATCTGTACTGGAGAGTCTTGGCTAACAAAAAAAATCCTCAAAAACCACCATTAAATCTATACCTTGGTTACTGAAGTCCTTGCATATCATTTAATTTAAAAAAATCAATTTAATGTGATGGAATATGCAGTGCATCCACTCACATGGGATTGTGAACATGTGGGATTAGCGCTTTTCCCTGCCCTAGTTAGTTCCCTTTTGCTACACCTGGTCTATGCATTAATTTGGGTAAATCATCCCCCCTCCCCCCTTGATTCCTTGGTCACAGTAGAGTCAGAGCTCCCATTGTGGCCTGTTAGAGCAATATTACACCTATCTCATGGAGACCAGCGTTATCAGGACCAGCACAACAGCTCAAGCTGTCTTTATCTGATGACTAGGGCCTAATTAAAATAACAGCAGTGTATATTAAAAAGCTGGAAATGGCAATGTCTATTTATAAGGTTTGCATAAACATACAACGATGTCAGTGAGCTGGGGAGGGGCAGGGTTAGGAAATGTCCTAATGATAGAATTAGAAAGAGAGAAAGCTAACGAGGAAAAAAAAGATTGCAGAGGTGTTGCGGGGGGGGGGGGGGGGGGGGGTATTAGATGTCCAACAACAGAGGATAAACATTTACAATATGACTCAGCCAGGACCAGATTGCCAGGCTGAGTAATCCGCTCATTAAGCTCCTTTCTTGGCCATAGTTGCAGCCACATTACGGAAATTCTTTCAGACTGAAATAAAGCGATTATTTTGATAAAATCACAGAGGATCGCTTGTTTATCGCATTCTAACAATTGGAAAACGCATCGCAGGTTCCACAGCACTGCACATGGAGATGCAAATTGATAACGCATTAATAAGTGCGGCTGCGGCGGCGCGGACTGTCAGCGCTGCTCTGCGGACCAAATCGGAGACTTCAAATCACTCACGAGATGAGCCCTGAATCAAAATCGCTGTGGGGGATGGGGGGGCAGATATCATGTCTGTAACCAAAACAGAGAAGAGAAATCTGTGATAACTGCAGCCTCTTTGCAATCCACACAAGCCACCCACTGCGGCTGCCTTAGAAGGAACCTTACAGTGTGCTCTGGACATTATGAAGGATCATCGGCATTCCAGGGCCTCACAAACCACATGACACCAAAAGATTGAGCTGACACACAGGGCTGTGGATGAGCCACCCATGGGTACTGGTCCAATGGCCCTAAAACGTGCCAATACGAGGTTTGAGGGGAGTCTATTGCTGTAGCCCTGAGCCAAGTAATTACCCTGAATTGCTCTGTTAACATATGCTGGAGTAAAAACCACAAGTCGTTGTCAATATTGTGAACGCTGAGGAGCTGACTGTCAGCATACAAGCAGCGAGACGCTTTATAAACGGACGGCTTCAAGCGGCTGAACATATAGCGTGTGATGGCGGAGGGTTTGAGTGGGCGGGGGGGGCGGAGCTTTGGCCCAATCGTGTCATTAGCAGGTGGCGTGCAGGACGGGCAGCGAGTGAGGGGCAGGTTTACAGGCGTCTGCCAGCAGACCCAGAGAAACAATAACACAGCGACCACAATGCGTCTCCAGGAGATGCGACACGGTCAGCTGGCATGGGGCATGGGCTCTACGCCATGGTGGGTAATTTGTTTTGGAGTTTCTATGGTAGGGTGTGCGAGAGAGAGAGAAAGAGAGAGAGGGAGAGAGAGAGAGAGAGAGTGAATAACAGCACATTTGGGTTCAAGCTTGTGGCATGTTGCAGAGTCCCTGCATGACTCATAATCTACCAATGGTGAGGAGAGGGTCGGTGTACAGGAGCGATGAGGTGTAATTTGTGCGGACGCCAGCCTGTCCGTCACGTTCCAGGGCCAACTCAGCATGGTGTGGAGAAGCAAAACATGAACGGAACGGACAGCCCAACCCAGGAGATGGAAGGCAGGGGTGGGTAGGCTTATTCTGGTACTGAGAGAAAAGTCAAAATCACAAATACTTCAAAACTCCAAGACGGGATTTATGCTACACAGACTATATAAGGGCCTTTTAAAAAGCAATGCAAATGTTTCAGACCCTGGGAGAGATGGACACCCCCGCCTTACAGTCTGGGGTGGGAGGGTCTCCTGGACGCCTTGACCCATAGAACAAGGCGACCCGTGACCTTGTCCTGGAGGACAAGCCCCGGCCTTGGCAGAGCCAGAGGGTACCAGATGGACCTGATAATGCTTTGGCAGGGAGGGGGCGTGACCTGCCCCCACCTCCTCCAGGTGAAGCCCCGAACGTCTCTGTCGCACGTTGCGGGGAGGATCGCCTAATTATCGGCACTGTGGGGAGCGAGAAGCCTGGGGTGGTGGAGCTGGTGGTGCCGGCCATAGTGGATGAGGGTCAATCTGCCTCCTTCCATTCCCCACAAGCGCAGGATTCTGGGGTCCAATGTGACCTACATTGTGTGGAAAGGTTAGATCTGCCTCACAAGCCACAGATTTATCCTGGATATCATCAGATTCTTTCATATCAACAAGAACACTAAAGAGCTCGTCTTGTATTTTCCTCCTAAGCGAGTACCTTCCGCTTCTCTTTTTAATTACGCCTCCTACGCGCACACAAAGGGAGACCTCGCTTCTCTGTGCCGCACTGTCTTCAACGAAATGTGTTAAATGAAACGTTCGTGTCGTGAGCTCGCCGTCAGACATGAGTCAAAATAATTCGCGGTTCCCCGTAATCCTGAAAAAGGAACCAGAAGAAACCGATCAAAGGCGATGGGGCCCCTTTAATGCCGAAGCGGGAGACGGAGACGCAGCGATGTGTAGGGTGCGCTAGTCGATAGGAGGGTCACTAGGAATCACAGATTCCAGCCTCACCCTGGCTCTGCGAAGTATGCCAGAAATTTATTTGATGCACTCTTAATAGACAAGACTCTGTTAAATGTGTCAATCAAACGCCTTAAAGCTATGCAGAAGCCCAGTACAGTCCTTCCTTAACTAGGTATGTATAACAATAGCTTTATAAATGCGTACTCCCAGACAAACATACCCATCAACACCAATCTGTGGTTCATGTGGCTCAATAGAAACCATCTCAGTAAAAAACTGCTTCAGTCCCTCCGCAAATGATTCTGTCTGAGCATCAACCTGCATTTCCGCAGCCTTTTGGATGTTGCGATGCACCTGCTTTTAATCTCGTGGAACCGGTGTATGCGGGTGTGTGCGGAGAACCTGTCCACGCACACGCTGACCGGCACCTCGCTGAGCCAAACGCTCTGTCTCAGAGCGCTTTTATATCTCTCCGTCCCTTGCTGGCTACACTGTCTCTCCATTTACAGTCCCCCCCCCACCGGCTCTCCTATGTCCTCCCTTGGGGGTTGCGAGCCGTAATGAGTGCTAACTCAAGCCGTGCGGCAACCGGTCAGCCGGGGAATGGGGGGGTTAATCCCAAGAGGGGGCTGTGTGGTGTTGCAAACTGTACCCGCCTTGCAAACACACTGTGAGGGGAGGGAGGGTGGGGGGTTCCCCAGAACAGCACGCCCCATGAGGAAACATTGCTGTGGCGTTGATAAGGGGCCCCACAATGCCCCCCCTCTCAGTGTGCCCTGAGAATCAGCACCGCTCCTACTGTCCATGCAGTCAGCATGACAACTGCTGCATTCGGCATGCTGGCATTAATAAACACGCAGCACTACAGCGAAGCTCAGCTGGGCACCATCAAAGGGAGTACTGTGTGAATACTGAGTACTTTAGCCCCGATACCAATCTTCCTTCAAAAAACAAGTAGATAAATAAATACAATCAAGCCCCAAGTAAACTTGACTTACCCCCTGATCTTTTCAATAGCTAGAAAGTAGGGTTAGAGGATACAGTAAAACAGATGGGTAGCACAGAGAGGAACACTTCTACAGAATTTTTATGTGTATACATGCACATATATACATATATATGTGTGTGCGTGTATGTGTGTGTTTGTGTGTGTGTGTATATATATGCGTGTGTGTGTATATATATCCGTATCTCCATTCATTCATTGCATTTATTTTGCATGAAATGCCCATCTACAGTGGAGAACGATGCATAAATATTCACAGGTTATGCATGCCTAATAGAATTACCGATTCATCTGAACTATGTGCACAAGCATTGTGGGAAGGCTGGAGCGCCTGCAGGAAATCCACATAGATACAGAGACACACGTATACACACACACACACACACGCGCACGCGCGCACATGCACGGAGCCCCGCAGCCACGAGGAGACATCGCTCCAGGCCCAGCCTCTCTTCTGTCCTTGATTTCCTGTAGTGCTACATAATGTTTCCTAAGGGCACAGGAAAAATCATCCACAAAACAGTTTTGCGAGCTTCCCTTTGCCACGCAGCACTCCATTCCGGCAGCGTGTTTTCCTCCATCTTCTCCTTTCAGTGTATTATAACACGCTGCTAACTCGTGTTGGAGGAAGGTAATGAGAGGGGGGGGCTTCCCCTCAGCTCCATTAGGTGCTGACATTTGTCTGGCGTGGCTGCGATCGTCACTGGCCAGGTTTCCACCTCACTGCCCGCAGGTCCAAGACTGAAAAATGTCACGGTGGGGGCAATGTAAATGTCAAAAAAACAAACATGGCTCTTTGCGTCGTCCTCCCACAACAGAATACATAAAACACAAAGACGCTTTCTCTAATTGGCCATGACACCAGAGAAACCGTCCTGGGGGAAGTCACCGACGGAGTCACCCCCCCCCCCGTCCAAGTTCATGGGCACGTGTGGCGAGTTTGTCTGAGTCGTCATCTCCGATCTCCGAAGGACATGCCACAAACGTCTGCTTTCATTTTCATCTCTGCTGCTGCTGGTGTTTAGGGTCATGGCAGTCGCCGTTCAGTCGGGGTCCACGCCATTAGAAGTTCTGTCTGCCGGGCGGCCGATTCTGATCTGATAATCGAAAATGAAGGGAGGCCCGGCTCTGTTGTGACCCCCCCACTGGTTCATCTATAAATTGGATGATGGACCGCAAACAGGCTGTAGACTGCGGCTGCTTCCGCTTGGCCGTCTGGTTAACTGTTTGAAGGTTTCACACCCAGACGGCGGTCTCTCCTGTGGCAGCAGTTCTGAGAGCACCGCTTCTACTTTCTCGCAGCCATCGCTGCTTAGCAGAATGTCTAACAAGCTTAAAGCTTATCGACTTTCCCTGGCACCGTTCCATTCCTTACAGCTAGGACGAGAACCTGCAACCTTCTGATCCGAAGGTTCACTTGCAACCCTTTAAACATCTTGGCTGAAAGTGCCTTCATTACAGCTCACACCCGCTGCCAAAATTTCTCCTCATAAAACAAAAACTTGCCGTTTTTTTTTCCCCTAAACCTAACCTTAAATCTAACTTTTGGTTTCTTCTCCTCATCTGCCTTCAATTTCTGTATTATCTTTCCAAGTTCAGAAATCATATCGCATTACCTGCTGCGTCTGCCATGCTGCTGTTCCTATATTTGCCCTAAATCTACTTCTTAAATCTGCTACATAAGAAACAATTAAATTTTCAGTAAAAGCAGAAAGAGGAGGAGGGAGCTTTCAAGTACAATGGAACTGCCAGCGAAATGAAACAAAATCACAAAGGAAACGCCCGACCTAACCTTCCTACTGGCTAAAAGCTGTTTGTTATGCGTTTGCGGAGAGGCATGGAGAAGCCCCTCAGAGGGCTACGATGACCCACCGCACCCTGGGCACCTCTGGGACCCTGAGAGATTTTCTTTACCCTGCAGTCCTTTAACCTAAGAGACGGTAAAACAGGGCAACTGGCAAACTCTGAATTATGACTCATGACTTCCCACAAACAGAATAAGAGCTTTGTCTGAACCCCCTACTCTAACTCTAATTGCTCCAAGCAATATATATATATATATATATATATATATATATAAAATCTGAATATAACTAATCTGCACTGTACTGTTGCCCAATTCCCATACTAATCAGTTACCACACCTTTCTATTTGGATTGGAATATGTTCAACACCCTCAGCCACGTGGAACACATGAAGTCGCCTTCTTAAGGGCATTCTTCTAGATTATTCTTACCGCAAATCCTATTTGATAGGCAAGCTTTTGATGTTCATAGTGGGGTTAGCACTTGTCCATCACTTCCGCCTTTCTCTGAGTCGCCCTGAACGCCTGGCCGGATGACGGTGGTCCTCAGGGATAAGACATCAACGTGGTTTAAGGAAAAGGTGATAAGCTAGTGAGGTGATGGACCACTAGGATTCCCAAGGCTGTCAGCAGGCAATTAATTGATGTATCTGCTCACTAAATCGAGTCCCACACTCAATTATTTTGTGGAAGATGGATGTAAAGGAGCCATGTTTGGTTCCTACCAGTGCAATTGGCGTTGTCTAGGATCCATAGTACTTGTCTTGTCAATGCCTTTGAGACACAGAGAAAATACATGGCCAATGTATATTTGCTTCTTATAAATACATCTACATTTGGGCAGGTATTATTGGTGAGAGGACAGTAATAGTCATAGTTACTGATTTTGTATACATATATTATGTGCTGGACCATGATTTAACGATGAATTATCTCCTCCAAAACGGCTTGACAGTAGGTCCTCTGTACCCAGCAACCACAAAATGAATATAAACAGATGCCAGATCCTTTGCACTAAGGCCTTTCCTGGGCAACGCAGCTGACAAAGCAAGGCGTTTCTGGAAAGCTGCCACTGCCACTGTTGCAGTTAGCGCTAGGCCTGTCCTGAGTGACTCCCCAGAACCTCGGTGCTTGATTAATGACAGCCATTACAATTGTGTCCCTTCTGCTCAGAGACGCTGCCGATCACCTTCACCTTGCCAACCTGCATACAGCAAACCAGACAGCCGACCAGCTCAATGAAATATCATTCAGAGGCAGCGGAGGTACAAGGATACCGTTCAGAGGCAATCTTTGATTATGACATCACTTAGAGGCAGTCATGTCATAGTGAGGCTATTCAGAGGCAAAAAACCCCTGAATGACATCATTCATAAACATTCTGGTAATACAGACATCATTTACAATCTGGTGACATCATTCAAAGACTACAGAGAAGTAATAACATAATTTGTAAGGATGTCTAGCAACAGTGACATCATTCATAGGCAGACTGGTAACTTCATACAGAGTCAGAATCCTAAAAAGAGAAAGCTTCGTGTTCTTTAGTATAGTGACCTGAGCATATTTACTAACTTAGGATATTCTGTCCATGCTACCGGCTGCAATCCAAAACTGAAAACAATCCCAAAGCAGGCCCTTCAACAGAATGAAAACCCAAATAATGTTATGGTTTTTCTCTAAACAAACCACTACATCTAAACTTTTTATACTGGACTGTTTCTTAGCTGGCCTTATGTTGACCTTGGTATTCTTAGGGACATAAACAAACTACATCATTTTTTGATCCTTTGTTTTACAACAGACAAAAACTGGATTTGGGGCCATAAATGAGGATGAGTCTATGATGCAATCAGCTCCTATGGTGACTTATGCTCGTGAATTCTGTAATAGGAATGGGAGTCTGCGGCAGCCTTGCTAGTATATGTGCAAATAGTTGAATTCGGCAAAAAATAAATGCCAGTTGTGCCCTCGTCCAAGACCTGGCAACGAGCTCCCACCCCTTGCCTAGGGAATGTCTCGGAAAGTCCTTGAAACGAAGTCTACCACCTAGGGGGAGGGGGGAAACCCTCAAGGCAGATGAGTCTTGTCATAAATATTGCACTTTGAATCAATTTAATATGCAGTTTGCTTCAGTTTGCATGGGCTCCTGGCTATCAACGGTAATGTTACATGCTATATGATACGTACAAATAAAGTGCAACCCGATATGCTATTCACGCTATCCAGGGTATTAAGTTTGTCCACTCGTAATTAATAGTGGGAAATTTCTCATTTTCCCGATATTCTTTGCTGAAGTAAATTGTATTCACAAGTCATACTTACCTGCCATTATAGTAAATGACTGAGGTGTCGCTGCACTGCAGACTGAAATGAATGTTTACTGCATTGCCCAGAAAATAAATGCTTTATTTATCATATCCGTTCCATTATCCATTTCATAATTTATAAGTGTGAAAAGGGCTGTACCGCCACAGAATCACTGATGTGGTTCTTTTGCAGGATTGAGGGCTTAACTGTTGAAGGATTGAGATCAAACACAAAGGCGGCGCTTCAGAGGGTTGTTCGCTCCGCTCCCTCTGGGCCTGGGCCTGACCGCTCGCTGTCGTCACTCCCAGCACCAGGCGTTAGCATCAAGTTTGCATGTTGTGCTAAACTTGTCAAAATTTCAAGACACAAAACTTTCGACGCTCCTCAGATTTAAAGCAAGGAAGTAAAACCTTGAAGCATCAAAGGGCATTGCTACTTTCTGCAGCGTTATCCTCAAGCAATAATAAACAACTAGCCTAATCTGCTATCTGTAGAGTATAACTGCACAGAAGGCAATCAAAAGTTCAGATGAAAAGGAATGCAGAGACACAGCAGAAATACACTCATAACTTTGGGAAAAAAAACAAAACATGGTACCACAGGGCTGGTCTGTTGCAGCCGATGAGGACCATTTACCACCAGGACTATGCGATTTCAGTACCATCTAACACCAATACCATCTACTAGCAGCACTGCCCGCCGTCAGTACCACATGGCCCTGCGTGTGCATCCTGGGCATGTGTGCATTTACATGGTGTGTGCACCTGAGATAGTGCTCCTGGTTGGAGACCAACCTATAGCACCTTGCGCTCTTTGAAATGCAACACCCTCACAGCCTTTCGCAGCTGGGTGTCCCGGTGTCAAAGCTCACAGCGTGGAGCCGCAGGCTCCTTCTGCAGGAGGCGCGAGGACAGCAGGAGGTTCCCACCGTGGTCCAAACCCAGAGGCCAGAGGAGGGCCCACCTCAGCGTGAGGCTCTCTTATTCAACAGAGCCAAAAAACACATACTATTGTACGACCAGAAATCATGACAAACAGCAACTGACAGCAAAGTGCAGGTGCTTATTCCTAATACATTAATATATGATGAACAGACCCACTGAATACATTATTTGGATTTCTGTCCTTGCCTGAAAATAAATCATATTTGACGAATTTACACAGTGATCTGCATACAAGATCTACACCTAGTTAAATAAATACCAGACAGACACATTATCTATTCGAAACAAGACAACTTGACATGGTGAATGGCTAGCTAATGAATATAAGGTTTATGCTAGCACGTAAAATAATAAGGCAGCTGGCAATTTTGCCTTTGGTAGAGATGCATGATGCCTGATATATTAGGGATGTCTATGAGCACCACACCTGTAAATCAGTCATGTGGGGAATAAAATATCTTTTTCAGTTGAAATTTATGGAGATGCAAAATATCAGAAAATGACCATTTAGCCAAAAACAGGTTGCACGCTATGAATGGAGGAAACATCACAGATGTTAAGAATCCATAAGCTACTGCTCACGTATACAAGGGGTGGAGAAAATAACAAAAATACCACATGAAAACAAGTTCTATTTCTGGAGTAAATAAATCACAATTACAAACACAACTACCAAGCTAAGTCCTATCAGGCTGAATGCCAATTAGCAGTAACTGTGTCAGCTTTAAAAGTGGCCTGACAATCAGGTATCAAAGTAACACGAGGAAGCTAATAGGGTTCCAAAGAGGCTAAATGATTTCAAGGGGGACGTTCTCAGAAGTCAGGAGCACATGCAGGACCCATGAACAGACCATACCGGCAAAGTGTGATCATAAGTCAAAGAGAACTGACAGGGAGAGATGGACACTTTACGGGACAGGTGCTAAAAACTGGCCTCAAAAAATGACCATGAATCTGAATCAGCACCTCTGTGACCCAGTCTCGGTAAAACTTGCGTCTTTTGAGCTTCTCAAAGCAGGAATTTATGGCAGCGCTGCCATTGGAACCAGCCAAGGCCAATGTATAATGATACATAGCCTGGGGTGAGGAGCACAAACCCCTGAGCAATGGAATAAAGAAGGGCTGAGTCATTTGATGAGTCATTGTTCACCCTCTTCTTGCATCTTGATGGGTTTAGACTGGGAGAAAGTCAAATAACCACTTCAGACCCGAGTGTCTGCTGGTGTGGCTGCCATCTCCTAGGAGTCATTAGATCTGACTATTGCTCTGCATAGTTGTATAATGGACCATATGGCCCAAACACTGCTCCCTCATGATACAGCAAGGTGATAATGCCCCTTTGCACACTGTAAAATCATGAGGGAGTTCATGCCTCTCCTGTTCCGTCTGCACACCACATCTAAACACCACTATACCTTTACGTAAAGTTCTGCAGAACAGAAGATGGCAGACTGGATATCCAGGTGCTTGTCCCTGATAGACCTGGTGGCTTTTTCAATGTCCCTCTAAACACAGGATAGGACTGGTACGGCAGCATTCCAAAGAGAACTGAAGCTGTTCCGAAGGCCAAGAGTAGCTCTGTTCCTTATTAGGCCCTGTATATTAATATATTGTTAGGTGTTAATTTTGTCCACATCCCCTATATGTGTCCACATCCCCTATAACAACTTTCCCAACCTGGTTCTCGGGGACTCCCAGACATGCCACATATTTACCGGTAGACTGTTTGGGAGTTCCCGTGGACTGGGTTGGGAAACATTGCTTGATATGACCTTCGATACTTGTAGTAATACTCCTACATGGTTGGACCCATATCTCCATTACATTATTTTCATAGACAGTGTTAACGCAGCATTATGGAAAACACCTGTTGAAATGTCTCATGTTCCTGGCAGAGACATGAAGTCACATGACCTTGTTGACTAAGCTATGACCACCAACTGAATAACAGATGATCCACCTCATCTCAACCCACCCCCCCTTGGATGAAGTCATGTGACTCCCACCCATGGTCACCATACCTTGGCTATCTGGACACACCAGTTGAGCAGCAGCTGGGATCCAATGTGGTCCTTGTGCTCGCGCACGTAGTCCAGTAGGCAGCCGTGTGGCAGCAGCTGCGTGACCAGCTGGACGGCGGGACTCAGACACACACCCAAGAGTCGTGCCAGGTGGGGGTGATCCACGCTGGCCATGATCAAGGCCTCCTGCAGGACAGGGAGGGGGAAGACACATTGGGGCCTGCATACATTTTCATTTCCTCAAAATTCCTATGAAACATCTACACACTGTTGAGGGACAGCACTGGGTTCCATGACTCATGGTCTCCCAGCCCTTGTACTTGATCCTGTGAAGATTGTCACTCAGTCACAGCTATTAAACCCTTCACTTCAACAATTCAATGAACAGGGGTCAGATTTATTAAAATTCTGCTCCCCTGTAAAATCAATACCATTTTTTTTCCTTGAAAAACATGTGGCAAAAATATAAAACAAAGCCAGGCTTTATTAATTTACCATTTACCATTATGTATTAATTACAGTCGTGGTCTTCAGTTCATTTAAATTGTTTAATAAAAACTAAGTGGAAAAAAAAACTGTGGAAAAACCTGTGTAAATAGAATCTCTGGCATTTCAGATGTCAAATTAGATGCTCATTACAATGTGTTCCTAAAACCCAGAAGAACTCAGTGGAATCCATCAAATAAGATCTACCAGACACAACACTGCCACCAGTGTGCTCACACACTAATCCAAACACGAACAAACATAAACAAAAGCATTAACACACTTCGCTGGATATATATACACTGATATAGAAACAAGAATAAACAGTAAAAGTCTTTATTCCGTCAGTGCGGGTCGGCAGCTGAAGGACGGGGCTCCAGGAATCATTGTTTGGACAGGGGTTCAAGAAAATGTAAGTCAAAGCCAGACAGGACATTTTTCCCTCCATCAAAGACAAGTGATGTTTCGTGGGAGCTGGCGTGAAGGAACAAAGGCCTTCAGTCCTAGATTAATGATGGAGATGGGCTGTGGATTTGTGTTGGGCTGCGAATTTCCTCACGGTCCAGATCAAGCAAGAAAAGCCGTGTCCTTCTGGGACTGACCAGAGGGTGTCAACAGCTGTGCTGATAGGCGAGGTGCGTCTGAAGCCTTCCTAAAAGCACTGCAGTCCCACCCGTGAAGGTGGTGTGACTTTGCAAGTATATGGAAAGAAAGGAATAAGATATGGTCCTGAGAAAATATTTTGGAGTCGGCGAGAGAATAATTCAAAGCATTGACCTGTGTCACCGCTGACCTCTGTCACAGCTGACCAGTGTCACAGCCAGTGCTTAATGTTTTCATTCGGTGGCTCTGCTGATACGATTCACCAGTTTAATGCCTTGTGCTTGATGTATTGTTTAAGCAGAGAGTACAGACAAGGGTGTAACTTTGGATTGAACATTGGGGGAACAGAGGTCTCCACCTATTTTGCGATTATTTGGGGGGGGTTGTATTGGCCAGTTTTGATTATTGAGGGGGCCAACCCCCCCCCCCCCCATAATTTATGCCCATGGATTCAGGACTTGACCCTAAAATTCCCCGTTAGAAGGCAGCATGCTTCCCTGATATGCTGGCTATTATTTCATGGCAGGATGTTTCTTGCGTGGTGAGTGCGTTCACGTGTGCTAAGCTACAGCCTCGCACATATGACTAAATGTGTGCGTTTGTGATCATCATAGTCCACGTGTGAGACTGATCGTGTAGGAGTAACTCCCCACCTGCTTGAGTGCACATGTGCTTGGTTGTGTGTGTGGCAATACTCTCAATACCACAACAAAACTAATCAGAAAGCGGCTGTAGGACATATCCTAAGACAAATGACTTTCATAACATGCAATACGGGGAATGAACGAACAACACAACATTTTTATGAATATTGCCTATTACTCTAATACTGTAAGGAACATGGATTAAAGTTTGATGCTGGGGAGAAATTTTACATTATAAAAAAAATATCTCCTGGATTTTGGTTCTCAAATATATGTTAAAATGGGCCGAGATAATCCCTTTATTTACAGAGCTAAAGGCTAACACTATAAGTCATAAAACCTTGGCCTAAATTAGCTCCTGTCCAGTGTAGAATGCATTCTGCCTTCACTGGCATCTGCTGCCTCCATGAATGGAGAAAAGCCGGATCTTCCGGACTAGAGAGGATAAGAGCCTTCTAGGCTCTCAGCGATCAGCGACTCTCACAGGCACATGCACACCTGCGTCAGAGACGTTTACGCTCACCCACACTCCTGTTACGCAGACGGAGTTGACAAACACAGAACAAAAGCAGGGGGGTTTTACTCACGTCCATAAACTCCACATTGGCTTTTGGTCCCGTCGTCTCGTTCAGGATCTTTATAGCTACCGGGATCTTCACTGTCTCCCCCTCAGGCACCCATATGCCCTGGGTAAGTACACCAACAGTCTCTCAAAATAAGTTTTCTTACAGACTTAGAGACAATCTCTTTGAGCACAGAGATGCACACATGCATGCATTCACTCCTGCCTTTCACCCCTGAAATGAGTCATTCACTAGAAAAGTTTGACATGCATTTAAAAATGCCAGTGCACTCATGCACTCTTCACAACCATTAGCATTAGTGTAGCTAATAGTTTTTTTGTCAAAAGAGCTTTAACTCCCATATTCTGTCATATCAGCGCCAAACAATTACAGCACCCACATAGCAAGATATATTTTGCAGCTTCTACAGTGCTAGGAGCAGCATGCTTTTTGGCAGTTATACATTTACCAATTGTACATTTTTATTCAGGTTAGAAGCTGAATGCTTTGTAAAAACAAGACTTAACAGAGGTAAAAGACATCAGAGAAGTCGGCATCAGGGCGTACCAGCTGGGATAATGAAAGTCACGCCGTCAGAAAGAGGTGGCAGTGGAATACTGAGTGGGATGTTTTGATACTGAAGTTTTTAGAGGGCACACGCACGCACTGCACGCAGTGTGACTGGCCAGGATAGGTGTGCTAGCCAGGTACCTGGAGTGGCACTGGACATTCGGGGACGACAATAAGCAGGTTACCTTATAGACGGTGCCGAAAGCTCCGGAACCTAGAATCTTGACTCTCTTCAGTTCCGTCTCCTTCAGGATTCGCAGCAGGGCCTGGTTGGGGGCTGTGCCACTTGGAGTTAGGGGCTCCACTAGCTGGGGGGGCAACAACCCAAAAAGGAATCCAAATAGGAGTGGATGTAAGCAACGGTGCGCATCGCTCCGCCTATCCACTAGCTAATAAACTGCACTGTCACTGCTGTCGGTCTTTGCCAGACAAAGTGAGATGGTTTATACAAACAATCGAAGAAAACATACAGACAACCAGAGACGGGCCGCATAGAATTCTCTCTGATACCTCACTACGAGTATCTGCGAGTCTATATTGGTCTGAAAACACTGCTGGGATATAATATATATCGATATAGGTCTGCTTCAAGTATGAACTGTATTTAGGTCTATGTCTCCTACAAGTAGTCAGGTTGTAAGTCCCGGTCCCCTAGCAGCAAAAGCTGAAGGCTCTTACACCAGAGGAGAAAGCAGAGCAGAGAAGCTGAGAGAGAGCGAGACAGAGAGAAAGAGCGAGAAACAAGATAATATCAGCTCATGAAAGGCAGCACATGCCCTCGATGTTTCATTATGGCTCAAGTGCCGGAGAATGCAGCCAGTATATCAGTGCCTCCCCTCTACAGCACTAGACCATTATGCCCCCCGCCATATGATTAAAAAACAAAATGCGTTCTTCATCTAAATGGAATTCTAAATCAGGGCTGTGGAGGGAGCAGATCACAGAGCCTATCAGGGGAAGCTGGTGTCCTGTTCAGGCTAAATGGCACTCTGCTTCCAGTCTGAAGCAGTGCTGAAATGAATGGAGAGCATAGAGCTGTTTACTACTATCTCAGTAACCTCAAACTGCTTTGGGAACTGGCTGGTAAGAATCCTGCCCACTCATGGCGTATGCAAGACTAATTTTCATGAATCTTTTTTTTCCTTGATTCCAGACATGGTAACAGCATCAGCCTGACACAAGAGGAAAAGTTAAAGTAGCCGAAAACTGAGTCATTTTGCTTGTGGTATATGAGAAGAATATCTGTCATCTTCTATTTAGGAAACTCCGGCATCACAACAGAATGGTACCCGGGTGAGTAATCCAAAGAATCAAACAAAGGAATTAAATCTGAAGAATTAAACTGAAGACCACAGAGACGAGAACAAGGAGTGTCCAAGCTGCCCAAGGGTGAGGAGATGGAATTCAGACATGTGGTATTTTTTTTTACCTCTGGCTAGACAATCAGCAAGTTCTTACAAAGTCTTATCCAAATAAAAAGAAAAAGATAGGCTTCAAGAAGAAAGAGGGAGCTAAGGAGCTAAGGAGCTAAGACTCAACAGAAGACAGAGGAAAGGAGAAAAGGATGAAACTCATCAGCCAAGATCTGTTTCTTGCAACGCAAATGAAATGTTCCTGCCCTGAAGAGGCTAAATCTGGGATAACATAGACGAGAGGTGTGGGTCTTTAGTGTGAAGACCCTTCATGATGCTGCTTTATTTCCCTGATAACTGGGCGAGCTCCATCCCCACACATGACTGCTGGAGCCCATTGTGATTTTACCCCACTGTTTCTGTCACCGTCTTGTGGGTGACTAGTGCTTGTTTAGCTCAGGGTAGGTTTACTTTCATCATGGGATGGTTTGCCTTGCACAGGAGCAACATATGACTTTTGTTATGCTCTTTCTCTTTAAACCTGCACTACTAAACACATACAAGGGAGTTCTGTGGTGTTCCTGCCGGGTCCAGAGGCAAAACAAAAAAATGCATTCAAATGAAATGATGCACATGACTGGGCAGGAGGCCCAGAGTGATCTCTGGCACGGCCTCTCCTATGAACTCAAACTGTGCAACTGTTGAGCACATTGTAAGGGCTTCGCATAGGGCACTCACACTGGATTCGCATAGGGCACTCACACTGGATTCGCATAAGGCACTCACACTGGTTTTGCATAGGGCACTCACACTGGATTCACATAGGGAACTCACACTGGATTTGCATAAGGCACTCACACTGGTTTTGCATAGGGCACTCACACTGGATTCGCATAGGGCACTCACACTGGATTTGCATAAGGCACTCACACTGGTTTTGCATAGGGCACTCACACTGGATTCGCATAAGGCACTCACACTGGATTCGCAAAGGGCACTCACACTGGATTTTACCAAGTACATCTCATGGACATAATTTTCATCTCGTATAGGGCAGGGCTGCCCCACCCTGCTCCTGGAGCTGTACCCCCCCTGCAGAGCTTAGCTGCATCCCTTATTTAACACATCTGATACAGATAATCAGGCCCTAAAGTAGCGTCTGAGTGTTGGAGTCAGCTATGTTGAAGCTAACTCTGCAGGGGGGTCGATTTCATAGAAGAATTTCTATGTGGTGGAGGCTCTTTATGCAGACAAAATGAGCATCACTGACAGGCCCCTGAGATGTCCATTCCAACAGCAGAACAGAGTCCCAGCAAACAGGTACTTCCTGGCGTGAATGTGGACGGACGTGAAGTCGGCTTTGAGCTGTGATGCGTACCTTATTAAAGACGTGTGCCATTCACACGTTCTTTTGGAAAAGCATCTCAAGTGAGAAGAATTCACAAGCCGTGCAGCCGGTGAGACTTTTTGGCTTAGAACGTAACAGCCTTCCACATTCCACACATACTTATTATTATGTACATATTTTCATTGGAATGTTTACTTTCTTGGCAAATGCGTTTATGAAAAGAATCTATAAAGCGTGCTCTCTTGCTTTTGCCCATATATAACAGCTCAAAGTTGACACTGAAGCTATTCAGCCAGAGTGCCTTGCCTGGGATTGCGGCAAAAGATTCCCTGCTGGGATTTGAACTGAATGGCTTTCACTTAGCCATGCAGCTATATAACTGCGGCTTACATATTTGCTGATTTTTAAAACGATACGTCCATTCATGCTTTTTGAATGAGCTGTTTATATACTAATGAAATGCGCTGTTCATTTGCGATTACGTTTAACACCTCAGAGGGAGAGAGAGAGCGTGAGAGAGAGAAGACATCACAGTAAAAGCCCTTTACTGATGGCCAGCATTCATACTTCATGACTTTACAGCAAACAAGCTCCAGCACACAGTAAAGACCCCGGTGATGTTCAGAGTGTGTCCCTGCCAGAGGGGGGTGTTTAAGGTCAAGAAAGTAAAAATCCAGACCAAGATTTTCTTTCAACCAAGAAATTGAGCATAGAGAGTCACAGTCAGAGAGTACTCAGCCGGATGGTTGAAACAAAATCTTGGTCTGGATTGTTACTCTCTGGACCTGAAATGTCCAACTCTGGTCCCGGCTCACCTCGGTCTCCAGGAAACGGCGCAGGGCACGCTTCTTCTTGATGCTCCTGCGGCGAACATAGACGGCCACACTCAATGCCACGATGACGATGACGAAGAGCCCGCCGATGATGCCTGCCGCGATCAGGGGAGTCCTGCGGAGGGCCAGAGGGTGAGAGAGGCCGCCAAAATGACTCAGAGGAGCGTCACTCCAAGTTCATTGCAGAGCATGGCTCCCTAGTTGCCCTGCTCATTATAAACTGAGCATCACCCTCGAGGATAGAGATGCACTTCATACAATGCTACTAAATCACCACCCACCTTCCCAGCCGGTAGCCTGTTCAGCAGGCACTAGCTACAGAACAAACCAAGCTCACAGAACGCTGTGTTTTACCATAAGATCTGATGGCTGCAGTGCTGTGTAAGCTTTGTGGAGGTTAATGCAGCATCACAGCAGTCAGAGAGGTTTCCAAAACAATATGGTCATCCGTTACATCTCCTTTCTCCACCACTTCCCCATCGAGAAACCCTGAAAGGCGCTTTTCATTATTAAAGAAGGAATTTGGGCATTTCATCTAAGATGACTAACCTGAATCGTCAAAAAAATTGAGAATCTGGATTCTAGTCAAACAAATGTACAGTACAAACAGAAAAATGAATAATATCCACACAGATCCTTCAGACTTTTACAATGTAACCCACAATTTTATTACAAAGCAGCGCTACAGTGAAAAAAAATATTATCCTAATATATTTTGCTAATCATTATGTGACAGCAGTGGAAACGCCACGGAAACGACAGTATCGTACTTTTTCTTGCTTTGATGCAACTGACAGACCAGATATTCTACCTGAAAAGAAATTTCGATGTTGTACAGCCCAGCAATGCCAGACCTAACAAACACAATGTGTCGCTCTGTCTGCTTTTTCTAGACATAGCAGTAATAAATAGATTCATTAATCATTAATTATCTTTGGCTGGATATCTAGGTGGTTCCCCACTGATATATTTAACACTCGATCTTCATCTCCTGTGCTTATTTAAGTCTCACTGGCAACCTCTGCCATATATTTGTAACATGTGTGGGTGAAAAACCTTACAGATGTCCATAGTCAGCTAGCAGAAGGGGGACAGTCCTTCAGGAATAACTGGACAGCCCGTCTACAAGGGGTTAGGGGACCTAAGCTTCCCAGCTTCACCTACAGTCTGATTACGGGCATTTCATTGACAACGTCTACGGGACGCTTCCAGCTTGATCCTAACACTGGAAATTGGAAGGAAACTATCCTGATGAGCGAGACAGCCTGATTCCAAATTCTGTTTGTAATATTACCTTCTTGTTTTCTTAGAGAACAAAAGAAATCTTTTTGCAGGACGGCTGGATTTTTTCCGTAATATTCCTATAAAAAAGGGCCTGCAGAAGAGAACTGATCTGAGAACTTCATGGAGAGGAACAGCCAACGTTTCCAGGTCCTGTTGTTTACTCCGAGGGGGGCACAGGGCGTCAGAGAGCGTGCATGGCATGGAATCGGGGGTGCGATTTGGTTGGGTGGAAAAAACATAGGAGGAAAACAGCCACCAGTAAGACCCCATAAGGAGTGGAGAATTCATGGCTATTTGCATATCCCCTGGCTTCCTGTAGGTTAGTGTAAGCAGGACGTCCAAGGGTATATCTTATAAAAGCTTTTAACAGGTAAACATTAGTGTGTGTACACAAATTAATATATACAAGGAAAATATTTTCTTTCTTATGGAAAATAGATATAACACTTATACTGCAGAGCACATGATTTACGTTTGAGGGAAATGCTGGCCACTCTAACATGAGCAGTGTTTTATCTGGGGATTCCCTTGGTAACAGCCAATGGCAGGAGGAACCAAAGGGGCAAAGATGACTGCAAACCACACAGGTACCTGCGGAAACCCCACCTCTACATCACCAAACTTTAACTATATTTCAAATGAAATATTTAGGTCAATAAATAAAGCACCCTCCTTCAGTACAGAAGGTACTTTTTAGTTATTTAAAAAAAAAAAATCCTGTCAAAAAATCTGACATGAACATTAAAAAAACATTTGCAATTAAAACCAGAGTTTAAAAAGTGCCGTTCTGCTTTTCTGCATGATGGAAAGGGACAATTGCTTAGAGCAAATAAGACCAGGACCACAGACAGGACACTGCTGCAGGCACTCATGTTTCCATCTGCCCTGCCACTGAACTATCACGGCCAATCATATTTGCTCATTTCCCTGGTACTTAGCTGTCCAATCGCAGCCTTAGGTCGCTTCAATCAACCAAATTTAGGCAAAGTACCCTGCCATCGCACACCCTTGCATTTTTTATCTCTGGTTACGTATTTGTCTGGCTTTCAGTCGACTCTAATGTGCTTGTTTTTGTTTTGAGCAGCACTGAGCAGTCCCCCGCCCCATTAAATTAAATCGCAAATTCATTCACTGGAGCTGTCTCGCCTAATGCTCCTTGAACACACGCCCCCCGCAGTCGCTCTCGAACCGGCACTGCCGCCTTATCGCATATGCACTGAGCCCAGAACTGTTTAGTGCCTTTCTAAGGGCTTCCTGGGAGGATGAAGCAAAATCCACTCAATTCATCAAGTCGCGAGCGACGTAATGGACAGACTTTACTTTCCCAGCATGCCATTAATCATGGGAAACCCTGTGTCTGGCTTCATATGGACTTGCCCTGCAGCCTGTGTTAACGCTGATGCTCACCGCCATGTCCGCAGATAAACGGTACTCAGTGCCCCCCCCACCCCCCCCAACCCTGCTGTAATCCTGTTTGCTCTGCTAATGAAAATCCCCCTAGTCCACGCAGACAATGACTACCAAAACCTCAGGGGAGTTTTACTTACACAAAAATGTTCTGAGGGCAGAACGAAAAATGATTGATTAGAAGAGAGGTAAGTCCAAGCAACTAGAGAAACCAGGACCAACCAATCAGATGTCTTGGTTCCACCTCCTCTTGTTGGTTGAAACCACCTCCTCTGCAATCTGATTGGTTATCTCTCTGAAGCAATCATTCTTCTTTCTGCCCGCAGGACATTTTTGTGTAAGTAAAAGGCCCACAAGCTCACCAAAAGCATGCAGATGTTTGCCTGGGAAAAGTGCTTCTCCATTGAGGACTAAGGATCCCATGAGCTTCTGAAGCCCTTGTAATGAGAGAAAAGGCATCTACACAGGCGCCCGTTGGAGGTGAAGGTTCACAAGTGTGACAACAGCCATTGTTTATGTGGAGTGAGATGATGAGGATCGTGACTGAGAGATTGACAATAATAAAAGAATAATTGATGCTGGGGGCAAGGGCATAGGATAGAGTTTGAAATTGGAGGGGACACAACTTAATAATTTAAATGCAAAGGTGTATATGCTGGGGGGGGGTATGGAGGGAACAAAAGTAAGACAGCAGGGATACTGGGCATGACAGGGTGAGCATATTTGTTCTCACAATGACCTTCTGGATTCCCTTCCGAAGCCTGTATCGCTGATGGACTGATACGTCCAGTCGTCCACTGACTGGACTTCAACCAGAAACCATGTGGTAGATCTTGAAAATGTTGGCCTTAAGGTCAGAGGTCACACCCCCAAAACATAATGTATGCTCACTAATATGCATGGTGTTACTTTAAGGGCCATATGACAGGGAGGCTGTAAGTGCATTTCTTTGGTAATTGTTTCATAATTCAAATTATGTAAGAAAGGGGGTCTACATAACCAGGTATAACGTAAAATCAGTTGACGAGTCCAGTCAAATGACCGCCTGTGTTATCTCTCACCCACACCACAATACCTGCTTGTGATGACCTTTCCTTCACCCTACATGCCTGCGTTTTCTCCCTGGACCACCACATCTGAACTGGATGCACTGGATAAACAGTTATGGGAATTGGATGGACGGAGCCAAGACGGCTGTAATTTTTTATCCATCTCTACGATTTATTCAAAATGGAATCTGAATAAAGTTCCTTCCACCCATCTCTGAGTCATGTGATTCTGTTTGTCATCCTGCCCGGAGCCATATTATGCATTAAGGAATACTGACAGATGAAAATGAAAACAAAATATCTTTTATTCCTCCTTTATTCCTAAACGGAGTAGCTGACGGAGTAAGAAACATGTTTTCTTCTGAAAAGCAGCCCTAAAGGAAATCCTTTTTTGGACTGAAACGTTTTCAGCGGCATAAAAATAAGTTATCGTGTCAGTGGGGCAGAGTGTGCCGTTTATTTACAGTATGACAGCTATTTGTAGGAGCGGAGACGTGACGCTGAGAGTCTGGGCACAGGGCTCCTGGGATTGGAGAGGACGTCCGCAAAGGGTTAAACGGGCTGGGGAGTCTGAGAGGGAACGTGAGCACATCTCACAGCCTGCCTGTCAGCTGGCATGATGAGCGAGGTTTGACGCCCCGCAGGATGAGAGCGCTGGCATCTCCACGGGACGCTGACACGTCTTTCCTCACCGTACACGGACCCCACATCCACGTCATCCCCGCGACTGTCGGAGCTTGTTAAACTTTCTTTTAAAAATGTCTGGAAGGCACCCTACTATTGGCACACAAAAAAATGTTCATGAAAAAATGCACCCTAGAGAGCAAATGAAAGGGAAATTAAGATTTGTAAGAATACCTGTCAATCATGCCCACGCAGTCTTGAATCCGGGGACCAATGCATCTGCAAAGAGGATAAAAATCTTTCTTAGGTAGTTGTCTGCTGTTTTTATACGTTTTCAAAAAGTAATGAGCATTTTATGCAGCTTAAAAATAAAATAATACATATATTCAATATTAGTTATTTATATAAAAATGAATGGATGAGTTTTACCCTACTGTATGACTGCAAACCAAAATAACAAACATCTAGTGGGTATGACAGCAAAAGAGAGGGCTTTCCTGCTGGCTGTTAGCCAACTCTTTGATTTGTGTATGAGGTTGAGATGCCTCAGGAATGACAGAGGCACCGTCCGGCACCAATGCGAGTAACGTGGCGGTTTCATTAGAAGCCGGCCCTGTTGTGGGGTGTTACACAGGAAGTGAGTCTGCGCCTCTCACCGCAGTTTCGTCACCCTGGTGCTGAGGCAGACTGGCAGCCGATGCCCAGCGGTAACCAGCGGCAACGCTACGGCTGCGATAACACGGCCACGGTGATATGTCAGGAAGTCCTGAGGCCCTCCCGCTGGTGTTAGCGGGGGGCAGAGATACGAGAGAATCGACGTAATCCGGCACTTCCCAGCTTCCTTCCCTGCTTCCGGATCCTGGTGCGTGTTTACTATCCATCACGCCGTTCCTCGGCTAGCCGGAGGTTTGCTCGTGGGCCTTCGTCCCTCAGGCATCCCCGCTGTGTCTCACCGTGTCTGTCCATAAGCAGTGATTCCGTACCCTGATTTTTTGCCGAGGGGTTACTTAATTTCCAAAAATAAACCGTAGGTTTTTATTTTTTTATGACCCCCTATCAGGCTCGTAGCCAGGGATATGCCAACTGGAGGGGGTCTCCTTTGTGGATTTCACCGACTGGAGCGGGCTGAACCAAATTTCGAGGGGTGGTTCAAACTCTACAACCTGGCTATGTTTGCATGTACTGTCTGCATCTATAAAAAAGGCAACGTCAAATCAATGAAAGCACCTATCAATCCACCAGCCATCCCCGGCTCTTTCTCCAGTCCGTCAGTGACATCAAAAGGTTGCACACCCATGGTGACTTTCGCAAAAACAGACACTTGAGTATTTATATTTGCGCTCTGGATTATTTTAAAATCAAAAGTACCATGGAAGGGAACCAGCTGGTACTGGCATCCCGAGCCCCTGCCTTACCCCTGACTGCAGTTGGCGTGGCAGGGACGGCACTCGTTGTTGGCCTCGGCGTACTTGAAGATGAAGCTATTGGCCCCCTGTAGGCCGTCGGGACACTTCTCCACACAGTTGGGCCCGTCCTTGAAGTGCAGGCACTTTGTGCAGTGGTCAGGACCCTGTTGGGTTGGATCAGAAGGCAGGAGATTCATGAAACAGTGGCTGCCGCCTATTCAGCACAGGGGGTCACCGTGACAGTCGTCCCGCACAGATTTAGTGGCCTAATGTAGGACCAGGAGTACGGAAAGTGCAGACGGGGTTACCGTCCAGGACACCTGCCACGAGCACCAGCCAATGGGAGGCTCAGAGAAGCAGCACACAAAGATAGCAAGGCCCTGGACTCTGGTGGTCTGATGTCCATGTGTGTATGCAGACCGGTCTGTGTCTGTGGGAATCCGTATGCTTGTTTATCTGGCCGCTTCACCATTTGGCCATCAGTCAAAGTGTGTTTTACGCATGCCATTCCACCTCCGCTAAATGGGCACTGTATCTAATGACTTTGAACAATAAAGAACCCGTGCTGAAATAGGGCCTGGCAGCTGGTTTGATATAGAGGCCGACACATCTAGCAGTGTTAGTTACCTTTTCTGCGACTGATGAAAGATGGTCTTTTATGCGGCTGTCGGAATGGACAACATTTCCACATCAATAAAACTACTCTGTCAGACAAGAGGACCTTCACGGTGCCACAGGACCTGCTGGTGTGCCCTTGCGGCTGAGGAAAGGGTCAGTAACATTGTCTGGCCAGCTATTTGGGAAATGTCATTAAGGATATTTATACAGGCGTCACATCTCACAAAATAAAGAGGCATGTTATGTTCTTAAAATACCTTCCTCGTAACATTTTTGGATTTTCGCTCTGTTAAAATAATTAAATTTAGAAACCTAGACTGAGAGAGCCACAAACGTTTTCAGCCAACTGATGAGGATTGTGGGGGAAATTTGTGTAGGTAAACGAAAAAATCAGGAAAAGTTGACAGGAAGAGTCGTACAGAAATGGGACCGTGACCCGTTCAGGAGCCGTTTCTATGTGTCAGAGCAGCAAGGCAATCAACCGACAGGCTAACTTTACAGAATCATTTCATTAGTGATAGTATTGAAATTCCTAAATTGTGGAATACGGATATTATTCCTCCTCTGAGCACCTTCGTGTTGGCACTTGCACGGAGCTGCCTCATCTGCTGAAACGAATGAGATGAGACGAATGCCTGGCATGGGGATGTTCTCCGCGGCGTCCTGCCCATGGACCCGCGACCGCAGACTCAGTCTGCCTCTGCCTTTCAGGAGCTTACAGGCTAAGTGCTGCTGGAGATTCTGTGGAGATCCTGCCCAGAAGCTGTCAATGGTTGGGCCAAGAGAATCAGCCACGGCTCTGGCTAATCTTCTCCAATAAAAACGTGCTCACACCTGTCCCCACCCGCCACCCCAACCCGACCCGCGTGCGCCAAGTAACCAGTGAAACCCAAACCTAGTGAGTAGCACACTCGCTTTGGCCGGAATCCTCGACTCAGGGCCGTCAGGAGGAGCTCCCCCCCCACCCCAGGCACGTTCACAGGGACATTCCACATGGAACCCCCCCCCACACACACACCTCCATTCTGTCTACACTGAAGGGGAGGGGGGGAGGGGAGAAGCCGCCAGCCAAAGTGCCAACTCTGTCAACAATTCGGGGTTTATCTACTTGTTAACCTCAGGGAGAGCAAAGAGTGAACACAACGCAATCAGCCACACATGGCAAGCTAAATGACCCTGTGGTTGATTCCTGAAAAACATCCATCCATCCATCCTGTTGAAGGGTCCTGGAGCCTATGTAGGGTAGTACAGGGCTCAAGCTAGGACTACACCCTGACTTAGATGCCATCTTATCACATGACACATAGAAGCTCATGCTCCCACTCACACCCACAATAATACTGTACAGGAAACTTATCCAGTGCCAATTCACCAAACTGCATGTATTTGGACTGCAGGAGAAGACTCATGTGACACAGAAAGAACATGCAAACTACACAGACAGTGGAGGTGGGATTGGAACTCACAGCCATAGAGGTGTGAGGTAACAATGTGACCCACTGTGCCATCAATTCCTGAGGTGGGCATGCAACTGTGCAAAATTTTCCCGGTTTTCTAGCAGAATGCCAACTTTCAGTTCTAATCCTGGAGAACCAGTAATGAGATGGGTTGGCAAAAGCACGTCTGTTTACACATTAACTGAGAAAGTGGAGAATAAAAGTACGTCAAGTCATTGAGCATTATTGCGTGAAGAGCTTCGTCAGCTGTCCAAAGCTGCTTTCTCTTAGCACTTAATGGTGTGTGCTGTATTTAAAACGGCAATGTATAAATGGAGCAACTGAATGTAATGATGGAAGACACCAGACTTCGAAATCCACCGTGGGTAAGGTTATCGTGTGTTGTGAGATGATCACTGCGCCTTAACCTACTTCCCCTTGTTTGCTTTACTGGTTCCAGTTGGGTTAAACCAGGAAGTGGATTTAGTGGGCTTTTGAGGACTCAGTTCCACCATGGATACTCGAGTCCCAACGAGCTGAAAGATAAACAAAACTCTACGGCATCTGAAGGTGTGTGGAGACAAGTGTACATAGGAGTTTTCTTCTGGGGAATCTTTCATGAGGAATCTTTTTCTGAGACAGAGATGTCAATAAATACTCGTCGATAACTAGCGTGCGGCCTCACCGGTCCGTGGCAGGTCTGTAGGCCGTCGTCCACTTTCTCACACTGCGCGTCGCATTCCAGGCAGACTGAGCCATTAGCGAATTCACGCACATCCCTGCAGAGATAACAAGAGACAAGGAGACATGTGAATTCGGAATCTATCGACTGGTCTGGGTTCCAAGCCCGGGCTGGGTCTGCAGCGGCCCATCTGAGGGGCAGCAGGGGGACTAGAAAATACAGAGATGGCCACACAGCAGAGAAGAAACGTTGGTGCTTTAAACCACTGCAACTTAGAAGGTTGTGAACATCAGTGATTTGCCTTGCAGGCTATTTTAGCCTGGGAACTGTGCCCATGTCTGGAAATCTATGGGTTTAAATCCTTTGACCATTAGAATGTTTATACCACAGTTGGGCCTCGTGATGAGCCCCTTAACCCTAACTTCTCCAGAGGGCCAGGAGCCTGTAAGGGGCGGGACTACAGGGGCACTGACTCCAGGTGAAAGCTCATTGGCCCCCAGAGTGCCCCTCCCCTGTCACTCACTGATTCAAAGATGATAAGGCTGTTCCTTATGTATGAATTACAGCCCCTCTTATGCTCAGCACCTTAAAAACATCCTAGAATTGCCCCTGCACTGGACCCAGAACCTGTATCGTAATCCCAAAACTTATTTTTACCTGTATATACATGTGTGTACATGTTTCTTATGGAGAGCACGCAGGAATATGTCAAAACACTACTCTAATTGCAAGCCGTTATGGCTGAAGATGCCTGCCATGCTATTGGCTGAATGTCAGGTGACAGCTCTCCATCTTTATTGGCCATAATGACCAACAGGTGTCATTGTTACAGTCTGTACCTTTGTGATGCATCAAAACAGCTACAGTATATTCCCGCCTGGCAAAAATGACACGGGTGTAGCTATCTGAACTAATGGCTCTATAAATAATGCATTGGTTTGCGCTTGTCAAGGGGGTTTCTCCATATAGGGCAACAGATGATTTACATGCTCAGTCGGCTGGCCCGGGCCGGGCTGCGCATCGGCGCCCCGCGTAGCCTCCGTTTACCAGATTATATTTCCATCTCTCTATTGTGTTAGCCTCAGCTCGTTGTTCCATTAGTGACAAGCACAGCTGACGCCTAACACACGGCCGGAGCCCTGCTATGCACTAGCCAGGCGAGGTGGGACCAGGGGGACCGATTCCATTAAGTTAAGCCCCAAGCTGGGTCAATACTCCAAATAGGCGAGTGACAGAGGCCTTAAATAATTAATAGAGCCATAATTAATTGACAAACATACAGCCTGGTTAACTGGGATTTGAGAGAGAGTGTTGTGTTGGACTTAAATGACTGGGGGAAAGCGGGAGGCCTGAGGGATAGTCGATACAAACTCTATCGCACAAACGGGTATCGGGCTGAGTGTAGGAGGCTGGAGTCATGGAGGAGCGCAAACGGGACACGGATTGATAGTTAATGCAACACTGGGGCTCCCCGTCGTTCCTTTTTTCACATCATTACATCATGCGAAGGGTCATGATGAAAAGCCGACTCATAACGCTTGGAAAATTAGCAGACTGTGTAGATCTTAACAAAAGAAGAGTGGAGATGGAAAAGACTGAGGACACAGATTGTCCAGAAAAGGGAGGTATTCCATCATGAAGGTCAAGCGTTCAGATCAGCGCTATGCATGATAAGGATTGTTCAGTATCATCCCCCGGGTTTGAAACCATACGCTGGGCCTCTCCCTAGAATGCTCCCAATTTGCAAAGATGGTGGCATCTGGCGGAAGTAATTGGGGCTCAGTCTCGACTCAGAGGAGAGGCCTTGTGGGTCGTATGGGTTTTCTGGAGGACACTTACAATCACAACAAGATTAGGGAATTATCCATGACTTTAATTATTTTGTACACCTTAGATTGTGGGTTTGTGTCTGTGTTTTGCTGGAACGACCGCTTGAAATTTCCTTGTCTCCTTTATATTAATTCCAATTTGGGATTCGAGGAGTCCCGTCCCGAACTCCTATAGGTAAATGGGCTTGTCCGTCAAAGGCAGCATTAGCCAATGCATGGTGTGGATTTAATGGATCCAGCAGGTCTTACATTTCTGCTGTACCTCCAAGCCTTTCAAACTAAATTAAATTTTCCCTTAGGAGCCCACAGAGGGGGTGATCTTCCCTGGCACGAGAGGTGACCAAGGATGATTTTTGTTTTTCGAGAAATAGGGCAGAAAATTATTTCAGAGGTCCGTCAGTCGGTGGAGGTCGGTTTGGTGCCAGGTGACTGGGACATTTTGGCCCTCGCGGCCTCGTCAGCAGGGGGGTGGAGTGGCGGGGGTTTAATTAAGCATTTCCACTTCTCCGCCTGGCGTATCCTTGCTCCCGCTGAGCCGGCAGGGCGGGTTTTGTCCTGACGATTAGCAGTTACCCTCATGACCTCTCTCAGGGGCATGGCAGAGACACCGGTCCGTTTTGGAGGTGCAGGACATGAGTTCAGCGGGTTCAACACCACATTCCAAATGAGCCTTTTAAACATGCAGATAGGTGGGGGGGGCAGAGGGAGTGTACATTTCATGGACTTCACTGTGATTTCAAGCATCTTTAATGCGGGTTTGAGGTTCAGGGTTCAAATCGGGCCTTTTGCTGTTCAAATGGGTCACTAATTGCATGTGTGATCATGATTTGACAGGTTTGTGCAAGGTGTATGTGTGTTAATGTAAGATTCACATGAATACGAAACAGAGCAGGGCTTTGCCTATATATAGGAAAAATGTTTGCAGACCCCATATAAGAAAATTTTATGTAAATTTTACATTCTTACAGTCTGGTGCGGGATACTTCCTTAAAAGGCTCTTTTAAACTGATTACATCCCAGCCTGCTACTGGACAGGTCTGAAAATGAAATCCAGGCTAGAGATAGATGTGCTCTGAAATGGAAAACCTACAATCCAGCATTATAAATGTCTGTGCCGAAATGCATAAAGACAGCGGCGCGTCGACTTGGGTACAGCCGGGGAGGGCTGCTTAGGATAGCACAGCGTCCTCGGAGGCAGCGGAGCAGGAGATGAACATTCCCGTGATGGTGATGGACTGTGTCAGCTACACCGAAGGCCCTCGTCCTTCAACAGAGGCACGTGTCGCCGTGAAGCTGCTCCAAGACCCACCTTAGGCCAGGAATCCCTACTACCAAACTCGAGGCATCCAGAAAAAACAGATAAAGGCAGCCGGTTGAAGTGAAAGCGCATGTTTGCGGCAGAGGGCTTGCGGGGGAGGGGAGGCTGGCGGGACTCACCCGTCATAGAGGTTGCAGGACTCCACGCAAGAGCGCCCCCTGCTGAAGAAACGGCAGGACAGGCACTGGTCTGGCCCGGGGCCCCAGCAGCCTGCGTCTGAGCACAGTGGGTCACACACCTTGCGTTCCAGGACTGTGGGGACACAGGGGGGCGTCTGGTTACACAGGTCATCCCTATGCATCCATCACCGGCTGGAAAATAACTGGACGGAAGGGTCACTTTGCTCTTCAATCAAAATTAACGGCATCCCCAGGGCTCCCTTAAAGTGAATCTGAAAGACTGCGCTGAGGCATTCATATGTCACCCGGCATCGAGCCCGATCATAAAATCTCACTTTCAGGGTCATTCCGTCGCAGATAAATGCAACTGTTTCATTATCACACGGACCGAAAGGGCTGCCATTTATCAAAGGGCTAACGGAGCTACCCAAAATACCTACTTCTTCTGGGCTGAGCTTGTACTTCGCTTTATAAATCCGAAGTAAAAAAGATACCGTCAAGTAGCAGTGATTGTGGCAGCCCATTAAAACCAGGGTTGATTGAGAACGAAAAGGTGCAGACTATCGTGTTCTCCGCTGTCCTGTTGTTCGATTCGCTCCAATACACAGCTAAGCTACCGTTCTTTATCCAACCAATAATATTGTGGGATGAGTACTTGTGCTTACAGTACTAAGCCCTTGCAGTCAGAATCAGTCGATCAGGTACAGCAGCTCCGATTCTACCAAGGAATTTTTCAAACATGAACATTTCAAGAGCTTGTAGGCTGCGGGAAGCAAAATTGCCTTATTTTGTTCCTGTCTTTTTCTGTACCGAAGCTCTCATCATTTTTATAGACTGTTTCAGGGATTTGATCCAAGCGCCGTCACCTGACCTTAATATATATTTTGTATTATGTGTACATATACACAAAATGCTGTACAGTTACCTTGTAATAACTATATATTTAGAAGGATACTTCATCCCTTGTAATGGGACAGACCATAATTTTACCTTTATCTTTAGCTGTATTCAGCTTTTGCTACTTTTTCCCACTGCAGCCTCACCCGACACGCTCAGCAATTCGCAATGCCACCCTCCCCAGTCAGGACTAGGCTAGCGGTGTCTAATTCTTAGTACCATCCAAACATTATACCACAGTATATGGTATTTCCGGTATTTCATGATAAAATTAGCAGAGCCTGGGGCGGGGAGGGGGGGGGGATTTCTGGAGAACTTACTACAGAATACGGTATTACTGTAATACTGCCTTGGTCTACCCTTCTGACCCTGTCTGTCTCCTGAACTCAATATTCCTAAGGTGGAATGCCTGCCTTTCTGTGTAATGTATCCAGGACCTTGACAAACACCCTTTACATGAGATTAATTTTTTGGGTGGGGGGGGTCATAATGTTTTGGTGTTTGATATCCAACATCCAGCTGTTTATTCTGGTCACAGGAAATATATTTATAAGTTATTTGTAAGTGTGTGTGTGTGTGTGTGTGTGTGTGGCGGGGTAATCTTATCCTCAAAGGGCCAGTGTGTATGCAGGACTTTGGGATAACCTTTAGGTCAGCTGTGAGGACTCTTCAGGCAATCAGTCCTCTAATTAGTAATCTAATTAGGGAGCTTCAGCAAAGACCTGCATACCCAACAGCGCTTTCTGGATGAGATTGGCCACCCCTGATAATAAGCATATATTGTTCCAAGTTTTTATCTTTTGTGGAAAATCGTGATATCGTGATTTCAGAAGTGCCTTATATTAAATATAGTTTGATTTACTGAGCTTGTTCCAATTCTCTAAACATTCCAGTAGCACACTACTCATGATGATGTAAAACCCCCATTTCCAAGGTATAATACATGCAGCTCTGCATTTTTTTATGAGTTACTGCAGTAATTACCTTCGCTCAAGGGTACAACAGTTGTCCCACCTGGAACTCCCGCGGGACAACAATGCAGTGAGATCAAAAACATAGACGACTTCAAAGTCTGAAACGCAGCTGTAAACCCAACACGGACTCGGCTGACGTCAGAGTCAGCGTGAGTGTGGGCCTGGGATGTTAAAGAGATGGTAATGATCTGCTCGATAAATAGAGAAAAAGGACAAAAAAACAGAGTGGGCTTGAAAACATGTTGCTGGGGCCCTTTAGGAACACCTGGGGGAGACTCTCTCCCGTAATTCTCGGCACTGGAAGTGACGCGTCAGGCTCGGTATCTGACTGGAGACTCCGTTACCTGCTCCTACAGCCTGGCTTTCTCGCTCACTGCCTTAATTGATTCGGTTATCTGTCTGGATGAGTAGCAGGATTACTTGAGGGCATCCTTCTCTCAATTTATAACACAAAAGGGTCCACGAGCTACAGTGTCATCCTCAGTATCCAGTTTTAAGCTGCCAGAAAGATGAAACTTTTCCACCAAATCTCCCATGGTCATGATCTCTGCTGGGGTGTGGTAATGATCCTCACACTGCAGTGAATCCCTCCCCCCTCTCCCACGACCCTCTCCCAACAGCTGTTTCCAGACTGGCTCAGCTCGGCACAGCCAGACACAGGGACACACTCGAATGGTTTGGACGCGTTCCATGGCCCAGTCACCTGCATCGTGGAGTCAGCCGGTGCCAGTCGGGAAGTGAGGAGTGTCTGTGTCGTGCTCAGAAGGTTTCAGACTAAATTGGGGGGGGGGGGGGGGAGGCATATACACCCTGAAGCAGACTGAGACTGCAGAACCAGCACAGACTGATGTACCGAAATACAAACTCTGCAAGAAGACTTTAAGCTCAGAGAGGGGTCTGGACCCACGTCCAAAAGGTTGTGGGTTCAAGTCATGTCACTGGCAAGGTAACGGTATCATACTGCATACTGAGCCCAAAACTTGTTTTCACCCAAAGATGACTGTTGGCCCTATTTAGGCTGGTGTCAGTCACCCAAATTTTGGTCTCAGCCATCCTGAAATATGGTGTTTTCCTGTTGGTGGTGGCAACCCTGCTAAGGGTCAAATTGTAGAATTGCTCCTGCTCTCTCTCTCTCTCTCTCTCTCTCTCAAACACACACACACACACACACACACACACACACACACACAAACACAGGTTTGTCATTATATCTTTGTGGGGACTCTCCATTCTCTTCTAGAGGGATAACTCTAATCCCGACATGATGACCTCTAATCCCGACATGATGAACCCCTACCCAGCCCTAACCTTAACAATAAATAACCAAACAAAATACAAGAATTTTGGCATTTTTAGTTTTTGGACTGCTTTCGCAGATTTTTGTGGGGACCTGAAAAATGGTGGCAAATCAAAATATCAGGTTTTTATAACATTGTGGGGGACAAACATAGCACACACACACACACACACACACATATGTATAGTATAGTACACATACATGTATGTATGGGTCTCTCAGGCAAACAAAATGGGACATACAAACACTGTTCATGAAAACCAGAAAAGCAGATATGAAAACGGGGTTGGTTTGTAAATCACACCCTACAGAGCACCTGCTGGCTCGTGTCACATCAGGAAGGCCAGAGGCAGCCTTCACCTCTCCGCTACATCAGGCTGCATCATATCTCTGATGACTTTTACGCTTCGCAATAACATACTGCAACCTGGAGAATAGGGTCTCGCTCCACGCAAACGCTGCCGCTCGTGGTTAACGCCCGCGCGGCTTTACGCGGCAGCTATGTCCTGATGCAGATGCACCACATTTGACGGAAAAGACAAAATAAAACGACAACTATTTACAGTTAGTGGTTCTGGAGAGAGCAGTGGGGGATTGCTAGGCTAAAGATGCTACGAGTAGGGCCATCAAAGAGGAGCACTTCTGCAGCATTTATGCTGTTTTACATCCGGCATTTATGTTTAATTGCTTAGCAGATACGGATTTTAACTGTTTGTAAAGCTGGACATTTTAATGGAGCCTTTTACGATTAGCCTACTCTTCTGGGGAAGCATTCCTTGCCTTAAAGACTTCTGCTTTTTTATGCCAGTTGGGGGCGCGATGGGAAATGTGGGGGCGGAGGTGGGTACTCACTGCAAGCCCTGGGCTCACGGTTGTTGCGGATCATAGCCTTTTGGGTGGGGGTGCGAAAGAGGCGAGTCCAGTTGACTGTGTTGTAGTAGCAGAGGCGACTGTTGTTGGTGATGTAGACATTTCCGGCGCTGATCTCGCCGAGGGACTGCAGCCGGAGGGAGGAGATCCACGGCTGCTTGAGGATCAGCAGGGAGATGCCGCTACGGGGGGTGGGAGAGAGAGACCATAATGAGGGGCAGGAAGCGAAAATACTTGTAAACCACCCTCATCACCTGCATACTTAGCATAACCAGAGATAGCCTACTACACTGAAAGGTGTCACTTATTAATATTTAACATTTGACATTTTTAACCAGAGCATGCGGTTTCAGAAACCATTTCAAGAGAGCAGTGTCTTCCTGAGAGCTGAGGCGGAGATCATCCGGCCACGAAGGCATGACCTTGACCGTCGCCCCACAGATGGGGGGACAGCATGCAAAGCTGAGTCGCACGACACCCTTTGTTTAAAGCATAAGGCACAATCTGCTAATGCAAAAATGTTAGATCAGAATGGCACTCCAATCAGGCTAACACATGCTTTACCCAGCATCAAAAGCCCCCTTTAAACTGCTCGTAACAGAGCCACAGAAAGGGCAGAATGTACAACAGGACTCTTGTCATTAAGTAGGATGCTCTCCAATCGCGAAGAGAGACAGGAAACACTGCTCTCTTTCTCGCACTCGCTCTGCCGCTCTGACAGAGGCGCCGTGCCGCGCTTGCGTTCGCGTGACGGGCCGTAATTGGCACTCCGGCTGAGATTCCGCCGTGGGCTCGAGGAGGCCTTGCCGGCAGTTCACAGAGGCTGGAACACCACTGATGCTGGGCGTTCTCACGCCTCAGACCCCGGGCCAGAACCGACGCGCTGTGATGTCCCGTCCCAGATACCGGCCAGCTGTCACGGCAACGCTCCAGTCTACCAGCCTGGCTTTCCCTCCAAAACCCACTCACACCCGCTGAACCGGACGAGGACTTTCCCTCAAAGCGGGGCAAAAAAATACTTAAAAGCTTTTTCTTAACCTTGGATAACGAGTATGGAGGAGGTGGGCACTGGAAGTTCCAGCAGATGGCCAGCGTGGCATACCTGTATAGCGCCCTGCCTCCTATGGTGGCCAGGTTGGAGAAGACGCTGAGGTCTGTCATATTCTCTGGCCAGGACTGGATGTTTAGGAACCCTAAGAATGAGATGGTGGGAGAAAACAGAGACATGAGAGAAACAGGCAGCAATCACCGCAGTACTCTTCAAATGAGAATATGTGTGCCTCAATTATAAATAGTTAACAACACATCCATAGATAATTTAAAAGTCTAAATGAGTAAATTGTTAAGTATCACAAGGCAGCAGGGAGTCCCAGAAGCGGAGAATAAATGGCGTGTGAATGAAGTGTGACATCCACACTGAAATAGTCTGCGTGTTTTCTGACAATGGCGGAGACACACTTTGGCTATGTACTCGAATTGACTGCGATCAGCTGTGGTTTCCTACAATAACCCAAAAATGTGATCGCAATAGTGCTGATCTTGAAGGACGAAGCATTGCAAGAACATGGACATTAATGTGTCAGCCGTGTGGATCTCCCCCAGCGGCAGCCTGTCTGCCCTTACGGCTTCCCTCCCCATTGTGGAGATTTAGGCCGGCTTTACATCCACTGACACTAATTGAAATTCTGACTAATCCGCTGTGATGCATAGTCACTGTCAGGCCTGGAGACTGTTTTACATGCTTACTTGTTTATTTTATTTGCACGTTTTACACATGTGGAAAGGTAATCTTCCCAATTGGGCCAAAATGCTCCTATACCCTAACTGCTGTGAAGTAGAAGGGTCTCCTAAATGAATTGACCTGACAGAAGAGCATCTGAAATTCTCGGTGATGACCTCCACCCTGCCCCAAGGCTCACACATGCTCAGATGCCCTTAACACCCTCATATTCTTCTACCTTGGCTACGTTTACTCAACTTGCCCCAAAAATGCCCTTCCTGGTCCTGCCAGCAAGCGAACACCAAATGAGAATTCCTGTTAAATTCTAAAATGTATAAATGCTATACTTTCCTAAAAACTCTGAAGGAAATATATCAGTGTCTTCCATGCTAACTCTGTGATGTGTATAGCTGGTTAGTACTGTGACTCTCTGCTGCCCCCTGTCTGTCATCATGGTTGGATGTGAGAGCAGGGCATTATGAGCTGACCTCTTAAAAAGTCCAAAACTTTCACTCCGCTAGTAGAATACTGCTCCTTCCTCGAGAACTGCCACAAATTCAATTCAGATGTGTATCTGCATGTCTTCTCATACCAGTCCCAGGGGACAATGCATATCACTGTGAACATTACACAGCAAAAACCCCAGCCATTTCGCCCCGGAAGCCAAGGAGGGTGGGTTACATTTACTGTTGATCGAACCCACCAGAGGTGATTTAATAGTGATGTCCCCCTCCACTTATAAACCTCTGCCAGATCGCCATACATCAGCACGTAATCATTCCCCAGGGTTCTTACGAGGTGAACGCTCAATGCTTTGTCATTGTTAGCTAAATACCATCTTTCCAAATAGTACAAAACCATGAACTGAGACGTACCTTCTGGTTTCTGTGAATTGCCGGGTCTCCCCCCCCCCCCCCCACCCCCAGAACCTCATCTCCCGCTCACCTGTAATCTCCCGGACTGTGCGGAATACCCCCAGTTTCTCTGGGTCCAATGCCTCGATCCCATGATACACATCCCTAAGCAGCGGGGAGTTTGATGGAGGTAGGGTGGTGGTGAAAAAAGAAAGGATTTGAGAAGTCAATCCACTGAAGCCCCACCTCCTCCTGGCCAGAGTAGATACGTGCCGCTTATTACCTACCCGCCCCATGATCTTACCAACAGACAGTCACATAAATGTATTAGGACACCCCAGAATTCTATTGTTACATAAAATAATCCTTTACATGCTTAGTTTTGACAGGTCAGGGATAGCAATGCTTTCAGCCACACTCTGTAACATCCAACCCCAAAAACACATCAATCCCAATTGCCAATCCCGGTCTTTGGTTCAGTATGTCCCCCGCTGTCTGTGTGTATCCTTAGCCTGACTCAGCACAGCCCCCCCTACCCTGCCACCATTTACAATACGCCCCCCAGCTCGGTCCGTCTCTCTCACTCCTGCTGTCACTGTATTTCCTGCCCGTGATTGGCAGGGCTAATCGAAACCCAAGGCTGCCTGACAAATTGCTGCAAAGCGACACGTAACAGGTTGTAATGAGGTTTCTCTAGACGCCTGTAAGAGCAGCAGTATCTCTGATCATCACACAATGCCTGGGAGATAAAAGACCCAGAGCGGACAGAAAGACCCACCCCTTGATGCCGGTGATAAGGAAGACCAGGTTGCCGTTGATCTTGGTGCAGTTGACGAACTTATCGATGTTGCTGGAGTCAACGGTCTGTGCCGTCTGCAGGCTGGCAGTGCCAATGCCGTCACAAGCTGGAAAAAAAAAACCCACACACATATATGTTAGCTTTTAGCCGAGCTGGGTATTTTACTGAAGGACCTGGCTCAAAGATGCAACAGTAGGGTAACCTTTATGTTACAATTCCATTTCCTGAAACTCTATGCTGACTAGTTAACCTCCTAGCTAATCTCAGACCTTAGGAGATGCATGTTGGTTATAGACACTGCCATAGTGAAACTGGTTAAAAGCCAGTGGTCCAACGTGCGCCCCTGAGAAAGGTCAGTTCCGGTCCAGCGACACAAAGTTTCATAAACATCCGAAGAATTGCATCATTTCAAAAGCGTTTGTCTCCCAGAGAACATGGATGATATGCATTTTATGGCTTTTACCAGCCGAGCGTGTGACCCAGGCGATGACAGCGGATTCAGCCACTGTAACACGTGACACGGGGCATTGAATTCGCTGCAGGGGGAAGCTAAATAAAATGGAAGGAAGGTACTCAGCAACAAGGGGATGGCAGCTGGAAGGGATCACGATTCTGAAGAAA